>SNQJ01S0001814.1:48866-77333 GCA_010110895.2 Picea sitchensis
ACAATGGGTAATGAATAAATGTTGAATGCTAATTGATGAGTTTTTGTGCAAGAGGGAAGTTTTGGAAAAAGAGCCCCACACTCATTCACCCCCCCCTCTAAGTGTGGTAGGTGTGTCCAACAGTTTCCAATGTAGCCATCGGAGTAACTCTAATCCTGCAATGGAAACAAGATCAAGCATTACTAATAAGAATGGTAATATATCAACAGATGATAGAAACATATCGCACTTACCTTCATAATAATCATCTAAAAACAAAGTAAGCATGATCTTACCATTCCCTTGAATATTCTTGTTGTATGAATCCTCCAGCCATTGCACAATCTTGTCGTGATAAGGGTCATAATGGCATGGGTGAGTGTAAGTAGTTTTTAAAAAATCATCAGGATTATGAGGAAATGGAATAACCATCATCCAAGTCTGAAATGCCCCATCCTCCTGACAGTTCTCTAAGTACTCATTAATTTCTTCACATGGAGGATCTAAAAGAAATATGTCACGCCTACTTCCAATATATTTAGGTAGAAACAAAGCAAGCGCAACTTTATCTTCGTTATGAATTTTTTTTATATAAGAATATTCAAGCCAACCTGAGATCCTATCACAAAAATGGGGATGCAAACCATGACTTTGATGAAACGAATATAATGGGAAACTCGTCATAGGAGGATTCGTGCAATCAATTAGATCATTGGTTTGAATGTTTCCTTCGATGAGATCGTTCATTTCAAAATGTGAAGTATAAACATTAAGATTTGAGCTAAGCAAGGAACGAATATGCAACTTAGAATGTTTGATCTCCATAAAATATAATGCATCGTCCTTTTCAACAATAAACTGTGTAAAATCATCTCGCAACATGTCCTCTTCCAATGTGAGTGATGAAAGTGAACAAGCGTCAAATCCAAGTTTATCAATGTTAGGTTTGGAATTGATTTCACCAAAATTTAGCATATCAAAAGGATACAATTGTGGCGGAAAAGAGTAGAATGTTGTAGGTAATATGTCAAGTCCACCATAATCCAGGAATAGATTAGGATATAAAGAATAAAAGGAATGAGAAATAAGCAGATGAAAAGAATCTCTTGAACTATGATACTCAACAATGGTATTCTCAAGACAATTCTCTTCACTTTATTTAAAACTCTCACTCTGTTTTGGTGACGAATTCCTCAACATAATATGATCATCTGAATTTGCCTTTTGTGTGAAAGATAATTCAAAATTTATGTGACCAACATCTAGTCTTTCCCATGAACAAAGTGCATTTTGAGGATCAAGGTTTAAAGTTTCTTCTTCTAGTTGCGTAACTTTTTCTCTAATCAGTTTCATAGGAGTACTAGAACATTCAAGATGATTTTCGTTACTTAAGTGTTCTTCAATGATTGATTTTAAATGTTGATTAGAGAATGAGTCAAAAGAATGAGGATATTGACCTTGAGCCAAAAACGAATCATCTTCCATACTAGTCTTAGACTGAAAATACAATGATTCAAAGGAAAAACCAATTTGGTTGTCGATAAGAGCATGATCAATATATTCTACCTTCTTGGCCTGTTCATCATTATTGGAAGAATTTTTCTCTCCTTGCGAAGAAGATTGTTCTTGCAGTTGAGTGATATGATTTGCAATTGGTTCTTCATTCGTGATTGAACATGACTGAATGGAAGGGATGGAAGAATCATAGAAGAGATTTAATGCCAATGACATGTCATCGAGATTAAATTTACAGAGGATATGATAGACTCTCATCAAAATGTCTTCTGAAGATGAATCGTCATTGATTAGCGAAGTATGAAATTCTTCACATAATTGATGAAAATCATAAATTTCAAAAGCATCTAGAAACTCATCTACAAATTGAAACCAATAAAAAATGTGACATGCTGGAAAGGATTCAAACCAATGTTTGATCCGGCCTCTAAAAGTAAAAGCGAATAGTCTGCATAAAACTCCTAAATCTGAGATGTCATGTTTGATGCATTTTCACCAAAACTTGTTAAGGTGGTCTTTAGCAGATATATTGCCTTCACCATCAAAGGTGAGTTTGGACAAGTGTGAGACTATCTCGTTGGGAACATTGGGTAATGAGAAGTTGAAAGCATGTTCCAACACAGTGATTTGGGGAGCCATGGGAGAAATTGAATACATTTAAAAATAAAGGCTCCTACAAGGCCGGTTTGTCAGTCAGCCCTCCTTCTAGCGCCATTTGTTGATGGACGAAAATGACCGTCCATCAACTGGGAGAGTGGAACCGGTCTGGGGTTGTCTAATAACCCAAGCCGTTTGGGATGAACCACACTAACGGGTTTAGCGGCTCCATTAGCCGATCTAAGTCCTAAGAAAACAAAATAAAACTAAGAGATGGGGCTTAAAATGACCGGCCCATCAATCGAGAGGGAACCGGTCCATATTGTCTAATAAACTCCAAGTCAGTTTGGGATGAACCACCCTAACTGGTTTAGCGGCTCCATTAGCCGACATCTAAGTCCCAAGAAAACAAAATAAAACTAAGAAAAAACTAATTTTAAACTAACTAATCTAACTAAAAATAACTATTAAAACAAACTAAAAACTAATCTAACTAAAAATAACCATTAAAACAAACTAATAAACTAATCTAACTATTATATATATATATATATATATATATAATCTACCATCTAATACTATACTAACTCTAAGAAATCAAATATCTAACTACTAACCGGAATAAATCTTATTCACAAAATGTACAATATTAACAATTTACAGATTTGAATGAAAACCTGAAAAACTCATTTGTATTCTTCCCTAAGACAGAGAGAGATATTTTTTGTTGATTTTATAATTTTATGAACAAGAAATAAAACAAAAACTAACTAAATTAAACAACTAAATTACTAACTCTAACTACAAATCTAAATACTGAAAAACAAACTGACCTGAAGGAACGCTCCAGGTTCGTCCTGTGTGTAATGATTGTCTTAGCTGATCGGAGGGAGGAAACCCGCACCGAATTATCCAGGAGCTTCAGGTAAACAATAAGCTGCAGTGCTATTCAAATATGATTACAGGACAAACAAGACATAAAAATTAAAACAATCTTATGATTTATAAATCTTCACAGTTAGATAAACCTGTATGCAAAGATCTATACGAAATGATTCAATTAATGAAGAAGAGAAATCTGTGATTCATTAACCGAAACAAAGTAATTGTTGTATTTTTAAGTAATGGAAGAAATCAGATATGGATAACACATTAATTAAATCATATCATCCTGCAATAGATTATGATAGCTAAAGTAGTGTATAATCAACTGCAAACGACATGCCTAAACTTGAAACAAAAAATTGATATATTGAAAGCGAAATCTGTAGAAAGACATCAACCCTTGTCTGAGTTTGTATTAGAAATCCATAGCCTGGTTCTCCCACAAGTGAGGATGATTCTTATTACAAAAATAATAAGTATTTAAAGACCTTCCACAGGGTAAAACATCCCTGTGGAAGTTATCAAAACTGTTTACATAAAATCTGGGAAAATATCCCAAGTCTGACTAAACTAGGAACCTAAAATAAAAACTAAATCACACAAATATCTCCTAGACTGTCCAGCATGCCCAATGAAATTCGGATGTACCTGAAAAGGGTCAAAAATGGACAAGTTAGGAGGATATTTTATTGATAAAAATGATAAAAATCTAATTCTATAGACTAGCTACAGAATCTTGCGATTCTGTAGCTGGTCTAAATCAGACACAGAATCAACATTAAAATCAATTCAAATATTTAAAGAATTAAAATTAACAAGTATCTAATAGCTTATTTGAAAGAAAAACGAATCATTCAAATTGAAATTGTTATACTAATTTGAAATCAAACAAAACTAAGATCAATCAAATGACTACAAAGATGCGTATACTCTGTTTCGTTTGTTGTCACAAAATCGAGTAAACGGAATCATGTTGGATAACCGACAGTAATGAAATCGATTGATAACCAATTGAAATCGATACAGTTAAACAAATCATAGGCAATCATTTATGATGCCTCATCAACGGGAAACATGATCGAATCAAAACAAGATCATTTTCTCAAACCAATATAATTGTATTAAATATAAACGATCATGCTAATAGCGAATCAAATCACATACGAAATCATAATGGGATCAATCAGTTGATAACAGGGTTTGTGGGATTCGCCAAATCACTTATTATTTCCAATTGGGGGCGGACGAAGTCGATTGGCTTTCCATAAAAATATTACTAGAATTCATTTCAAAATGAACCGTTAGCCGAATTTGACAGGGATAACATATGTCGATATGGGTTTAACCAACTCGTTTTGAAAATTAAAATCAAACAGAGAAGTATCAAGTCTATTTTTTATACGAATCCAACTCATAAAATCAATCGTACTAACTGAAGATACACAACAATCCAATCAGGACAAGAGCAAATCGAACAGTTGGAGTTTAACATGGACGTTGTGTATCAAAACCGTTCCATGATTCGGGCATAGATATCTTTCGCACAGGTTTAAATGAGAATATCATTTCCATATAAAACAGAGTCGTTTTTTCCAAATCGGAGTCGAACAGAGATGTATTCCTGATTTAGAATATTACATCACACGACATATTAAAAGATCATAACAATCAAGCTCACGAAATCGTTTCAAAAATCAAATCATCAAAACTCAATCAGGGTCGATGTGATCCGACCACAATGAAATCATACCAAATCACAACATGATCGTACTTTAATTTTAGCATGAAAACCTCATGTTCATATTAGATACCAACAAAATCCAAGCGAAAGCAAACCATTGATTTCGTTAACTCACACCGAAAGCCAATCAATTGCTAAATTGTGCACGACCAAATCATTTAACCAAATCATAACCTCATTTAATTTTAGCAAAACGAAAACAATGTACAGGATGAACAACATAACTATTTTCGACATGGCTATAATAGAGTCATTTCGAACAACATATAGAGTTATTTGAAAACCAAACTCAATTCATTATATTAATCCACACAATTCACAACACGAAATTGATATCAAAATTCATACCTGAATGATGAGCAGAGAACTTGGTCATGACATTTTGGAATTTACGAAGGTTGTAGCCGATTCGACATTCCTAAATATGATGGAACCAATGGTTTTCTTCTTCTTATCATTTGCTTGAAGCTTGTCCCTTTGGCTTGTCAACACTGTAACTTGATTTTCCAACAATTTGATTTTCGATTGGAGTAAGGGAACGTCTATATAGTATCGTTCCAACCACACATCACATTGGTCACATGACGACTGTCCGGGCTTCAAAAATGCAGGTGAGGGTTTGGTTAAATTGTTGATGGTTTTGTTAGGTAGCCTTATCCCAGGGTAGTTAGGATTATTCCTTAGGCAAGGGGGGAGATTAGACACAAAGTCATAGGGTGGCTCGGAGCACAGACCTTGGGAGTAAGGATACTCACTAGCTAGGAAGCATTCGATGTCAGAGTCTGAGTCTTCACTGAGGACTATGGGCTTCTGCTCAACACTAGGTTTAGGTTTATTACTAGCCATTCTCGATATAAGCCGAGCATTCTTTTTATTTTTTCCATCAACAGTAGGGTTTCTCTTGACCTTTTTGCTAACAGGATTTTTTATAGCCTCAACCTTATCTGCTAAGACATTGGATAAGTCAATATCAGGGTCGACCAAGGGTTTAGGAGAGGGCAGTAGGACATGAAAGGGCACGGGTGGTTCGACCTTAGTTTTACTAACCACAGGCTTGTCTACTTGAACGGGATCTGCATCAACAAAACCATTCTGAGAGATAAATGCTTTCCAACTATCACCATGGAGATTTAAGTGATGAACAATGATGAGTCTGATTAGGCCATGGTGGAACAGGATACTATCGACCTTTTCTCGTTTAAACCTTTTTGACATTTTATAAAGGCTATGCTGGAAGTAAAAAGGCATATTCAATGGATACCCCATAAAATTCATTAACAGTCGAAGGTGATAAAGAAAAACTAGTCCATATCGACCCTCACAGGTCACGAATTGTTTGACCACCATCAAAAGATCATGCCATATTGGTTTAAGCGTGGAAATGGGCCTACCTATGTCACAGGATGTGACCTTTCGTGAGATGAACAACAAAGGCCATGGCACCTCCTCCAATTTAGAGTTTTTAAACCATCACTAGCCCGTGGACGCTAACCCTGTGGCAGAGCTAATGAACTCCTCATTCATCTCAAGATGAATGTCGCCTACTTTGGCCCTACACCCATCGAAAGTCAGGGAGAACTGTTGTGAAACAAATAGATTAAAACCCTCAAACTGTTGTACAAAGGTGAGCCAACCACTATCCTATAAGTCTTTCCAGGCATTTTCGAATAGTAGAATGGCTTGGCTACCGTTCGGCTCAATTCGCACCACTAGTGCCATAAGGAATAGCATACGGTGAACGAGCCATGGTTTGAGTGCAGCATACACAGGAAAAAAATGCCTGAAAGCTTACTTGAGATAACAGAGGTGAAACAGGGATAGGATAAACATTAATGACATCGTGCAAAGGTGGTGGAACTATTTGTTGGCCATGCAGACTAGTCATTACCAATGGTACAACCACCGGCCCTTTCAACTATACAAATCACAACGCACATGTGTTATAACTATGCCATTTGAATCAATCAATTGAAACCTTTGGTAAGTGGATAAACCACGCGTGCAATCAAATGTTAAGCCATAGTTTTAAAACCAAACATACAAATCGAAACCAATACCAAGTGTTGAACCAATGCGCCAATGTGTTTTGATAACATGAACTAGGTGTCATATTAAATGATATATATCAAGGGTTTAACCATAACACCTATGTATGTTTATGAAACCAATGGTCAAATAGATCAAATCAAGGAACATATAAATCCAATTACCAATGCATCACAACCTCAATTACTCATGAAACGAAATTACATAATCAAATCAAAGAATGTCCAATGAGTACAGATCAAAAAGTTTTGCCAACTGCATAATGATAAGTAAAATGTAAACGCAATGGGCATATCGACAAGAAGGATAATGACAATTCAATAATGAATTTAATGCGACTTCGAAAGACCAAGTTTTCACGCTTACAGTCGTGAAAACAAAAACGAAGGCAAGTGTGCAAATGGTGCAAAGAATAAAAGTGAGAATTGCGACGAAAAATTAATGTTTGCAAAACATTGGTGTAGGCAGCTTATAAGAGAGTGAAAAAAATGTGAATTGGCTGCAAACACATCTCTCTTTCATTTGAAATATGCAATGACTATTTTTCTCTAAGGGCACAATAGTATGAAAGTATAGAGTTGTTCGTTGATCAAAATGGAAGTGATGATTCTCTTTGGCTCTTCCAAATTTTTCATTTTATTTGGAAATTTAATGCTTTTTCTTTGAGTGTGATATGTCAATAAAACAAATCCTCAAAAAACATTGTATTATCTAGTGAACTTTAGAAGTAGGCACTCATCCTTCACCCATTATCCTTGAAGAAGATAGTAAACAAGGGGATATTTAAAACATGTAGCATGGACATAAATTTTAAATTATCCTCTGTAATACCCCTAGTCCAAACCCCGATTGTTAATGTACATATAGGCTGGTGAGACAACATATATTTAGGCTAGAGTGCCTTTATATATATGTTTTAAGGCCAGAGGACCTGTGTGGTTATTAAGTTGGAGAACCCAGATGCTAAAAGGCCAATGAACCTATCATTGTAATATGTAATCTCACTCAAATTATTAATGAAAATACATCACAGTTGTAGACGAACCAGACAAAAAGTGTATGGGGGCCTAGAACTCCACAGTAGAGGGAAAGGGGTATAAGAGCCAAGGAAGAGGGCCTAAGATAAGGGGGCTTAAGACAAGGGAATGTTTTAATAATATTCGCTAAATTCTAATCTATGGGATATATATTTATCCTAAGTTCCTAAAGTTGAGGAATGTATCACCAAGTGGGGAACATGTGGTTCCCATCATGATAAGTGTCAAGTTGGGAACATGCAAATAAATTGTGGGAACTCAGTGAATTTTCCATCATTCTAATCATTCTCTCATAACTCTCATTTCTCTCACATTCACTCTTGTCATCCATACCCATAATATACTTGGAAATATTTAGAGTTGATTGTAACCAATAAACCTAGGTAATTTGATTTGAAGAAGCAGGTTATTAGGCTTATGAGCATACTAAAGAAGTAGGTTGACATACCTGTGAGAATTCTCTGTGAATGAGAGAATTATAGGGAATTGTTTTCCATGTGTGCGAGGAAGTAGCTATAGATCTCTGAGGCTTTCTATTCGACTTATTGTTGAATCCCTGGAAGGGAAGTGGGACAACAGAAGGACTATTGAGTAGAGAAGGGGTACACTTCCTAGGGTGGGATGGGTTGTGGGAAACGAGAGGTTGTAGGATAGTTGATGAATTTGGAACCTTGACCTAGGCGCAATTGTTTTATATGTTAGACCTTAGTCTATCTTAGGAAGCCTTGTCCCTATTGGAGTTTTAGCCCTAGCTCGGGGGTGACCTTCTACTGAGAGTTTATGAGCAACATGTTTTATGGCTGGGAGGAACATTTGAGGTTTGTAGCTAGTCGGTGTTTTTGTGAAATATAAGTGTTGTTTTTATGTGTTTATGTGTCAATTACAATGTGCATGTTCAGATAAATTATATATGTTTTATTGTATATGTTTATGCATGAACTATATGTTATTTGCATTGCATATTTTCTACATATGTAGAGCTTGTTATTAATTAAATGGTATCAAAGTTGGAAAATTTTTGTGTTCCATGGCCCATCTTAGGTTGGGGGACGCTACATTGTGGTATCATATCCCTAGGTTAATGCATTGGACCATATGAGCCAAAGACAGATCCACAAGTTCAATATTAAGCCTGCATGGGGCCATATGATAGCATGTAGAAGTTGAAATGAGGAAATTAAAAATTCAAAGGATGCCTACAACATGTTTGTGAAAATTATTCTTCTGGAATTGGGACAAATTCATGGGAATTTGAGGGAATTTATCCCATGGATTAGAAATCCCCAATTTTAAATCTTCTTCTGAGCAATTTCATGCATATAATTGGTCGAATTTTGGAGTTACGGTGAATCTATGGCGAAATTGGGTACAAATCCCATATTCATGAATGAATTCAAGTGAAATTTGTGCCCATAAATGTTAATAATTCATGAATGTGTGTAATTGGTCATTTACAGGGACGAAATTGGTTGAAACCAACTTAATTGCAAAGTTCCATGGCGGCCTGTGCAAAAAAATTGAAATTTATGTAATTTTGGAAAAAAATGAGAAATTTGGAAAAAACAAATGTGTATTTTTCCATACATGACGTTAGCATGATGCGGCAATGATGTGGAATACATTACGTGGAATTTCATAGTGGTGAGTGCATGGTGACAGTTGGAGGTGTTGTTCTTGATATTATCCTAGGCTCAAAGACAATGTCAAGGCATCTCACAGTAATAATTCAATTGATTAAAATGACCTTTTCATTCCCTAATTAATCAGAGTCTTTGATGAATATAAAATAGAAATAAAGAGGCCTTATATCATTCATAAAGTTCATCAAAATATTAAAGAATGAAAGGAAGAATGAAAGAAAACAGACTTGAAACAAAGAGCAAGGTATTCAGAACAAATAAATCTTACTCCTTCAATAGAGGAAATAACAACAAACTTATCTATATAATGAAATTACTTGAAATTATAAGAAAAAATGTGAAAGGATGGGTCTTAGTTTACTCATAGTAAAACAGAGGATTTTTTTTATTTCAAACAATTCTTTTAAATCTTATTGCAGTGGAGGTTGTACCAAGTCGCAACAATGACATAAATAAATTGGAAAGAAGCAAGTGGTTTATGAAAACATAGAGAACATGTAACAGGAAAATACAAAAATCAAGAAATGAAACTCAAAATCTCTCTATATTCTGTAAAAAAAATTTTTATTGAAAGTTGTGAATAGTTCAGGGCCCAAAAAGTCCCTTTACAATCTCTTTGAATAGATATGTATACACAGAAATTACAAAATAAATTGTTATTTGATCCTAGAGATATCTTCCTATTCTAAAAATGTAGATTTGATCAAAAAAACCCTAGATCTCTTCAACTGCAAAAACCTCTTTGTTTTATTAATCGGATGCCCCAAATTAGACTCAAGATCATTGATACACAAAAACCATTGGATCAATGTCCATAATCCATAAAGACCATATATCTCTCTTTAAAAATTAGTGTGCACGTTGATTAATCTTGCATTCATTGTGGAATCTGTTTTATATGGATTTATTTAGCCAAGACCTTTCCAAATGATTGGAAAGAAAATGGACAGGCCTTGGAACCTCATGTGTTATGTAACCTTTTAGAAGGGGATCCCGGAATGATCATCCTTTCCTTGAAAAACATACAACTTCATTGATCAAACCCAGTGTCTGGTGACCCAACATGTCGTGGCATGCCACATTTAAATGTTGTGTTGTCCATCGGATAGGAAGAGATTATAGAAAGAGATTTAGAAAAAACGTCCGACAGTCCAGTGATATGGTGGTCGATATTCAAGTGTGGAGTGGCACCTTATTGGGTTAATATACTTTTCATTGTGATCTCGGAGCCTCTATGGAAGATGGCCTAGTATAGAGTCGCATATGACATATCTCGTATTGTAAGGGGTATCATAGAAGAGCTTTAGAAAAGGTTTGGCATCCTGGTGTCAATGGCCTAACATGACAGGGAAATGCTAAGGTATATTGGAATCAGAACTCCTGGCCTATCGGAGCCTTTATAATACAATAATGAACCCATAACTATGATCCAATGAGATAAACAATTATGATTAAATCTGAGTCTCAATGCAACGGTTAGGTTTGATCTACTTTTAACACATGGGAACAATTGATTATCTCTGATAATGCACATTGAAAAGTATGTTTTTGAGACCCGAGATCTAATCTAAGCCATCCATTAGAGTTTCCTCTTCATAGCAGTATGAGGCATGGGATTCCTAGAAAATAAAGTGCAAGATTGGATCTTGGCCATTTATTGGCAAGGGACTGTGATGAGACATGAACCGTCGATCTATGAGTTCCTTTGATATGGAATTATGTTGATACTTAATCTTTAAGCTACAGTCCTATGATAATCTCGTTTATCTATAAAACTTAGGTCCTTTGGGGTCGCGCTAGGCCCTTCTTCTATATACACTCCACATTAATCACAATGTATGTGCATGTAATCATTTAATTAGGTTATAATACTATAAAACTTTAACAAAACAACTATTTATAATTAATATAAAGTTAAATATATAAATACGACTTAGTTATAAATATATAACAAACAAATAAAATCTAGAATAAAACTCAAAATTATATTCTAATAAAAATGTTTTCAATTTTTATTTAAAATTTTAACCTATGTTACAACATTAGGCTCCATCTGAGGATTTTGTCTCCCTGTGATGAACTAAAGAACATGCATATCAAGTTCCTTTATTGGGAAATGGAGTCATTATTCTCATAAACTAAACATAAACATAAAAATTAAATCCTTTCTTTTGTGATACAACTTCTCCTATAGGTATAATTTATATGTTTAATTTTTTATGATTAAGGTTTAACCTTGAGAAAATGTAATCAGCTATAGTCTAATACCAAAGCATAATTTTCAAAATATTTCCCTAAACAATTTTTTTTTATTAAAATAAAGAAATGAATAAAAAAATTCACCAGACTTGTAAAACGACATGTTTAAGTTTGTATTCCATTGATTAGATTTATCAGTTCCATAAATTCAAGTAAGATAGAAAGGTTCAGCTTCATTTATTCAAAATAAACAAAATAAAACTAGCTATGAAATAATACCAAGTCAAACTTCTATTTAATCACAAACAAAACAAATTATATTCTTCAACTAAAAATTACTATCAGTTTGAAGTAATTTATTACCTAAGAAAAGAAAAGAAAAACTAGCCATAATTAGGTTGTAATTCATAAAAATGAGTTATTAACCCATTAGGAATTTAAAATGAAAGTAAACTCCAATATAAATCAAAACCAAAACGATATCTACAATGGAAAAACAAACAAAGCTATCTACTGAAAGAAATGATTTAAATAACGCCCATTGACAGGAACTTCTAAAATTTCTCCATCCCAATTTTGAAGAGAGAAGGAATTTCTCCCTTTTATATATACAATCATTTATGGCCCAAACCATAAGTTATCAAATTTTCCATGTTTTCTAGAGTCTTTCCTTCTAGCATCCCATCTCAAAACCAAATCTCTAGGAAGAAAATTTATGTTCTTAGCCCTTTTATAAAAAAATGGCCTTCATCTTGACAAGATATTCTTGAAACTTTTCATTGACTTGTTCTATAGTATTTTGGACTTCGATAATTTGGTTAATTATCCTCATTAGATCATTTGGATCCTCTCCAATTTCCTGAAATAATTTCATAACATGCAAAGAAAGATTAATAGGTAGAATTGCATCCATACCATATGTTGGGCACATGCTTATTTTGACAAGGAGGTCTATTTTGGGCGCAAGCCTATTTTTGGAGAAGGATCTATTTTGGGGAAATAACTAACTATTGGAAAGGAATACCTAATGTTGTAGTGCAAGAAACAAGTGGAAATACAACAACATGCATAAAAAGAAGGAAACGCAACATGCAAGAGGAAAAGAAATATGGCGAGAAGGAAGGAAAGCCTAACCATGATTTTTTACAAAGATTGTAACAACTATAAGCCTGTAAAATAATATAAATAAGAACCAAGGAGTTCTAGAAAAGGTGATGTCAGTTAAGGAAAGAAAAGGATCATATCACTTTGTGAGACTATCAATTGTAATAAGGTTGTAGAAGAGTCAAATAAGGTAGATTTTGAGGTTTAGGTCACAGGTTGAGGATCCTGGTGTGATCTAGTCCTTATTCAGGGATTCTCACCCTCAATATTGATTGTATTACTGAGATGTAATGCACGAAACACAAGATTTTGCAAAAGATTAAATAAAAGAGAAGAGAAGCCATATCTTTGTGGACATAGCCCTAGGAGGGGGTGAACTACTGTAAATCTTATGTGTTATGTGTGATTGTTACTGAATGCTTACTTTTTGTTGATTGTTAGCTTGTGAATGAATGGTTAAACTATAAATATCATCATGCATGCATAGGGTTAAATATGAATTAATCATAGAAGTACTTGAATATTTAACAATGTTAATTCATAAAGAAGAAAGAACACAACCCCATATCCGTAGTCATTCCTAGATTGCAAGCACTTGAGCATTGTAGTCACCCATAACAACTATCTCGAGTGAGATTGCATTGTGCATCCTGTATGTAGTGTTGCCTTCTAGTTTACTAGGAGGGCCAATAGTTGTGAGTTGTTGGAAACCTTTGGAGATTTGAACCTGGTTCAGCCAAAGAAGTGAAAGAGATATCAACCAACAAATGGTTTTCTTGTTGACTGGAACTACACAGGATTGAGTGGATGAGATCCGTAGAAGAAATGTGTGGAGAATGAAGGTATAAAAGGGATGTTTAGGCCATGGAATCCAATGAAGGATGATACTCAAATATGGTTTAAAACAAAGGAACTCGATTTTGCATAGAAGGACAAAAGAAACCCTAAGTTAACACCACGGAAATATCTCAACAAATACGTATTTAGCGACTTGCATGAGGTATTTTTCTGTGATTTCTCGCATTTGTTGTACGAGTGGATGTTGAGATTAAAGGAAAAGCACCCTAAAAATCAAATTAGACATCTGGAGTGGAATTCTATGGAGATCACATAGTTACATCAAGTTAATAACAAATTTACACGCATAGTAGATTTTTTCTTAGACAGTATTGTTCCAGGGTTTATCACTGAATTTGTAGTAGATACTGTGAAGTCTTACACCACAACAGAGAAGGATTTTATAAAATGACCAAGAGGTAGGTACATCAGCTCATTGTATACTTCAATCAAGATTTTATTGTATGACAACGATGTGATTACCATGGAATCAGACAACTAAACTTCCCTGCATGCATGGGGGAAGGTGGAAATCCTGCACACAACCATGATGGAAGAAGACCAGATAAAGAACACAATGACAGAATCTGGAAAGACACGCAGTGGAGTACCCTACCAATATATAATGAATAACAAGAATCGATCCATAACTGATAGAGAGGGCTTGGAAAGCAATGAAAAAGACGTAGAGGATCTCTGGGCTCTGTAGAAGATTGAGGAAATCCTTCGTGCAACATACGAAAGGAAAATAGGAGGTCCAAGGTCACGAACATAAGGTATAAATCCAATCCATATCACCATCAATGTGAAACCTACAACCCCATGTGTGACTAACAAACTAGAAAGAACACCAGTGTTTGGACAACCTGATTTTAGTGGAAGAATTAAAATAGGACATGCATCTAATCAAAGAGCATCGACTGGAGGAGCTAGTTCAAGAAGTAACAATCATTTATCTACATCGAGCGGAGGTAGTAGCTCAAAGAAGTTCAAAATGGCAGGATAAGATCCCACAATTAGATTACCAGAATCTCAGTGAGAGGCATTAGAAGACCCTGAAAAATACATTTTGGGCCCGAGATTTGATCACTTTTATGACGATTATTATACACTTTTGCCGCATGTACATATGTGTTTTTCATATTTTAAAGGAGCTTTTTGAAGAATTTCATGATAAAACAATATGATCGACAATAGGTACGTGTAATTCATGTTTAATGATTATATTGAGTATAATTCGTCATGTTTTATGATTACCAAGATATAATTCACATTTTTATGGTGTTACAGGGAAAAAATGCACCATGTTTCTTCTTCCGACACTCCTTCCAGTACTCGTTCCGACACTTGATCTATCACTCTATCCAGCACTGCATATTGCACAAAAACAGAGGGCGACTTGGCGGTTATGGTATTGGCGGCTAGTGATGGGAGAATCGAGAATGTGGGTTTTGTTTATGCTTTCCCCCTCCAGCTCCTGAGCTCCGGACAACTCAATTTCAGTTGTTCAAGAGGGTGATTATTGGCTCGCTCTGTTTTATCAGTTAGGGCATCATTTATTGTAATTTTCTGAATTTAGAAGTGGTTCGACCCTCCTGTGGTCGACCACCTAGCCTGTAAACATTATAAATACCATTGAGGTGGTCAAACATAAGTAAATCATTAGAATTGTCAGTGTGATAGACAGAAAAATGAATTTATTCCATTTTGAGTTTTTACATTACCAGATTATGCCAGAACTCCNGTCGACCACCTAGCCTGTAAACATTATAAATACCATTGAGGTGGTCAAACATAAGTAAATCATTAGAATTGTCAGTGTGATAGACAGAAAAATGAATTTATTCCATTTTGAGTTTTTACATTACCAGATTATGCCAGAACTCCGTTTTTGAGTTTTTATGGTGAATTCGACTTGCTGAGTTCGTGGTGTGATTTTAGAGAGTGACCATGACTTTCTGGGGGGGGCACCAACATTCTGGTAATTGTCTTCGTGTTTGTTTATGCATTTCATAATTTAATTGTTCTCTTTATTCTCTGTACATGCATTTTCATTATGTTAATTAGTTTGTTGTAGTTTGATTGTTCTAATTCTCTTTTGCAGGTTAGAACGATGAGATGTGTTAACATGTATTGATCTTTTAGATTAGGAACGGGCTTGCAAATCCCTAGACTAACCCCATGTGCAATTAGATGTTAGATTATGCTTTGATTTATGATTTTATATTCGAGTTTAAAACAGAGTTTTAATTAGAATAGAACGGATTTTTTAGTTGGGTCCTCTTCAACATGGATTTGATGGATGGATAGAATTAATTCTAGTTTTTAATTATAGCTTGCTTATCTCATTTTTATATAGATCTTGTTTAATTAGTTGTTGGTTAATGTAGATTGTTAGTTTACTTTTAAATATCATAGTTTAATTTATGTTTTCAAGCACTTTCTTATTGTAGTTTCAACTTTGAATTGTTAGAATAGATGTAGCATAGTTTCATTTGTGTAATTTCCTTTCCTAGAATTAAATTGCAATTATATTTCTTAGTTAATGGTTGAATCTAGTTTTGCTTATGTAGTATAGAAGTATAATGATGATCTTGTTATGTTGTTGATGGTTTATACATGAATATGCAGGGTATTTAACATTGTTTTGTCATGGCTAAATTCTCATTGGATTGTTTAATCCATACCTTTCACTTTTCCATTGAGATTAGTGTTGATCTTATACCACTTGAATTGTCCTTTGTTTTCAAGTGCCATCGAAATATCATCCGACACCAAAGACATTCACACAACCACAAGAATTATATTTGAGTTTTTCATAGGTTAAAAGATAGTTTTCCTGTTTTCATAGGTTAAAGAATAGTTTTCTTGCTTTCATAGATTAAAAAGGATAGTTTCTTGCTTTTGTAGATCAGAAAAGATAAAGTTTCTTACTTTCATAGTTTAGAAGATAATTTTATTGTTGTTGTAGGGTAGATAGTCTTTGCTTTGATAGACTAGATAATAGTTTTCTTATCATAGGTTCAAGATTAGTTGCTAGTTCTTCTTGCTTTCAATTAAATAGATCTCCTTTCATGAATTAGAAATAGTTTTGATGTAAGAATCTAGTCCACTTGCCTCTTAGGCTAGATAGTTGTTCAATGAGGAGTTTTAATTTGATTGCTTGCAGTAGTTAGTTGTCTATTTGCTTTAGTAGGTTAATTAGTTGTCTTTGCTTACTTATTTCTTTAGTAGGTTAGATAGTTGTCTTTGATTGCTTGTTTACTTGCTTTAGTAGGTTAGTTAGGTGTCTTTGCTTGCTTGTTTATTTACTTTCTTTCATAGGGTAGTTTCTCATTGAATGTAGGTTGGCAAGTTAAAATAGTTTTATTTTGTTTGTTGCTCATTGTTATGCTTAAATAGTTTGTTTTTCTTATTGTTATGAATTAGTTTTCTTCAAGTAGGGTTTTTACTTGCTTTCTTAAAGAACTATCCATCGATCCTTGGCCCAAAAAGTACTTAGGTTACCTAGTTTCAATTTGCTTAGTTCATTAGATAGTTTTTCTTGAGTAGATTAGCCTTAGATAGCTACCTTCCTTAGTTAGGCTACACTCCTACGAGCCCTTCTACCTTTGGAATATATTTTTCTACAACTCTAAGTTTACTTACCCTGTGTTGACAATTTAATTGAGGGTTTTTGTTGTGTTTTTAGTGCATATAGAGCACCCAACATTTTTGGTGTCATTGTCAGGGAGTTGTCTTAATGTAAGAAGTAGTTAGGAAATAGATCATACTTAGACCTTAGCATTATCTTGGTGGTGGGGGAGCTTTAAGATGAGAGGTAAGAACATGCACATATGCTATAGCAGGTTTCCCCAAACCCAATGGTAGTTTTTCCTTTTTGTTTTTATTTTCTTTCATGAATAGACATAGAAACCAAATGGTAGATTTTTCTTTTGTTTTTGATTTCTTTCATGAATAGGCCTAGAGACCCACAAGGTAAATACATTATATCAAAATCATACCTTTCAACGAAGGTTCCTTCCAATATATTTGGGGGAAGGAATGTTCTGCTTATAAAATCCCCAGACCGATACCGAAAAACAGAAGCTAGCTCAACTCAAAGAGCTAAAATAGTCTCTGGAGAGACTAACACAGGGATCACTATAGAACAAGAAATTGAAGCATAAATCATATTAGGAAAGGAGGCAAGACCACTCGAGTCTTCCATAAAACCAAACAATACAACCTTTTCTTTTACACCACCACCAGGGGACCCTAATTTTAAGGACATCATAGACCCTGAATAGGTGAATCTTTTGTTTGGTAGTTCAGTCAATGTAATCATCTCTCAAATTGACACAAAAAATTTGGCACCAATAGTCTCAACTAGCTCGAGTAGAGTCTCAGACATCCAATCCATAGGAAGACCTTTCCATCAAAGGGAAACCTTGTTTTTTTCAAAGATAAAACCACCTAGGTACTCTCTTTTTGGAAACCAAGACAATATGGATGATCAGGAGGACCATAACAATGTAAGACATGGGAAGGAAGAAGAAACTAGAAACCAAACCGAAACTACCTTCAGGTTTCTGATTTTAGACACCACTCCAAATGTCAACATGAATAACATTCCTCTCTCAACACTACCTACCTTTTACGGTAAAAACAGTGAAAATACAGACACCTTCCTATTTGAATTTGACATCTTTTGTAGGAGTTACAACTACATACAAGATTCCCAGAAATTAAAACTCTTTTCTGCCACCCTCAAAGACTCTGCACTAAGATGGTTCATGGGGTTGGGATAATCCAGTATTAGGTCTTGGGAAGCCATGAAAGACATCTTTCTTAAGAAGTACCAAGACTACTGCAAGACCAAAGAGTCTCATAATGACATCTTTAAAATCCAACAATTAGAAGACGAGACCCTCGAAGATTATATGGAAATATTTGGTTATATCTCCCAGAAGTCAAAATACCATGGCCTCCTAGAGGATGCAATTAGGGCTCTTTTCCTTAAGGGAATTTCAGTATAATATCTATATATGCTTAAACTGATGGCATTAGGTGACATCTCTCAAAAACCTTTTGCTGAAATATGTGAAATGTGTAAAAATTACTCAAGGAGTAGAGCCAAAATAGGAAAGAATGTTCGAGACCCTTATAATAGAAGCTTGAAACCAGTTAGTTTAGGTGGTATAACGAGAATAGAGATAGGGAACCTTTTGGAAAACTTTAATACAAATATCTTAAGCATAATAGCTTCCCAGTTGGACACCCTTAAAATCAAGAAGAAATAGGAGGAGGAAAATGCAGCAATGAGCATATATTGCCCAATATGCAGGGGGGAGCATTCCTCAAGGGAATGCCCATTAAATAACATTTCAGTTTGTGGTTTATGTATAGAAGACCATGTAATTGAAAAGTGTCCATCATTGCCCAGTTTATTAGCTATCTATAGGAGTGGAGATCCTGGGGAGTCTTCTTATGCACCTAGGAGGCCATGACAGCTTAGGAATCAACCCACATACCCAGATATACAGTCTCAAGTTCCACCCTATTATCAACAACAACAGTGGAACTCACCAGGTTGGAAAAATTGGTCTACTCAGTACCGACATCCTTGCTTTCAAGGATGGAGAGTAGGACATAACCAAGGAAACCCTCAAGCTCCACCTATCCATATTTCCAACCATCCTTATCCTTAGTTCCCACCGAACACTCTCCATCTTTTGCTAGGATTTGTTCCACCACCTTTACCTCCTATTCCACAACAAAAACCACTACAATATCAAAATGCAAGCTCCCCGAGACCGACACTATTACCATCACATCCAGTTTCGAATCCTAATAATAAGCCCCCTAAACCTCTTCACAATGTTGAGATGCGGGCCTTACCGACATATGTTATTACTCCTATTCCATTACAGGAAATTCAACTAAGATCAGGAAGAGTTCTAAATAGGCAGAGACCTTCAGTGGTCATCTGGGAAGAAGAAGAAGAAGAAACCACCAAACAACCCACTGATGACACTAGGTGGGAAGATGTTATTATCCCAAAGAATCAAGAACCCAAGCTTCCCCAAAATGAACCTTCACAAATTATGAAGGTCCATCCTTATCCAGACTGATTGGTAATCGAGAAACCTACCACCCGATCAAAATTTGACATTTTGAGTGAATCAAAAAATATTTGTGTCAAGATTTCTCTTCTTCAAGACATTAAAGACATTCTAATCTATAGTAAGGTAGTCAAATAATTGTGTATCAAGAATCCAGGTAGGAAGCAAAAGGACCCCCCTATAGTACACTTGATAGGAGAACTTTCTGAATACATATCAGAGAAGCCAAAACTAGCAAAATATGGGAATCTAGGAAACCCCGTAGTGACCATAACCATTAATGAGGTCTCCATTGGAAACACTCTCATATACCTAGGGGCAGCCATCAATGTTATGACCGCTACTACCTTGGAACAATTACAGTTACAACCTCTTCTTCGACCTACCCCAACCATTTTGGAATTAGCAGATAAGATGAGGGTTATACCTGAAGGAGTTTTAGATGATGTCATGGTTACTTCAGCCTCATGGGAGTACCCCGTATATTTTATTGTCATTCATTCAAAGAATCCTACCAAAGTCCATCCCATCATTTTGGGAAGACCTTGTCTAGCCACAACCAATGCATTTATTGGCTATACAGAAGGAGAAATGACCATCTCGAATGGTCTCTCTATCCAGAAGCTCACCATTTACCCTCTAGCTCAACCTATTATAGAGAATATATGGTGGCTTGAATTTCCATACGAGAATGAGGATTGGGAAGAACCCATATTGTCAAGTGACCATGCATGGGCACTTCAGGAGAACACAACAGAAAATGTGCTAAACCAGTTTATTTCTACTATCACATGTGTGGATTTTCCACAGTCTTTTCCCCAATTTGAGTACATGTTTGGGGAATAATTTCAAGAACAATTAGACCCACACATTTTTTCTTCGACATATTTTGTTTACGAGATAGATGAATCTGCCATGTCTTACACTATTCCCTACGAGATTAGTCTAGGAAAGTTTTACATATAAATTCCAGGCTAGATACAAACCAACATAAACAATTAGTACATATCGTTAAAGAAAAATAAGGAGCATTTTCCAGGGAATACACTGACATGAAGGGTATACACCCCGAGACATGCATACATCAGATATATACCTAGGGGGGAGTAACACCTATCAGGCAACCCCAGAGAAGGATGAACCCAACACTTGAAGATATAGTCAAGGAGGAGATCCAAAAGTTATTAAATGTCAGATTTATCTATCCCATCTCCGAAAATAAGTGGGTATCCATGCTTGTAGTAGTTCCAAAGAAAGTGATCAGAAAATGGATAATTTTTGTTGACTTCCGGGAACTCAACAAGGCCACTCTAAAATATTACTTTCCTCTTCCTTTCATTGACCAAGTTCTAGATACCTTGTCTGGAAATAAGTATTTCTCCTTTCTAGATGGGTACAGTGGGTACAATCAGATTCTTATAGCACTCGAGGACCAGGAAAAGACTACCTTTACTTGTCCTTGGGGCACCTATGCCTATAGGGTCTTTCCATTCAGATTGTGTAATGCTCCTGCCACTTTTCAAGGAGAAGTATTAGGGATATTTGTCTATCTTATTCATGATTGTGTGGAGGTCTACATGGATGACTTCACATTCTATGGCAAAACTTACCAGGAATCCTTAGACAACTTAGAAAAAGTCCTCATCAGATTCCAGGAAATGAACCTATCTCTAAGTCATGCAAAATGCAAAATGTTGTTAATCGAAGGAGTGGTTCTAGGACATCATGTTTCATCTGAAGGGATAAAAGTTGATCCTGCAAAAATTGAGGTCATTGTTAGACTTCCACCCCCCAAGACTCAGAAAGAGGTGAGAATATTTCTTGGACATGCCGGATATTACCGGCGGTTTATTGAAAATTTTACAAAGATTGTTGCACCTATGCTCAGATTATTGATAAAATATGTTGATTTTGTTTGGACTGAGTAGTGTCAAACTGCCTTTGAAACCTTGAAAGCTAAGTTGTTTGTGGCACCATTTCTTAAAGGGCCCAATTGGACTCTCCCATTTCATATATCCATTAATGCCCCCAACACCGCAATAGGAGGGGTACTAGGATAGAAAAAGGACTAGCAGTCCTATGCCATTTATTTTGTGAGAAAGAATTGTCCCCTTCTGATTTAAACTATAAGGCTACTGAGAAAGAATTATTGGCAGTTGTTCATGCTATTAACAAGTTTCATCATTACATTACAAGTTATTAAGTATTTGTACATACCGATCATTCTGCAATTAGGTTCCTCGTGAATAAACCTATAACTAATGGTCGAGTGACCAAGTGGATTTTGTTATTGCAAGAATTTAACATCACTATGCTTGAACGACTTGGAAAGGATAATGTAGTAGTTGACTTTCTTTCCCGAGTAAAAAATGAGGATGATGATATCCCAGTAGATGATAGTTTCCCACATGATCACCTCTTTTCCCTTTCTGTCAATACCCCATGGTTTGCAGATATGGAAAACTATCTGGACACTAGGAAATTACCATCTCATTTGTCACCTCATGAAAAGAAGAAAATTATTACACAAAGTGATAATTACTCTTGGGTTGGTCATGATCTTTTTCGCACAGGTCCTGATTTGATTATTTGTAGATGTGTCTAAGAGGGAGGATGAGGTACCTGATATACTACGAAGCTATCATGATGGACCATGTGGTGGCCATTTTTCTGACAAACGTACAACATATAAGGTGCTACATTCGGGTTACTATTGGCCTAGCATTTTCAAAGATGCTGCCAAATATGTGAGAAGTTGTGATAGTTTCCAAAGGATAGTAAGACCTACATCATCTGAAGAAATGCCTTTGTGTGCCCAAGTTATGATAGAAACCCTCGAAAAAAGGGCCCTCAATTTTGTAGGACCAATTTCACCCATGTCCTGTAGGAATAACTATATTTTTGTTTGTACGGACTATGTCACCAAATGGGTAGAAACAAAAGCCCTATTTAAGGCTACAAAGAATTTTGTTGTCGAATATATCTATGAAGACATCTTTACCCGCTTCGATGTCCCTCGTGAAATTGTTATCGACCAAGGCACTCAATTCACTTATAAGCTGATGAAAGAGCTAACAGAGAAATATAGCATTAAACATTGTAAATCTTATCCATACCACCCGCAAGACATTGGTGAGGTAGAATCTACAAACAAAGTTCTGGAAGCCATCTTGACCAAGACTGTTCAATTACATCACCAAGATTGGGCTGATAGACTCCCAGAGTTTTTGTGGGCATACCGGACTACCTGGAGGAATACCACTGGGCATACCCCTTATGAGCTAGTGTATGGGAAACACGTACTTTTACCTATAGAATTCCAAGTAAGGACCTTTCGTATTGCCACAGAATTAGGATTGAACCTGGATGAGGCTCAAAATCAATGAGCCCTACAATTGAATGAGTTGTATAAAATCAAGCAATATGCCATCCAACGGACAATATTAGTCTAAAACCAAAGGAGCAAGTGGCATGACAAGTTTATCAAGAAGAAACACTTCCAACCTGGTGATTGGGCTCTATTGTTTGATTCTCGATTCAAAACCTTCAAATGAAAACTTACCACCCACTGGTTGGGCCCTTACGAGGTAGACATTGTATATGACAATGGAGCTGTAAAAATTAAAACAATTGACGATGGACAGGTCTCCTTTTTGGTAAATGCACACCAAATTAAGTTTTATCATAAGCCCATTTCTAGAGAATATTTTCTATAGGTCATGTCAACTGACAAGGCATTGGCCCTAGTAGATGGGGAAGTCCCCCCTTGTTCTTGAAATTTTTTCTGAATTTCCTACTGTATATATGTAAATAGTTTTTGCATTTTGTTAATAAGGCAATTCTAGATATTTTTGTAAGTATTTATTTCACCAGGAGTACACAGTTTCAAGGATCTTTCCTCAAAGCATTTGTTATACTTTAATTTTGTGTCTGTTAAAGCATCAAATGAATATTGACTTACTATAATTAGCCATATTTTTGCAAAATTCTAATTTTTTTGGCATTCTAAAGTAGTTGCTCTTGAAACTCTTCACCACTGTATAAGGAACTGATACCATAACTATCAAGCCTAGAGGTCTCTTGTATAGTTTTTCCAAGAAACCTGAGTAAGTGAGTCAAGTGTCTTTATCAAAGAGTAACAAGGAGGTCTAATGAGCAATTAGTCATGGAAAGATCACAATAAATACAAAGGAAGAAAGTAAGTTAATCCTAGAGATACCTTTCTGTTCTTTCTCAATGGTACCATCCACTACACAGTAAATAAATTGATTATATCATATCTTTATATAGGCTACGTCTGCTTAAGTACCCCTTACATCGGGACAATCACTAAGTAATATAACGGAAAGTCATCCTCTAACATAAAGACCATCCCAATTGCAAAAAAGAGAAAGAAAAAGTTGTTTTCAGAGTTGTTCCCCCATCTTCTTGCATAAGCAATCTTATACTAAAATCTTAAAGGATGGAGGGTCAGTCTCTAAGGGTTTAAGAAACTAACCCGTGAGGATACTGAACAGGTCTGCTGGCAGTGGGTATCGGCCTGTGATATGACTAGGTAAACCCGTCAGAGTACTGAGCAGGCTTGCTGGTAGTGGGGCATTCTACCTAGCGAGGATGCTAATCTGAATATATATATATACTTGTCATGATGTACAACATTACTTGCAGACTAAGCTGACATGAAGTATGTATAGTTAAGCTAAGGTTAATGAACCCCATCAACTTTCCATTGGGAAATAACTCTAAGACTATCTTGAAACTCTCTTGCCTACCTCTTCTTATCTATATATAGGATCTCTTATCCTATAGGTGGGGCCATCTCCTACCTGTCTCGTTAGACCATTCTGTGAAATTTTATCTTTACACTTGACATACTATAAATATTCAGCTATTAGGGGATACTGACTAGTTTCCTATACTTTTGATTGTGAGGTGTCATAATACTTAGGTGTGGGGGAGGGGTTCATTAGATGACAAATAATAATTGCCTAGAGAAGTATATCTTTGCAAGAATTTTTTTATTATTTCTATGAAATTGGTTATTACATTGATAGTTGTGTTACTTTTGAAATGCTTAACTCCTATGCGATATAAATTATTGAACACATACTTAATAGACGACTCTTTATCGGTTACTTAATAGACCACTCTTTATCGGTTTATATTTCATTACAAGATGCATATTGTAGGTTTGAAAATACATTTGTATTCTTGCTATAACCTGTTCATTGTAGGTTTTTGACATTATATTCATATGCAAGAAGATTGAGTGAGCATGGAGCATTCTGCCTCTGCTCATTAACTATTGTGATTGTCAAAAACACTTCAAATTTGCAGGCTATCCATTATACAAGGTGAAAATGCTCTTAACACAGAGGTACTGGATGAAGTACCGTATGAAGTGCCATATGAGATGCCGAATGAAGTGCCATGTGCATTGCATACCAGTAGCTGTCCTAGATTCCATGTAACTGGAAATCAATTACATTCAATTGAATTAGTTGTAGGCATTGATTAAATATGCTTCATATGTTTATGATCAAATGTCCAAGTCAAAAGACTTTGACATTGATCTAACCACGCATCATTACATTGCTCCAAGAATGAGCCTTTAAATTCGAAAATTCCCACACATGGCAGCTCGTACGCACATGTGGGTAACCTACTCCACTACAGATGCATTCAAAATCAGGTTGGGCACTCTATTATCTCAATTCTCCCTTACCATTTTCTCTCCACTGCGTTAAGAAGTCACGCCCAACCTCTGCCATTTTTCCCCCTATTCAAAACACATTCAACCTGTACCCAATTCGTGCCACTGTTTGGCTCGATTGCGCCCTTGCTTGGTAAATTTCACCTCTGTCACAATGCCCAGGAGGTACGAACCCTCCTCCTATGTAGACTTGTTTTCCATTCCTGAATTTTCACAGTGCACAGAAGTGTTTTTGTGTGCAGGCTAGGGGCCATTTTTGTCTAGCTTGCAGGGCCACGATGACGGCCTCCCCATGCAATTTGTAGTTGGTTTCGATGGTAAGACAACACATGTAGGGTCTCTTACCTTTGAAGTTTCAGAAGAATCAATTGCTGCAGCTACAAAGGTCCCAAGAATGGGAGATAGATGGTTCAAAAATAACCAATTTTCGCGCTCAAGTTATAACAGGGTGTTTAAGACCAAATTCGAGAGAATTTCAAGAGAAAAAGGGTATTCTAAGGAGTGGATAAAGGCGGAATTGATCAATCCCCTCATCGTCATCACAAGGTTAATTACATGCGGAGGTAGATACTCTACTTTCAAAGCTTGTCATTTTAGATTGCTGTCTCATTTTCTGTTCAACAAACACTTAAACTTCCCCTTCTATTTTCCCAAAAGATTGGAGAAGATGTCCTCTCAAGTGAGGAAGAATGTGATTAACCCCCACAATAGTCTCTTCCACCATGTCTTGATCAAACTCCTCGTTCTTTTCGAACTAGAGAAACAGGGGAAAAATTGGGATGCCTTTATCTACCAATTTGCAAACCCTCACTTGATAGTTAAGACAGACAAAAATCCACTTAGCCTAACAAATATCTCTCCATCCAAGCCTCGCCCTCTAAGAACTCCAAACACCTTTGCACAAACCCTATCTTTGTTAGAACAATACCAAAATCTTGTTGATATCCCTACTTCTTCATTGGCTAAAAAGTCCAAGAGAAAATACCAAAAGAAGCCTATTGGTAACCCCCAAATGCCTTCACTCTCTCTTGATCCTACACCTAAAAAGATCCAAGAAGTAATGCAGCAAGACTTTCCCATCATTCCCACAAATAAGAGGGAAGCCAATCGATTTGGTAAAGGACCCTTTCGGAAAAGTACCCAGAGCATAAGATCCAGGCCTTATGAAAAACCTCCACCTGCTTCGGATCCTATCCAAGTGTCCTCCAACCTTGAGAGCCCTCATAAGAAACCTAGGAAAGTTTTTGTAGATGGATTAGAGCCACTAAAGAAAAAAAAGTAGAACCTACCTCACCTTACTGATCTCCCATCACTCCTACTTCACCCATGCCCACTCTAGATTCTAAAACTGATAGATTGTCCACATCCCTCAAAGGATATAAGCCTTCCTTAGAGATCACTGATTCTTCCCCAACCATAGAGGAGATACAAAAGGAAAACCATCATCTTCTCCAACAGTTGGAGGAAAGGAAGATAATAGATACACACCTTCATCACGACAATGCAGTCCTTCAAACAAAAGTTAACTCTCTTCAATAATTGGTCGATGAGATCAACAAATCTAACCGCAACCTCATAGAACAATTGAAGCAACACAAGAGGCACAAGGCTAAGTCTTCACAGCAAGAAGGAGAGGTTTCCAAAGCCGATCCTCCTCAACAAGCTTAGTCACAAGGGGTAAATTCTTTTTGTTTGCAGTGGGACCTACAAAATCATAAGTGTGGGGGTAATGTTGGGCCCAAGATATGATCACTTTTATGACTATTATTATACACTTTTGTCGCATGTACATATGTGTTTTTCACATTTTAAAGGATCTTTTTGAAGAATTTCATGATAAAATGGTATGATCGACAATAGGTATGTGTAATTCATGTTTAATGATTATATTGAGTATAATCCATCATGTTTTATGATGACCAAGATCTAATTCACATTTTTCTGGTGTTACAAGGAAAAAACGCACCACGTTTCTGCTTCTGGCACTCCTTCCAGTACTCGTTCCGGCTCTTGATCTGACACTCTATCCAGCACTGCATATTACACAAAAACGGAGGGCGACTTCGCGGTTATGGTATTGGTGTCCAATGATGGGAGAATCGGGAACGTGGGTTTTGTTTATGCTTTCCCGCTTCAACTACTGAGCTCCCAAAAACTCATTTTTAGTTGTTCAAGAGGGCGTTTATTGGCTCGCTCTGTTTTATCAGTTAGGGCATCATTTATTGTAATTTTCTGAATTTAGAAATGGTTCGACCCTCCTTTGGTCGACCACTTGGCTTGTAAACATTATATATACCACCGACATGGTCAGACATAAGTAAAGAAATATAATTGTTGGTGTGATAGATAGAAAAACGATTTTACTCTGTTTTGAGTTTTTACATTGCCAGATTATGCCAGAATTGTGTTTTTGAGTTTTTATGGTGAATTCAACCTGCTGAGTTCGTGGTGTGCTTTTAGAGAGTGACACGACTTGCTGGGGGGCCCACCAGCAGTCTGGTAACTTTCTTTGTGTTTTTTTATGCATTTCATAATTTAATTGTTCTCTTTATTTTCTGTACATGCATTTTCATTGTGTTAATTAGTTTGTTGTAGTTTAATTGTTGTGATTCTCTTTTGCAGGTTAGAATGATGAGATGTGTGGATATGTATTGATATTGTAGATTAGGAATGGGCTTTCAAATCCCTAGACTAACCCCATGCGCAATTAGATGTTAGATTATGATTTGATTTATGATTTTATATTCAAGTTTAAAACAGAGTTTTTATTTGGGTCCTCTTCAACATGGATTTGATGGATGGATAGAATTAATTTCAGATTTTAATTATAGCTTGATTATCTCATTTTTATATAGATCTTGTTTAATTAGTTGTTGGTTAATGTAGATTGTTAGTTTACTTTTCAATATCCTAGTTTAATTTATGTTTTCAAGCACTTTCTTTTTGTAGTTTGAACTTTGAATTGTTAGAATAGATGTAGCATAGTCTCATTTATGTAATTTCCTTTCCTAGAATTAAATTGCAATTATATTTCTTAGTTAATGGTTGAATCTAGTTTTTATTATGTAGT
>SNQJ01S0001814.1:78978-116675 GCA_010110895.2 Picea sitchensis
ATTCTCCTCCTTCTTTCTTATTATCTGGACACTCATAAGACTTGTGCCCATTCTTCCCACATGTGAAGCATGTTATTACTCCACCTCTTCCTCTTCCTCTACCTCTAGTACGAGGAAAAATGTTGTTGTCAGCATAATCTCCTCTCTGCTCAGTATGTTTCCCTCTCTGTTCAGCATATTTCTGCCCTCGCTGTGAGGTTCCACCCCTCTCTTTTCAAGTCTGAGGTTTCTTCCATTCCTCCTTGGGCTTCTGGTATTTATCCTGGGCAACTTCTTTGCCTCTGGGATGACTTCTTCCTCGGCCCCTCTGACTCTGCTTTCAGCTCAGATTCTCCTCATATTTCAGAGCCATCTGATAAGCATCTTCCACCATTCGTATGGTTACCATGCTCATCTCATCCTGAATGTCATACCTCAGGCCATTCATGTATCTGGCAACCTTTTCATCATCTCTCTCCTGATGACCTGCTCTGATGTTCAGTTTGTAGAATTCCTCAGTATATTCCTTCACTGTCATCAACTTCTGTCTCAGGTTCTGCATCCTCCTGAACAGAGTAATTTGATAGTCTCTGGGGATGAATTTTGCCTTCATCTTCACGATCATTCTATCCCATCTCTTGATCTTCTGCTTTCCCTTGCAGTATCTATTAGCTTGTAGTTCATCCCACCACAATGTTGCATGTCCTTTCAATCTTGTGACAGCATGCTTGACTTTCTTGTCCTCTTCGACATCTTCATAGTCGAAGTATGTGTCTAGAGCTCTAATCCAGTCTAGAAGATCCTCTGCATCCAAGTTTCCCTCGTAAACTGGAATGTCCATATTTTCTCTTGCACCCACCCTTGCAATAGCTTTGATCAAATGTTCGTTTGATGCATCTTTAGCTGCAACTTATTCTTCACGTTCAGCCTCAGCTTTGCTTTCAGAATCACTCAGATCCCCTGCACTAACTGCGCGTCTTTGCGTTGTCTCCATGTCTTCGAGTCTAGCTCGTAGATCATGCATTTGTCTCTCCATAACTGGATCTATCATCTATCGACCTCTTCTTCTCAACATTTCCCTATCCACTAGATCAGGTGATTGCACGTCCCTTCTCCTGGGCGACATGGAGAATTCTCTTCTTCCTCTGCTACAAAAAGCAAAGAATATTTTTGTGCTCTGATACCACTTGACGTGTATCAGAGTGATCTTTACCTCTTATGCCTCCCTCGCCTGAAATATGCAGACAAGAATCAGGCTTTGATACCACTTGATGCACACACTTGCTACCTCTCAACCCGCAGGTCGGGCAGTCCGCGCGCTCACAGGATCTTCTCTCTACCAATGGCCCGAAGAACTCTCACACTCTTCTATTTCCCTATCAGGAAATATGCACCCACAGCAATCCTCGTGGGATTCCCCCTCTTTACAATCAGGGAATCAGACTTCGCAAGGTCAGTGGTCGAGCATTGTACTCTCGGATCCCCGAAACCTTACAACCAGTCAACGCTGACCTTTTTCTATCAGGGTTTTCTCTATCGTGAATTCGGCACTCGCGATGTTGAAACGCTCGTATCCCCGACTCTCGATGCCCGATATGCCGAAACTCCGAAACATCACCTCTATCGGGATTTCGGAGTTCACAATATCACGAATACTGATGTAATGAGTTTGGGACCTCTCGCTACGAAACCTCGATAAGGAATTCCACCTGTCCACCTACCGACTCCTGTGGCCCCACACTGTTCTCGTACCTGTCGGGATATCGCATTTCGCGATTTCTGCTGCAATGTTTATGGAGTTTCAACCCACGAAACCCCAATATGTAAATCCACGCATAAATCCAACAGTCCTCGTGACTTGGATCTACGGTCCTGTCCCTCCTAAGCTTTGAACCTTTTGGGAATACTTTTCCGTATCTCCCCTGCACCTCCACGAGATCTAATGGCTCACAGAGATTCGCGAAATCTCCTCAGAGAACTTCGTCCGTCCGTTCTTCCTTGATGATTCCTGCGAATGACCAAGTGTTCCTCCATATAACTCGTCCACCTGCGTGAAAACTTGCGACACCTTCTAAATTCTTCCGGTCGCGACTTCCCTGCGTTGTCCTTCAGCAAATTTTGAAGGCCTTATCCTTCATGAGATTTTGTATAACTCTGATCCTTAGAAAAGACTCTTGCGCGCACTCTTTGCGGCAACCTTCAAACATGTCTAAGTGTTGAATTTATTCGACCCTGCGCACTCCTTGCATGACTCATGTGCTCAACTGCACTCCTGAGATGAATGAGAACAAAAGTAACCCTATCTGAACCCTTTGTCAACGCACTCCTTGCGGACACTTCAGCTGCACTCCTTGGAGGAATCCTTGCTCAGATAGAGAAACAATTGAACCTCATCCCTTCTTCCTCTCAGAATTCAAACTCAAACATGAAATCATATACATAGCATATAAAGCAAATGTATAATAGGAAACAAACATTCATGAGCATATCATTCAACATCAATACACAGAGAACAAACACAACCATGAATTTGAATCGACTCTTTCTATTAATCCAAATATCTGTACATGGGTGTTCTTACACAACTCTCTGCATGATCTGGCTCTTCTCCTGCTTCAATTCTTCTAACTTCAATAATGTTAAAATACACAATGAGGGTGTCTATATATCGTTTCCCTCTTGCGCTCTCAAGCAGTATAATCTAGAATTAAATTCTATCTACCTGCATTAACTACCTTAAATGCCTTCTACCTACTAAGGACGAGAGCAAATCGCTTAAGGTCCGATTACATTATACAAGTGCACTTTTTTTTTTTTAATGACTTCATTTAAGATTGCGCAACAAATTCAAGGTGATTTTCAAAATTTGTGCTGGCTCTTGTCCAGCTATCCTCCGCTTCCGCGCTAGCTCACTCGATGTGTTGGAAATGCTCCTGCATCAGCCTCTGCATGAACTTATGTTGTCTTAATGGGCATTTAAAATTTTGTAACAATGAGTTCACAAATACATGCCTATGTTGCATGTCAGTAATTGCATATTTCAACTTACCCTTTAGTCATTTGAACCTATTATCAATCTCCAAAATAGACTCACCTAATTTCCTCCTAATTTCAATCATTTCATTCATATACTGGTCTTCTGAACTAGGTTTCTAAAATTCATTTACCAGTAGTTTTTTCATGTCTGCAATAGTCTTTGGTATTCCCTATGGACTATTTACATCTAGGCTCATATACCATTCTAGTGTGTGGTCTCTTATTTTTATTTCTAACTATGAGAGATTTTTATCCTCATCTATGATCTACTTTGCTTCCCATATCTTCTCACAGATGAATAAGTATTGATGGTTTTTCTATATGCACTAAAAACACAGTAAAAACCCTTAATTAAATTGTCAACCTGGGGTAAGTAAACTTAGAGTTGTAGAAAAATATATGCCAAAGGTAGAAGGGATGGTAGGAGTGTATCCTAACTAAGGAAGGTAGCTATCTAAGGATAATATACTCAAGAAAAACTATCTAATGAACTAAGCAAATTGAAACTAGGTAACCTAAGTACTTTTTGGGCCAAGGATCGATGGATAGTTCTTTAAGAAAGCAAGTGAAAACCCTAGTTGAAGCAAACTAATTCATAAAAATAAGCAAAAGAAACTATTTAAGCATAACAATGAGCAACTAACAAAAGAAAACTATTTTAACTTTCCAACCTACATTCAGAATTTAGTCCTCTTGCCTTTTAGGCTAGATAGTTGTTCAATGAGAAGTTTTAATTTGATTGCCTGCAGTAGTTAGTTGTATATTTTCTTTATTAGGTTAGTTAGTTTTCTTTGCTTACTTATTGCTTTAGTAGGTTAGATAGTTGTCTTTGTTTGCTTGTTTACTTGCTTTAGTAGTTTAGTTAGGTGTCTTTTCTTGCTTGTTTATTTACTTGATTTCATAGGGTAGTTTCTCATTTAATGTAGGTTGGCAAGTTAAAATAGTTTTCTTTTGTTAGTTGCTCACTGTTATGCTTAAATAGTTTCTTTTGCTTATTGCCATTCAATAGTTCCTATATTCTTTTGGCTTCTTCAATTTGGGTCTTGAGATGGACAATGGTTTCAAAACTTTTGCTAATCTCATCATCTACATTTATATCTTCTTTTTCATTATTTATTCTTGTGATATCTTCTTCCTTTTCTTCTAATTTAGAAATCTCTTCTTGTTCATTGAGCATTCCCTTTAACTTCAATATGTACCTTGGACTCCTCATAAGAAACTTTTTAGTGTTATTTGAAAGATAGTTATAGCGTGTATAAAAATGATCACTTATATATCTATATAAACCCTCTTCAATTTCGTTTTGAAGTTCTAATAGATTTTATTCTATTCTTTCCATGGGATAACTATCATCAAACTTTACACAAACTATTTCTAGATCATCTTCTTCACATGAGAAAAATTCAACATCATCAGATTTTGAATCAATGCAATCAAGAGTCTTTGGAGATTATTTACCTTCATTTGAAGTATCTTCAATATCTTCCTTCTTGCCAACATCATCACATGATTCTTTTCCTTTAAAATCATCACATATGCAATCAAGAGTTAGAGATTATTGATTCTTTTCCCTAAAATCATCACATATGTAAATCAAGAGTTAGAGATTACTTACCTTTGATAATCTTGACGGATTGGTCTTCAACATCTTCTTCTTTGATATGTCTCCCATTTAGCCATAGATCCTTGGCAGAAATGCATTGTCCTTGCCTCTCTTTGATAGGGCTTGAAAGTCCACTCAAGAATGGTCTTGAGAGCCAATGCACCATTCTTCTTCCTTCCCTTTGAGCCGCAAACTTTGGACTTGTTCTTCAATGGAACCCATCCAATTAATGTATTTCCTTCCAAATAGATACTCCCATTGTCTTCAAATACACTCTCATATCTATTCTCCAAGTAGAATACCTTTTTTCTCATCAAGGATTGGCATTTCATCATCCATTTGTGTGTCTATGATCTCCTTCAAGCTTGTTAAGGCTTGTAGTGAAGGCCCTTGTATGATACCAATTGTTGGACACACCTTCCACACTTAGAGGAGGGGGGGGTGAATGAGTGTGTGGGGATATTTTTCCCAAAACTCCTCTTACACAAAAACTCCTTAGTTAACATTCAACATTTGCTCATTACTAATTGTTTTCATTAATAATCGGTTAGATGTGAATATTATAATAACATATCAGCAACATATAATAACAAATCATTCCACACTAAACACAAAGAACACAAGATGTATGTACAATTTTTCTTTTATTATTATGGACTTCAATCCGTGGGTTTTTCAACAACAATTGAATAGAATACAACTCTACAAGAGAACTATCTCTATATGCAAGAATTCACTTAAATTCTCAGCACCAACTTAGATGAGGCAACAATTTTCAACATATATCAATATGTCAACATAAACAAGTGCGTATCAACCATGCACCAACCTCGTACAAACAACCTGTGAATCAACTTGTACCATAAACAAGTGTATCCAACCATATGTACCAAGTAGATACCAATCATCTATGAAATAACAACAATGACTCATCAATATACCCAACATCATCAACTATACACCTCATGTATGTGCCAACTCATCAATCAACGCTTGTCTCAACCATGACTAGTTTTGGATTAGTCAACAACCCCAACTTGAAATAATCATAACTTTGTAATCAGAATGAATAAATATACATGAAACTGATACAAATGTGATTCGCCATGTACTCCTCCAAGTAGCACTGCTTGGAACCTCTCGTAAAAGGCATTATAGAAAAAATGCATACCTTATTGAATTTTGGCTGCCTGCAGAGATACCTTGTAGAGTGTGGCACGAACAAAATATTCATTGAATTGATATGAAACGCTTACACAACATTCAACCTCGTAACCTAAATAACACATTTTGTCTCACTAAATTTGATCTGTTATGAATAATTATGAGAGCTTTACCCAAAACACTTGTTTTGACTAGTTTCGTGGATTAGCCACAAACAATATTTTCTCCATGTAGTGTAACCGCCAAAATACAACGACCCACAGACAGAATTTTGTACCACGATACTTGGGTATGTTTTCAATGGAATAGCAATTTCAATAGCCTGAATCATTATATAAATCAAGTTATAGTGAAAATGGTGATATGACCAGAATAACATACCCAGCATCATCAAAAGAATTTATCCTCCTTCAATCTCCAAAATTCTTTCTTCCACCTTCTAAAATTCAGCCTTTTGATATCCTGGTTACCACCCACTATATATATTCAATATTCTCGTTCCACACCAAAATGCTCAAGAAGCTCTCACAAGAAGCTCTCCATCAATACTCCAAAATATATTCTCACAAGAAGTTTCCATTGATCCACAAAAGGATGATCTACAAGAGACCATTGCTATCTTATTTATACTTTCATCCTCTAGGGTCACTCTTAACCCATTTTTGGTCACTTAACCATTTCCAGGTCACTTAACCTATTTTTCCTTATTTTAGGGTTAACCACTTTCCAGAATAGAAATTTCTCCAATATTTTATCATTTAAATATTCCTTCTTGATTTTCATCTTACTTTATCATTTCTTTTGATTATTTTCATTTCCTCTTTATTATTTAAATAATCCACCTTGACTTTGTCAACTTACTTTATCATTTAAATAATGATTTCCTTATTTTTAGGTCACTTAACCCATTTCTAGGTCACTTAACCTATTTTCCCTATTTCTAGGTTTTAACCACTTCCATAAATAGAAGGTTCTCCAATACTTTATCATTTAAATATTCCTTCTTGATTTTGTCAATCTTACTTTATCATTTCTTGATTTTGTCACTTCTCTTTATTATTTAAATAATCCACCTTGACTTTTTCACTTTACTTTATCATTTAAATAATGATTTCTTCTTTTAGGTCACTTTGACTTCTTTGACCTTGGGGGCTTCAAGCCTTCATGTGGGGGTCCTGCATCTTTGTAAGGCCATAACTCTCAAACCATGAGGATTTATCTGACATTCCACATACCACTAAAAATGGCATGACAAGCACTATCCATCTAGGATAGATTCACCAACAATTTCCTTGATCTTCATCTCATTATTCCACATACAAGCATGGGTCCTCCAACCATTCTTCTAGGATAACTCAATCCGTAAAGCATCTTCTCATGAGGGATTTCACCATAATGGGGCCACTTTGGAGTTCATCCATTTGTGCACCTTATCAATCATGATAATAAAATAATGAGAGCAAGGGTCCTGCAACCATTCTTCTAGGATAATTCAATCCGCAAAGCGTCTTCCCGTGAAGGCTTTCACCATAAGGGGACCACTTTGGAGTTCATCCATTTGTGCACCTTATCAATCATGACAAGACAATAATGAGTCATATATACATTTTTCCAACAATGCATCATATACCAATGAAACCACAACTATCCACCTTCATCATGTATCAATGACAACTCATTGATCCATATTCATCATGTATCAATGACAACTCATTGATCCATCTTCATATATGCATTATCATCAAGGAAAATACATATTATATTACATCAATCATCAATCAATCAATCCTTTGACATCAATCAATCACTTGACATCAATCAATGACATCAATCAATCAAACCATTGGCATCAGTGACAACATGATGCAACAGTATAATGATGATCTAGTTATGTTGTTGATGGTTTATACATGAATATGCAGGGTATCTAACATCGATTTGTCATGGATAAATTCTCATTGGATTGTTTAATCCATACCTTTCACTTTGCCATTGAGATTAGTGTTGAGCTTATATCGCTTGAATCGTCCTTTGTTGTCAAGTGCCATCGAGATATCATCCGACACCGAAGACATTCACACAACCACCAACATTATATTTGAGTTTTTCATAGGTTAAAAGATAGTTTTCCTATTTTCATAGGTTAAAGAATAGGTTTCTTGCTTTCATAGCTTGAAAAAGATAGTTTCTTGCTTTTGTAGATAAAAAAAGATATAGTTTCTTTCTTTCATATTTTAGAAGATAGTTTTATTGTTTTTGTAGGGTATATAGTCTTTGCTTTGATAGACTAGATAATAGTTTTCTTATCATAGGTTCAAGATTAGTTGCTAGTTCTTCTTGCTTTCAATTAAATAAATTTCCTTTCATGAATTAGAAATAGTTTTGAACTAAGAAATTAGTCCACTTGCCTCTTGGGCTAGATAGTTGTTCAATGAGAAGTTTTAATTTGATTGCCTCCAGTAGTTAGTTGTATATTTTCTTTATTAGGTTAGTTAGTTGTCTTTGCTTACTTATTGCTTTAGTAAGTTAGATAGTTGTATTTGCTTGCTTGTTTACTTGCTTTAGTAGGTTAGTTAGGTGTCTTTTCTTTCTTGTTTATTTACTTGATTTCATAGGGTAGTTGCTCATTGAATGTAGGTTGGCAAGTTAAAATAATTTGCTTTTGTTAGTTTCTCATTGTTATGCTTAAATAGTTTCTTTTTCTTATTTTTATGAATTAGTTTGCTTCAAGTAGGGTTTTTACTTGCTTTCTTAAAGAACTATCCATCGATCCTTGGCCCAAAAAGTACTTAAGTTACCTAGTTTCAATTTTCTTAGTTCATTAGATAGTTTTACTTGAGTAGATTAGCCTTAGATAGATACCTTCGTTAGTTAGGATATACTCCTACCAACCCTTCTACCTTTGGCATATATTTTTCTACAACTCTAAGTTTACTTACCCCAGGTTGACAATTTAATTGATGGTATTTACTGTGTTTTTAGTGCATATAGAAAACCCATCAACACTTATTCATCTGTGAGAAGATCTGGGAAGCAAAGTAGATCATAGATGAGGATACAAATATCGCATAGTTAGAAATAAAACCAAGAGACCACACACTAGACTAGTATATGAGCCTAGATGTAAATAGTCCATAGTGAATACCAAAGACTACTGCAGACATGAAAAAACTACTGGTAAATGAATTTTAGAAACCTAGTTCAGAAGACCAGTATATGAATGAAATAATTGAAATCAGGAAGAAATCGGGTGAGTCTGTTTTGGAGATTGATAATAGGTTCAAATGAATAAAGGGTAAGTTTAAATATGCAATTACAGACATGCAACATAGGCATGTATTTGTGAACTCATTGTTACCACATTTTAAATACCCATTAAGACAACATAAGTTTAGACATAGGCTCTGCAGAAAGCCTTTCAACTATAAGAGAACTAGTATAAGTAGATAGATCTGGAAATAAAGGAGCTGAAGGAGGATTTGAAGAATCTATAATTTCAACTTAACCATAATAAGGGTAAAGAGAAAATAAAATTTGTTTGGTGTACGCTATGCAGGACATAAGGACACCACAATAATGAATGTCCAACTTTCGTGTGGTATATGTTGAAAGGGGTGCCAAACCCATTGCCAAAAGGAGGACCATGGTGTGAGATTTGTAAGACACATGGGAGTGATCCATATCATTCTCCAATGATGCACAAATATAAGACAATACCAAAAAGTTCATATTGCATTTTTTACAAATTAGTGGGTCACGATGATAAGGATTGTAGAACGATGGAGATAATAAGGGAAAGAACGTCATATACTTATAGGGTGAAAGAATAAATGCTGCCAGGATAAGATGAAACTCATTTCATCCAAGTAAAACCACCATAAAAAAATGTGCAACAACAATCAACAATGCACGACCATAGTATAATAATGCATAGCCTCAGTACAATCTTGTGCAGTATAAACAGGTACCTCAGTACAATGTACCATGTGGAGATCAAGGTGGATATAGAGGTGGAGGATGAGGAAGAGGAGGATTTGGATGAGACATAGGACCATTAGTGTGCCACAACTCCCAACAACCAAGACATTATGCAATGGATTTTCCACTTCCATGAGCAACATGTATGTATTATCACACAACAGATCATGACATAGAAGCCTTCCCAACACTCTTGGGGAATATCTAGGAATAAATAAACCAGAACAACCAAAATGTCCAATGGATCTCTACAGAATTCAAGGATGATGGGAAAAAAATAAATATAGTCACTCGAGGAGGATCCAAGACAGGAACTGATGCAGTATCATGTGATCCAAATCAACACCAATGGGTTAAGAATAACATTGAGCGACATGAGCAGTTTGACACATTGAAAGAAAAGGAAATATTTAAGGAAGCCAGACAGGAGTGTCTCAAGAAGAATGTTGCATCTACATCAGTCATGCAACAACCTCAAAACCCACCAATATATGGGATTCCATTCTCAATGGACCATACCAATAAAGAACAACCTCTAGAGAACGTAAGTACCATAAAGATGTTTCTGCAATATTGTGTTAATTTATTGAAAGACCCATCATATGTTAAGATATTACAAAACATGATAGAAAGATGTAACACAAAGGTGGAATGGAAGTTAGAGAAGAAAATAGTCAATCATCTCCATACAAGAAGAAGGACAAGCAAAGAATTCAGACTGAATTCCAACAATGGGGATTTCAATATGGGTGATGTTATACTGGATTTAGGCTCTTAAGTAAATGTATTACCTAAGAAGATGTGGTAGTGTATGGGGGAACCTACCTTAGGCTATTCACCTATCCAGCTGAAATTAGAAAATCAACACAGGGTATTACCTATTGGAAGACTTAAAGGTGTGACAGTAGATTTGGATGGAGTGTGCACTATGGCATATTTTGAAGTGATAGAGATAGTGCATGGAACGGAACCTTACCCAACATTACTTGGAATGGATTGGGCATTAGATAACCAGGCTATAATCAACATGAAGACAAGAAAAATGAATTTTGAATCAAGAAAATATAGATTCATTGCACCACTCGATCCCTCAGAAGGAGAAAGGTTTGTAGAATCCACTTGTTTGGATCTGAAAGAAATAAACTAGCTCTACAAAACCACCGCGTGAAAAGAGTATTATGTTAACCCAACTACAAATGGGGTACTAAGCTATAGATTCATTACATCATGTGCTTCTAACTCATAAATAGGTTTGGATAATTGGCAATAGTGATTACATGAAGTTTCCACAAGAAGGTATGTAAGAATAGATCATGTAGTAATATGGGTTGGTACAAAGATAAGAGAACCTCCAAGTTTTCATGGGATAAATGATAGAGGAATTATTGAGAAAATATGAAGATGAAGTGTTAGAAAATGAGATTCTTTGAGCCCTAGATATTACACTCAAGGAAACACATACAATATGGTGGGGCACACACAAAGAAATAATGTAGTACTAGTATCAGTGTAAACAACTACTGCACATTAGATTTGGCACAGAGAAATAAAATGCAAAAGTATGATGGACAAGGAACACCATTGGAACACTTAGAGAATTGAAAGACACAATGGAGGATGACACCACCAAAGGAATGGCCTCATCACTTTATCCATACATTGGAAGCAATCCCGGGAAACTGGTATATAGATCAGGATGTGTGCAAAGGCAATAGAGAATGGACAAGATTACAACATAATTTTGTAGTAACTTTTTCATTTGAACATGAGAACCCCAACATTGATTCGGTGTTGAAGATGATATGGGGAATGATATTTATTGATAAACCAGAGTTTGAAATCATGACATAATATCAACAACAAAACAAACAAACAATCAAAGAGTTACTCTCATGATATCATGTCGAAGAAGAAGCACTAGATGAAGATGATCTGCCCAATATTTAGATCATAGAGATTAAAAGAGAACACGATGTGGAAGGTCCATCTATGGAGTCAAAAATATTTTTTGCACCAATCAAAGTTAAGAAAGTCAACATTGCGATGAATGAAAACTCTAAAATGTCTAGTATCGGAGAATATTGGGATGAGAAAAAACTAGAAAGAATAACAGAGTTACTGCGTGAATAAAGTGACTTGTTTCCAACGATGTTTACAGAGATGAAAGGTATATAAGGAGATCTAGGAGAGATGAAGATGCCCCTAAAACCTAAATCTAGACCTATCAGGAAGAGACCTTACAGACTCAATCCAGTGTATAAGAAAAAAGTAAAAGCAAAACTTGATCGAATGTTGGAAGCTAGCATTATAGAAGTTGAGGAATCTGAATGGATCATGTTAACACTCAGAAATTTATTTGGGATGTATCAAAGAAAACCCCAAGGTAATTGTTTCAACCAAATTTAGATTGTATTTTGACCTATACAACTAGAGAGGGATCTCTCATATGTCTGATGACTGGTAATAACTCAAAGATTTCATCAATAAATGCACAGAGGTCAGATTACGCAATAGGACATGTTTATTTTTTGTTTTAAAAGGATTGGTAGGAGAAACAAGGAAAAATTACCATTTGGAAATGGAGTCAAGGCCTGAATTTCAATGTTTTTACAGTCAATAGCAAGTCGGTTTCTTTCTGCAGATCTGAGGAAAAATAGGTGCTATGCTCAGCAAATAAATGATATGAAATGAGAGATGGAAAGGAGAAGAAATACCACTACACTACATGCATCAATCAGTGTATGAATATCCAATGTAGCTTTAGAAGAAAGGACACAAAGATTAATTACTAAACAAAGCATCAAATGAAGATGAATTCTGTAAAAGTAACTATTAACACATAACAAGCATCATTAGTGTGAAAGGAGTATCAAACATGGATGAATTCCAACCACTTACTCTCATAAAATGCTAGCAGAAAAACATAATCATGGAAATGATATACAAGAAACACATATTGAACATAAACACCATGATGAATCTCAAATCTCAGAAAGAGGAAACTTTTGCATTAACTTCAAAGGAATAAACAAGTCTTGATCTGCAGTACAATAGTCGTCTTTTCCCAAAAAGTGTCCTCATGTTTACATCAAAATGAACAAATTATATAGAAAACTAATGCCACACTTGGTCGTTAGGGTCGAACTATTGCCTACCAGAATCATGGATCTAGTTTCTTTGAAAGAGAACAATAACTTCAATGGATTTACTAAAAATAGAAAACCTGATTTTGCCAAATCATAATCATAACCAAATATTTCTTTAAAATCAATGATCATGATCAAAATTAGACCATATGTTTGTGATGAGTCATCATATTCAATGATGGACACTCTTTCACCCTTGCACACCAAGTCTTCTATGCAACATTAACCTACAGTAAAAACACAACAGATTGAGTAGACAACTAAGAAAATAGGGGTTAAAGATGACATCATATCTCCCGAATAAAAAACTATTTTTCAAAACAGAGAGGTTCTTTTCTTAATGAACCTATTCTTGATAAAAACCTCTCTCAGTTTTCTAAAAATCCTCTCTAGTCTTGTGGGATCCGCGCCCAAAGATGATGACAAAAAAAAAATCTAAAAAAATGGGTTGTAAAGATTCATTTGAATCTACCAAAATATGATATTTTTTTTAAATATGAGAGAGATTTTTATTACTTGGTTTGTCATCGACAAAAATGTCCTGGGGATTTTCACAATTCCTCTCCAGTTGGTCAAAAATTGATCTTGAATTTGACCACTAAACCAGACATTTACGCAACATGTGATGTAACATGTGCATAGTAACACCCTATGCGCAGCAAAACCATCTATGTGAAAAAATCCTCTACATGGAAAAATCCCTGTGCGAAAAAATCCTCTGTGTGACAAAATCTCTTGCATGGAAAAATCCTCTATGCAAAAAAATCCCCTACACGACAAAATCCCCCGCACGACAAAACCCTCTTCATGACAAAACCCTTTGTGCGGAAAAATCCTCTGCGAGAAAAAATCCTCAACGCGACAAAATCCTATGTGCGGTGAAACCCTCTGCCCAATGCACAACAAATGAAAGAAGCAAAATCCTTTGTGAAACAAACTTGCACAAGGAGTATGATTTTAAAGTTTGCAATGATACCAATGACATGGAGTGTCATGATTGTTTCTTCTCTAACCTCATGAAAGGTGATGGTGAACCATAATACCTTTTGACATGATATTCACCCTAACCTATAACTCATGTAGGAATGCCTTGATTTTCCCAAGATCATGTCATGGATTTGAAAACTTTGGAAAAACCTCTAACTCTAGCTATGAAAATCATGGTGCAAATAGTTGGCTCCAATGGGGATGCTATCCTCCCAGTGAGGTAGCAAAGAAATCGTAGAACATGTGCCTATACATTGGGCTTCTCCCAAACTCAACTTTCCAACTGTAACTTGTAACCTTCTCCCTTGTTGACCTGGAACCAATCACCCTGAAATCCAAACCTGAATTGTTCTGCCACAAATTTATTCTGCAAATTAACTGAACCCAAACTAAAAATACAAACTAAAAATTGTTGAAATGAATGTTCGTCATGCTGACTTTATTCAGACCTACCTACCTTGACTGCTTGAAAACAACTGCCAATCAAGTATCTTCTCACATAAATTGACTACTTGATTGTTCTTGAAAAGAATTGACCCTGGAACATGTGATGACAAGGGTATCTGATAATACTTATGCTTCACACAGTGGATACATGGCTATGAATTTAAATTGAAGAATCTTTCCATATATTCATCTATAGGGTCATAAAAATCATGGATGTTTCGTTGATTCCCAAAGCAATATACAATCCGGTTATCATGCATGGATTGTTCATGTGTATATTCTACTTGCACATACTGCTTCAGGTGTGGATTGTCAAACTCATTTCCAAACACAAAACATTTCCCAATATTTACATCTAAAGGTAGTTGAAAAGGATCTTCAAAAGACAAGATTTGACAATGAAATTCTTGGGGCTGAATTTGACCCTCTAAGGCCTCAATATCATTCTCAAGTTTTTCAACAAACTCTTATAAGAAACTGACCTTATCTTTAGAAGAAAATTTACATGACTTCAAATACATGGGTAAAAAAATTGAGAAATCCTCTTCGATTTGATCATCATCAAACATGTCAAAATATTCTTTAAAACCCTCAATAGAAACAAGATTCGCTATAACTCTGGTTTTTCCATCAATGTTTCCTAGAAGACAATCCAAAAATCTATTATGGATCTAATAAACCTAACAGACAAACCTTCAACCCAAAATTTAAACTTTCCTTGGAACGAATCATAAAACAATCTAAGGAAAACATCTTCATGTTTGACTCTAAGAAGCTCAATGAAGTCGCGGAAATTTGATATATGCTTCAAAGCCAAACTCAGATCATCTCCTCTAAATTCCATACCATTTCTTAAAAAATGTTCATCCCTGGGTAAAGCATTCGAGAAACCATGAATATGTGAAAAGTCGAAACATGCATACCTTGAAACAATTGTAGCAGCATCGGAGTTCTTCATCAAATCCATTGGAGTCACTCGTACCTTCTTCAAGATTTAAAACCTTCAGATAATGGAGTGGCCATTGATACTCTGACATCTGGATACAACTAAAAATGGAGTCGCCAGGTGGATGATTTACAAGCTCTTCATGTCTGATTATTGTCTACCATCAACAATCAGATATGAACTTTGTGATTTATCCCAGGGAAAATGAAACTTTCGGTCCCCGAAAACGGTGCCAAGATGTTAACACTCGAAAAATTATTTGGGTTGTATCAAAGAAAACCCCAAGGTAACCATTTCAACCAACTTTATATTATATTTTGACCTATACAACCAGAGAAGGCTCTCCCATATGTCTGATGACTGGTAATAACTCAAATATTTCATCAATAAATGCACAAAGGTCAGATTCTTCAATAGGACAGGTTTATTTTTTGTTTTAAAAGGATTGGTAGGACAAACAAGGAAAAGATACCATTTGGAAATGGAGTCAAGGCCTGAATTGAAATGTTTTTACAATCAACAACAGGTTGGTTTCTTTCTGCGGATCTGAGGAAAAATAGGTGTTATGCTCATCAAAAAAATTATATGAAATGAGAGATGGAAAGGAGAAGAAATCCCACTATACTACAGACATCAATCAATGGATGAATCTCGAGTGCAAATTTAGAAGAAAGGACACAAATATTAATTACTAAATAGAGCATCAAATGAAGATGAATTCTGTAAAAGTAACCATTAACACATAACAAGCATCATCAGTGTGAAAGGAGCATCAAACTTGGATGAATTCCTACCACTTACTCTCATACAATGCTAGCAAAAAAAATAATCCTGGAAATGATATACAAGAAACACATATTGAACATAAAGACCATGATGAATTTCAAATCTCAGAAAGAGGAAACTTTTGCATTAACTTTAAAGGAATAAACAAGTCTTGATCTGCAGTACAATAGTCCTCTTTTCCCAAAAAGAGTCCCATTGTTTTCATCAAAATGACCAACTTATATAGAAAACTAATAACACACTTGTCCATTAGGGTCGAACTACTTCCTCCTAGTATCATGGATCTTGTTTCTTTGAAAGAGAACAATAACTTCAATGGATTTACTAAAAATAGAAAACCCGACTTTGCCAAATCATAATCGTAATTGAAATATTATTTACAATCATTGATCATGATAAAAATTAGACCATATGGTTGTGATGATTCATCATGTGCACTGATGGAAACTATGTCACCTTTGCACAAAAAGTCTTCTACGTAACAGTAACCTACAGAAAAAACGCAGTAGATTGTGCAACAAATTGAGAAAATAGGGGTTAACAATGACATCCTATATCCCAAATAAAAAATTATTTTTCAAAATGGAGAGGGTTTTTTGTTAATGAACCTGTTCTTGAGAAAAACCTCTCTCATTTTTCTAAAATTCCTCTCTCATCTCTTGGGATCTACACCCAAAGATGATAAAAAAAACATAATATGAAAAAATGGGTTGTAAAGATTCATTTGAATATACCAAAATATGACACTTTTTTCAAATCTGAGAGAGGTTTTTATTATTTGGTTTGTCCTCAACAAAAAATATCTGGGATTTTCAAAATTCCTTTCCATTTGGTCAGAAAGTGATCTTGAAGTTGACCACTAAACCAATCATTTATGCAACGTGCCCTGTAGCTTGTGCACAGTAAAACCCTCTGCACGGAAAAACCCTTTGCGTGACAAAATCCTCTATGTGGAAAAATCCTCTGCGGGAGAAAATCCTCTACGGGACAAAATCCCCTGCGCAGAAAAAATATTTGCATGAAAAAATCATGTGCGCAACAAAATCCTCTACGTGACAAAATCCCCTGCGCAACAAAATCCCTTGCGCGACAAAATCCTCTGCGCAGCAAAATCCTCTGTGCAACAAAATCCCCTGTGCGAAAAAATCCTCTGCGTGACAAAATCCCCTATGTGGAAAAACCCTCTACACGGAAAAACCCTCTGCACAGAAGAATCCTCTGCGTGAAAAAATCCTATGCGCGACAAAATATTCTACACGGTGAAATCGTCTGCGTAGCATGCAACAAATGAAAGAAGCAAAAGCCTTTGCACAACAAACTTGCACAACGAGTATGCCTTTGAAGTTTGAAATGATACCAATGACATGGAGTGTCATGATTGTTCCTTCTCTAACCTCATGAAAGGTGATGATGAACCATAATACCTTTTGACATGATATTCACCCTAACCTATGACTCCTCTAGGAATGCCTTGATTTTCCCAAGATCATGTCATGGCTTTAAAAACTTTGGAAAAACCTATAACTCTAGCTATGAAAATCATGGTGCTAACAGATCAGTCCTATGGTATTCCAAGAAAATAAGAAAGGGGGGATAAGTATTTTTGTACATCTGAGGAAACTTAATGATGTTTTCTTACATGACCCTTTACCTACCCCTTTTACAAATGAGGTCTTATAGAATGTGGGAGACCATGAAGCATATTCATTCGCATATGGATTCTCAAGTTACCATTAGGTTAAAATAGTTCCAGAGGACATGCATAAGACTACTTTTTCTACAAAATGGGGATCCTACCAATATACAGTCATGCCATTTGGGTTGAAGAATGCACCAACCATTTTTTCAAGAGTAGTCATAGCTACTTTTAAGGAATTCATACATCAGTTTGTAGAAGTATATATGTATTATTGGATTGTATATAGTCAGTTAAAGGACCATGTAGAAGTGTTAAGACTAATTTTGGAAAGATGCATGCAATTTGAGATATCATTAAATATCAAGAAATGCATTTTTGGTATACCTTTTGGAATATTGTTGGGACATATAGTGTGTAAACAAGGTTTAGTAGTGGACCCTACTAAGATTGCATTCATTATGATTTTTACACCACCAAATTCAGTGCTCCAGTTAAGAGAAACATTTGGACATACATGATACTATAAGAAATTTATAAAGGGGTATGCACAGATTACTATACCAATGGAAAAATTGTTAAATAAGGACACCAAATTTCAGTGGAATGAGGATTGATAGCAAGGATTGGACACTTTAAAGGAAAATATGGTAATATCACCTATACTAGTATTTCTATATTGGGAAAAGAAATTTCATGTGCATGTAGATGCATCAGCCATAGAACTTGGAGAAATTCTAGCACAGCCAGGAGGAAGGGACTTAGACCATCCTATAGCCTTTGCAAGCAAAAAATTGTCAGAATCTTAGCAGAATTACAACACCACAAAAAGAGAAGGCCTAGCCATGATATATGCACTTCATAAATTCAAGCATTATTTACTTGGTAAACACTTTAAAATGGTCATAGACCATTATTCCCTCAAGTATCTAGTCAACAAGCCAGTGTTAGGGGGAAAGATCTGTAGATGGCTATTATTGTTTTAGGAATTTGATTTTGAGGTGATAGTCAAACTAGGGAAGTTGAATGTAGGACCTGATCATCTGTCAAGGGTAACTAATGGAGAAGAACCTACTAACTTGGAAGACAAATTTCCCGATGCATAGTTATTTTCAGTACAGGTAGTTGATGAATACTTCGCTAATATTATTGAATACTTAAGCACAGGGGTCGCACCACAAGATTTTAGCACTGCATAGAAGAAACATATGGTAGTTAGAGATACATACTATCAACTTATTGTAGGACATTTACACAATATGGGTGCAGATAACATTTTGAGAAGGTGTGTATTAGAACATGAACATCCCAGAATTTTAGTAGAAGCTCATGAAGATATAGCCAGAGGAAACTATGTAGGCAAAGCTACCACGCAGAAGGTATTGCACGTAGGATTATGGTGGACAATAGTCCATAAATATGCCAAGGAATATTTCCAGAAATGTGATGTCTGTCAGAGGGTTGGAAAACCCAATAGAAGGGATGAGATTCCTTTAAGATCACAAGTGACCCTATAGATATTTGAAAAATGGGAAATATAATTTGTTGGACCGATTAATTGACCAACAAAAAGGTCAGGATCTAGATATATAATTACTGTGACTAAATACTTAACAACATGGGTAGAAGCAACATCGTTCAAGGACTGTAGCGTAGAGACAACATCACACTTCTTATTTGAGAAAGTGACCACCATATTTGGATATCCCAGGATTCTGATGAGTGACCAAGGAACTAATTTTATCAATAATACCATCAAGGATATGAATAAAGAGTTTGAAGTCTATCACCAGAATAGTACACCATATCATCATCAGGAAAATGGACCAGTAGCACTGTTCAATAAGATCTTGGAAAATGCTCTGACCAAAATCTGCAATGTCAACATGGATGATTGGGACTTTAAGATACCAGTAATACTATGGGAATATAGTACCACATTAAAGGAGTTGATAGGACAGACACCGTTCAGATTGGTGTATGGGAAGGAAGCAATGGTGCCATTAGAATTTATGGTACCCAGTATACACGCAGCAACAATTACCAAAATGACAGAAAGAGGCACAATACAAGATAGGTTGAGTCAACTAATGGAAATGGAATAAGATACAATTTTGGCAGGATTTCACCAGGAAGTATAGAAAGAAAGAGACAAATCCTAGCATGAAAGACATATTAAAAAGAAGAGTTTTAAGGAGGGAGACCTAGTTCTACTCTATGACAAAAAAAAATTCCAACACCCTGGTAAGTTTAGAATGCATTGGCTAGGGCCATATGAAGTAAATACTTCCACAGATGGGAGATATGTGCAGCTAAAAGACTTGGGAGGAACAAAACTGAAAGGAATGATCAATGATAGTCGACTGAAACTGTACAAGGACAGTCGAACTACTAATTCTTAAAAGTTACACAGTAAGAAAGTTATGTATATAGTGTAATATAGTATATATTAGGAAAGAAAAATCATAAAAAGGAAGAAAAAAGTAGAAAAAGAAGAAAAAGGAAGACAAAAGTAGAAACAGAAAGAAAAAAGTAGAAAAAGAAAGAAAATAAAAAATACTAGGAAATATCATGCAAAATAGATAGTGGAATCAATGCGAAAAAAATAAAAAGTGGCTGCACGTAGCATATGGATGACAACAAGAAAATACGATGCACTCGGGTAAAATTTACAACAATAAATAAAAGGTGCACCGAAAAATTGCAGCGCACCAGAAAACGGGCCAACGGTTGGAAAAACAAAAATCGATCGTCGGGGTAAAAATGCGTGAATTGGGAATTTATGAAACTAAATGAAGTGTACTCAAAAAGATTTAACACATTAATAAAAATCAAAGAAATCTCTCTGGGAACTTTTAGGGCACTTATGACGCCCTATATATAGTGACAACGGAGGCCAAACAAGACTTATTGTGCATTTAAAAATCTACGAACTTAACGAGCACGAAGATAAGAGGCAAACATGTGAATTCAGAGATCGTAGAATCCGAAGTTCAATCGGGGAAGGAATAATTACCCACGATGGCACCTCCAAAGGTCAGAGCACCTAGCCAAACAACATGAAAAATACGCAGTAGCCACAGGTCAACGCAGAAAACCAAAGAGGCAAAACAATAATTTACACAGACAGAGGGAATCGTCAATGTCGATGCAATTCCTTTCCCATAGTTTGAACCAGTGAGCACCAAACTGATATAGGAAGAAAGGAAGGTCCCAAAGATGGGCAAGATGGATATCGATTCGCCCGGCATTGCTGATGGGTAAACTATATACCTTATTTTCCCTCAATTAAATTATCGACCAGGGTAAGTAAACTTAGAGTTGTGACAAAATATGAGTCAAGGTAGAGAAAGTTTTAACTAATGAAATTTGGAAAGTGGATTTATCTAGGGAAGAAGATGGTTTACCCTAGGGATCAATGCTTTATCTTCAATTTACAATTCTATTTTAGAACAAGATTATAAACAAACAGAACTTTATTTGGACAGTGAACCTTAATTCAACTATACAGAGCAATTTGTGACTATGAACCGTAAGCACATTAATCTAAGTAAGAAATAATTGAATGGAAGCAAGATATATTTTCTTAAAAGTAACTTTTTGAAGTAAACTATATTCTTAAAACATCTTTTCAAAAACTCATGATTAATTCTATTCTACATGAAATAAACCATATCTTTTACACTAGTCCGATTGACTAAAAGTAAGTAGCGGCATAAATACATTTAAATGTAGTGGTTCTGTTTACAATGGAAAATTATGTCACGGTGGCATCTTAGAACTATTGATAATTAAAGTGGAATTAATTCAATGTTAATTTCTATGGAGATATGCAAAGTATAAACACGATAGTCTATTGAAATCTTTGCCATTGAGAAATATCAATCGATTAAGTACATATCTTGACATTAACATAATCCGTAAAAAAAATTCAAAGGAGATTCGAAATCAGAAACTATCCTATCACACTAAGACTGGAAATATTCTAACACGAAGGTACTAAACTATGCAGCCATGTAGGAATTGATTTTAAACCATAGCTTAAGGAGTTATAAAAGACTTTTATATACACTCTCTAGATGACCAATCTTGCAAAGTGAAATACAAATTATATTAATGATAAGAGGATGATATGCATATATATTAACACTGTAATGATCAAGAGCATATACGTATCTATGAAACACAATCTAAGTATATAACCTACATAAAAGAGTTATATGTCATAAAATACACAGTTAGATGTCTAGACATGGAAATTACAAATATCCTACATAAAAGAGTTAGACATCTAAATATGAATATACAACAAGTAAACAAAATACACAGACCATTGGTGGGCCCCCCATATAGTCATGGTACTACTCTAGTTCAATAGACATTCATAATCTCAACGCATCATTTATATTAACACCATAATTGAGTTACAGAGTGAATTTAGTATAATAACTATATATTATAAACCGTTGTTTTTGTTCTAAGGGACCTCATTATTTATAGAGTTTTTGATATGACTAAGAGGTAGACCACTGAAAGGGTCAACACTCTCCTGCAACAGAAAATCATTAAAAACAAATAGTAAAAATCATCTTCTAGCAACTTCATGCACTCAAAATAGAGGCAGAATGCAATTGTTCGAATCAAAATGTAACGAGTCCCATAGTTGTAGGGTTCGAACAGTTATAAAACCCATGTTTCACATTTTCCAGGAAGATCTCGTTTAGATACCAACCCGCAACTCACTATGCTCTGAGTTCCATAATGAGGGCCGGATCGAGGATCAAATCGAAGGCTAGATCAAGGTCCAGATCACAAGCCAGATTGAGGGTTGGATTGTGTTTTTGACCTATTTCAATCAAAAGACAAATGTTAATGGATTGGGTTTATTAGATTAAGGATAAATCATCAAAAATGAATACAACACATACCTTATGCCAATCCATAGAAAATTGACAGAAGAAGCCTAATAATACCTTCAAAAAGGGCGCTCGCGGGGGTGTAGACCGATTGGAAAGTGTCGTGTAAATGGAAGGAAATATGTAAAAATAAGTCTCAAGGTCGATTCTCACCATGATTTATCCAGAGGATGTGCTTGCAGGCAGTGTGATTTCTCCCTAGGGGTTATAAGGCAGCCAACAGGATTTGACCCCATGTCACGCAAGTATGATACTATCATTGTTACCGATTCCCCTAGTTACAAAAAAAAAAAAAAAAAAACTTCAAAAAGGGCTATTAGAGGTATGAATTATAGGATCTGCAGGTTCAAAAAGAGACTTAGAGAAGGAAAAAAATAGGAAAAACATGGAGTCAACATTCCTCCCATGCTTGAGGTTTTGTAGGTCCGTCTACAACGAAAAATATATCACCAAAACATAGCTATACATGTGACTAAGGAGATTTATTAAGCTTTGGGGGATTCTCCCTCATGTCCTAGAGACTTCTGCTTAGGCCTCATTTGATGCTTTAACTACATTCTTAAATTGTGATTGGTAGTAGTCATTTGATCAACCAAACGTTGCAGATAATTTACCTTGGATTGTAGGACAACGTTGTGATGGTGTAAATAACGATCCAAGGTTTCAATCTCTACAAGACATTGGATCAGCTAAGCATTTTCTTGTTGCAATTTTTTAACCATTGGGGATTGATTAGACTATTCAATAGGAGAAGGATTAGGCTTCTTAGTGTATGTGGAAGGAATTTCAAATATGATTGAAGGTTTAGGAATTTAGGAAGAAGGTGTAATAATTCCCTTTTGAGGAAGACTAGGCATGACAGGTTCATACCTGGTTTCTTTGGCAGTCTCAGATTATTCTGCAAAGTCTTCTTTAAGATTATTGTAAGGGCTATCATGATTAGAGGACAATTGAATAGGGTCTACGAGAATTGGATGATTTTTATTAGACTTGCCAATCATACTTCGAGTTCTCCTATGAAATTATTTCCCTTTGAATCTGTTAGCACCTCACCTCCTTGTAGGAATTGGAGGAAAATCATGGTGAAAAGAGTCTTGCAGTTTCTTTTGTTTAGAGTCAATAGGAGGTGTATATAATTGAGGATAAACAATAGGCTTCTTTTATTTCATATCAAATGAGGGAAGAGGTTTAATTGGAGGGTTTGGAGTTTTAGGAAAATGAGAGTTATATGGAATAGCAGTCTGAGGATCAATTGAATTCTTGGTCATTTTAACTGTCAAAAGGGGGTTTAAAAACTGATAAAGAAAATCTTCCCAAGTTCTACCTCATTTACTTAATTATGAGATAACCAGTAGATTAATAAGGCCATGATGAAATACACTATGGTGAGGGTTTTTCACATTTTTCCGAACCCAGAAGGACATTTTCTTAATACTCTTAAGAAAATAAAATGGAAAATTCAGAGGTTTACCAAACTGAAAGTGAGCCAATAGGCGAAAATGGTAGGATTTGAAGGTGGAGTACTTACTCTTCCAAGTAATTAGTGTAGTGATAATGATCATAGGATTAATTAATTCATCCTTAATCCATCCCTTTGAGTATCCTTTAGCCCCAAAAACATTTTTATATTCTAGTTTAAAAAATCAATTGTAACTTTGTCGTGGAAGTTGATTCTACTTGAACCATCTGTCTCCAATTCATGGGAGTTTTGTGGCCACAAAAATGGAATCTTAGGAGACTAGGAAAACTTGTGACCCAACGCAAGCACACTTTCCATCGAATCTGAAGGGAAAATGAAGGGAAACATCATAATCATGCCCCTATAGATTGACAAGGAATTATCCCCATCCCGCACGAGAAAGACTTCTCGAAAGGATTCAAACTTCGGAATGGATAATAGTTCAACATACAAGGAGGGTTCGTGATGATTCAGTATGGCTATAGAGAAAAAGATGAGCAATAAGAAAAATGGGTAGAGAATGAGTGACATAAAACATGATTCTCTGTTTCAATGCAAAGGATATAGGTGGCTCGCGTCGTGGGTGCATTTGGCACATATGAATGCCATCCATAGTAATGATGACACAAGAATTTAAATTTGAATGATAACGTACTTGTAGATAAATAAGATCACTTGAGATATTTGATCAATGTCCAATTTGAAGACTTGGACATTATGATAGTAAGTATAAATGAAATCATTAATTTAAATTCACCTCTTAACAATTGTGAATAATAGATATAATGTATTTAGTAAGATTAATTTACTACTTGACAATTGTAATTTAACTTTGAGTGATCATACCTAAAATGAAGCATTAAAATGTCATTCAAAGTTATAGCACTTCATACAATACCTTATTGGGCACCCAATCTAGTGAATATTATACAACAGTCAGCAGTAGGCCTGAAATTTCTAGAGTCGTTGAATTGTAAGGCTAATGTTTACCAAGGTGGATGAAAGGATGATGGAAACTAAAGTATCCATGTTTTTATTGAAATATAACTGCAACGGAGAATTCTTGATCAAAGAGGTGTTAGTTTCTTAGCCGAGTTCCAATGTCCGTAGTGAAGAAGGCAATTTATGACTAGACAAAAAATAATTGTTGAGTTATGAACAACCCCCTCTCTCTTGGAACAATCAAGCCATCAACTGCTTTGATCAGTGCTCCTTTTTATTTTCCATGAGCAGATATCTGTAAACCAAAATTGTGATGGAATACTAAGCTTGTCATCTACACATGAACAAAGAAATTATAAGTTTACTAAAAATAGTGTATAATTGATCATCTTTCATTATCATGATACGAAACAATTGATAATATATACATCTTGATAAAAAAATTAAAAAGAGTAGTTTCATGGTATATCTTTCACGACAAATATCATATATTCTTTTCTCATAGACTTCCTAAACGAATGAACATCGTTTATCCCTTCCTCACATGCCTAAGCATTGTAACACTCCTTAATCAAACATATAGGAAACCAATCAATTCTTCCAATATCCTAAGTTTTATGGCTTCTGAGTGTATAGATAAATTTCACATGTTAGTCTAACAAAACAGTTAAGAACAAGGCCCCACCTGTAAGAAAAAAAATCTTACATATAGTTAGGAATACTTAGACAAGAGAGTCTTAATATCATCTTCAGATTATACTCCAATGGAAAGTGAATGGATTTCATTTACCTATACGTAACCATGCATACTTCCTTTCTGTCATACCCACAAGTAATGCCATACATCAAGACAATTTTTAAACTAGAGACTTAGTATTTTTATTTATAATTGAGATCCTCTCCAGGTAGAATGCTCTGCTTCCAGCAAGCCTGTTCAGTACTCTGATGGGTTTACCTAGTCTTACCATAGGCTGGTACCCACTACCAATAGACCCGTTGAGTATCCCAACGGGTTAGGCTCTTACACCATTTTTACATCAGATACTACTCCTTACCCTCAGCTTTAAGATTTGTATATAAATGTTTTTGTTTTTTGCAAGAAGATGGAGAGGCATCTTTGAAAACCTTTTCATAGTATGGGATGGTATTTAATTTGGAGGATGATTCTTATTTATATATATATTACCTTTACATATTGTCCTAATGTAAGGGATAATTAATTGAGTGTAACCAATCCAAAGATATGACACAATTGAGCATTTTAATGTGTAGTGGATGGAACCATTGGAAAATAGAAAAACAGATATTTGTATCCCCTACTCATATTCTTCCATTTAAATTAAATTGATGTTTCCATGCCTTAACCGTCAGGTATACCTTCTTGCTACTCTTTTATAAAAATACTCTACTCGCTATTGGGCTCTAAAGATGTCCTAAAAATAGTCTTATTTTAACATTAATTTATCAACCCGAGGATACGTCTTTTATCTCAAGAATATCAGCAAAGTCTATGCAGATAGCTCGTAGAGGCTAAAATCGCATAGTTAAAGAAAACCTAAGTTTATCAACAATCAAGTTCCTCAAATATTCATTAAAGATTCTGAGACTAACATCTTACTTAACAGAATTGAAATCTGATTAATAACATGTTGCGAATGAAAAGGAATTAACTAATCTGTTGAATTTTTTTAACTAAGATGTAGTGATTGAATCTAAGTAAACACTTGCATAATCAACTATCAACTATGAATCAAATTGTTGGAAAGGAAATAATGAATTACTCTATCTGTGGAAAGAAACAACAATTGTAATCTAATCGAAAGGGACAACAAATGTAACTTAATTGAAAGGAACATCAAATGTAACTTAATTGAAAGGAACAACACATGTAACTTAATTGAAAGGAACATCAATTTTGAATCTTTGTAAAAGGAACAACGCATATGAAAATGTGAGGAACTGTCAAGCAATAAACTACACTAATGGAAGTGGAACAACAATCACTAACACTCAAGGAAAACGTCTATCTTCTATACGCAAACAACACAAAATCATTAACACACTTGTGCATTCATCTTAACTATTGTGAAAGAGATTTGAATCACATAATAGAAATCAAATTGATACAATTACAGATTGAGACAGTAACTTCTTCAGACTGGGCCCTTGGTCCTCAGAAGAACTGCTACTAGAAACTCAGTATGTGGAAATGGTGAAAACATTCAAAGGTTTTATTGATTCCATAGCTGGTACAACATTTACAAAAACTACTTGCATAGAGCAATTCTGAGTTCTTAATACTTGGATACAATTCTTAGATTATATTTTTGGGATTTATTACCCTCCATATATTACAATAATATGGGTAAATTAAGCCATCCTGAGGATCTAGAGATCCTCAGGATTGCTTTACTATTATAAAGTTACAAGATAGAAAATCAATCATCTTCAAAACTGCTTTGCGCCAAAAGTCCTCAACCTCCAATAGCTTACGCATCTTCAAGATCTCTTTTTCTATCTTGGGTTTGACAATGTTTATCCATTCTTGTAACAAAATCAAACAATTCCAATCGTATTTTATAATGTATTTAATATAACTCAATAATATCGCTAGAAGACATATTAATCATTTTCTATCATATTTATCCCTAATTAACAGAAAAGTCAATCAAGATTATATCATGAACTGTGGGAAAAAGGAGGACATTTGTACCTTTTCCACAACCCAACACTCACCCACTTAGAGATTTGGATGGATTGTATCAGTAGCCTTTAGGTTTGATGAGATCAATGTTACTTTTTCAGTGTATTTTCTGGTGGTTAAGGGATATAAGCAATTGTTATAAGAGATTCCTTTAAAGTCTAATTTGAAAACAAGATACAATTCTGGTCAAAGAACTAAAAATGACTAACTAAACAAGCATTTTTTTAATCATGATAAAAGTAATCATTAATCAAATGATACTCAATAAGATGATGAGATTTGATTATTATTTTTGAAGCAAAATTCTCTCCTTTTTTCTTATCTTCTTTAAAAGTTTCCATTTGTGAATGAATACCTGCAATTTCTAAAACTTCCTGTCAAAAACCACACTCAAAAATATTTACCTATGTACAACAGAAAATCAAAATATTTCAAGAACAAGGAGAAGGAGAAGAAACTTCTCCATCTGCCAAGGCCAATGCTTTTTCAGCTGACATGACTTGTATAAATTCTTTTTTAGAAATAGGCTTGTGGTAAATTTTAAGTCTATGCCCATTTACTACAAAAGAGACTTGTTCATCATCAATTGTCTTTATTTTTACAGCACCATTATCAAACATGGTAATCACATCATAAGTACCTAACCATTGAATGTAAGTTTTTTTTTTAAATTTTTAAACCTTGAATCAAACAATAGAACCCAATCTCCAAGTTTAAATTACTTCTTTTTAATTAATTTATCATGCCATTTCCTTTGTTGGTTTTGAACTAATATTGTCTTTTGTATAGCATCCTATCTAATTTCATCCAATTCATTCAATTGTAGGACTCATTTTTTTTTTGTCTCATCTAAATCTAATCCCAATTGTGCAACAATACAAAAGGTCCTTAATTGGAATTCAATAGGAAAGAGTACCTATTTTTCGTAAACCAATTTGTATGGGGTATGCCCAATGGTGTTTCTCCATGTGGTGTGATATGCCCACAAAGCCTTTGGAAGTATATTAGCTCAATCTCTATGGTGTAGTTGGATAGTTTTGGTCAATATAGTTCCCAGTACCGTGTTTGTTGATTCCACTTTTCCATTATCTTGTGGGTTATATGGACAGGATTTATGATGTTTTATGCCATACCTTTCTGTTAATTCCTTCATCAACTTAGAAGCAAATTGTTTACCCTGGTCCGTGACAATCTCATGAGGAACACCAAAGTGGGTAAAAATATCTTCATAAATAAACTCAACAAAGGATTTTTCAGTAGCCCTAAACAAGGCTTTTTCCTCTACCTACTTAGTGACATAATCTATGCAAACAATAATATAGTTCTTCTTATGAGACATAGAGGAAACTGGTCCTACAAAATCAAGGTCCCATTTCTCAAAAGGTTCGATCATAACCTGGGTATGTACAAGCATTTCATCAGCTAATGTGGGTTTTTCTATCCTTTGACAATTATCACAACTTCTTACATATTTGGTAGCATCCTTAAAAATTCTAGGCCAATAGTAACCTAAATGTAAAACCTTGTATGTTGTATGGTTATCAAAAAAAATTCCACGACACCATCCATCATGACGATTTCATAGGATTTTGTCTATCTCATCTTTTCAGACACATCTATGAATGATCAAATCTGTTCTAGCACAGAAAAGGTCATGACCAACCCATGAGTAGTTAGCACTTTTTGTTATAATTCAACACCTTTTATGAGGAGACAAATGACCTGGTAATTTTCTAGTGGGTAAATAATTTTCCATATCTGCAAACTGCAGAGTGTTTACAAATATGTCGAAGAGATGCTCTTCTGGAAAACTATCATCAATAGGAATACTATCACCTTCATGATTAATGCGAGAAATAAAATCAGCTACTAAGTTTTCTCTTCCTGGTCAGTCAAGGACAATAATATTGAAATCTTGTAATAAAAGGAGCCACCTAGTTACTCAGCCATTGGTAATAGGTTTGTTCATGAGAAATCTAATGGAAGAGTGTTATGTATGTAAAAATACCTCATATCCTATGATATAATGGAAAAACTTGTTGATGGCATGGACAACTGCTAAGAATTCTTTCTCAATGCCTGTATAGTTTATCTCAACAGGAGTCAAGTTCTTACTTACAAAGTAAATGGCATAATATTGTTGATTTTATTTTTTTCCTAACACTCCTCCTATTTTAGTATCAGAGGTGTCAGTAGATATATAGAATGGAAGGGCCCAATTGGGTCCTCTAAGAACTGGTGCCACAGATAATTTATATTTTAAAGTTTCAAAGGCAGATTGATAATGGTCGGTCCAAAGAAATTCAAGATATTTTGTGAGAAATCCAAACATTGGTGTTGAATTTTTCATAAAAATTTCGATGAATCGTCGATAGTAACCTACATGTCCAAGAAATATTCTCACCTCCTTCAGAGTCTTTGGAGGTGGGAGTTTGACAATTACCTCAATCTTAGCAAGATCCACTTTAATACCTTCAAATGAAATGTGAAGCCCTAATAATACTCCTTCAATCAATAACATTTTACATTTCTCATGACTTAAGGAAAAACTAATTTCTTGACATCTAATGAGAACTTTACTCAGATTATCTAGGGCTTCTTGAAAAGTATTATCATATACAGTAAAATCGTCCATATACACTTCCACACAGTCATGAATGAGATCAACAAATATCCCTAATAATGATCGTTGGAATGCGGTAGGATCATTACATAGACCAAATGGTAGGACCCTATAAGCATAAGTTCCCCAAGGAAAAGTGAAAGTAGTCTTGTCCTAATCCTTGGGTGCTATTAGAATTTGATTGTATCCACTATATCCATCAAGGAAGGAAAAGTATCATTTTCCTGACAAGGTATCCAAGACTTGATCAATGAAGGGAAGAGGAAAATAATCCTTAAGAGTGGCATTATTAATTTCCCAGGAGTCAACACAAATTCTCCATTTTCCAATTACTTTTTTCAGAACCACTACAAATGGGGATACCCATTTTCTATCAGAAATTGGATAAATAAAACCAACATTCAATAGTTTATGTATTTCCTCCTTCACTATAACTTTTGGTGTCAGATTCATCCTTCTTTGAGGTTTTCTAATAGGTTTTATTTATGCCTGGGTATAGATATGATGAATGCACGTGTAAGTGTGTATACCCCACATATCAATATATTCCCAGGCAAATTCTCTACATCTAGTCCTTAATTGATATGTAGGAATTTTCCAGGACTAATCTCATAAGGAATGGTGCAGGATATGGAAAAGTCATCTATTTCAAAGATAAAATATGTTGAATAAAGAGTTGATGGGTCCAATTTCTCTTGAAATTCTTCACCAAACATATACTCAAATTGAGGAAAAGATTGAGGAAAATCAACACATGTGATTGCAGAAATGAATTAATTTAACAAATTATTTTTTGTTTACTCTTGAAGTGTGCATGAGTGATCTCTAGGAAACACAGGTTCTTCCCAACTTTCGTTCTCATGTGGACATTAAATCCACCATATATTTTCTACAATAGGCTGAGCCGATGGCTATATCATAAGTTTCTTCATAGAAAGTCCATTAGAGATAGTCATTTCACATTATCGACAACTAATGAATGCATTGGTTGTAGCCAACCAAGGTCTTCCCAAAATAACGGTATTCCCTTTAGCAACTTATCCTTTGAATGAATTAAAAGGAAGTCTATAGGATATTCCCATGATGCTAATGTGACTATGATATCATCCAAGATCCCCTCAAGTATAACTTTTGTTTTATCTGCCAATTCCAAAATAGTTGGGGTAGGTCGAAGAAAGTGTTTCAACGATAATTCTTCTAAGTTAGTGACAGTCATAACATTAATGGTTTCCCCTAGGTCTATGAGAGTATTTCCATTGGGAATATTATTAATATTTATCGTTACTACTGGATTCCATGGGTTTTCATACTTTGTGACCCTAGGCTACTCTGATATGTACTCAAACAACTCTCCTACCAAATGTACTATTGGAGGATCTCTCTTTTTCCTACCTGGATTTTTGATACACAATTCCTTGATTACCATACTATAAATTGGGATATCCTTTATTGCTTGTAACATGGGAATTTTGACACAGATATTTTTTAATTCGTTTATAATGTAAAATTCTTATCGAATAATTGATTTTTCGATTATAATCTCTTCAGATAGGGGGGGGGATTTTGTAGTTTGCAAGGATTCACTTCGGGGAATCTTTCGTTCTTAATATTTGGGAATAATAACATCTTCCCGCTTACTTTCTTCTGTGGGATGGTCGAGAGTTTCATCTTCTTCTTCCTCCTAGATGACAACTGAAGGTTTTTGTTTATCCAAAACTTTCCTTGACCTTAGTTGAATGTCTTGTAATTGAACAGGAGAAATAACATATGTCGGAAAAAATTTCAACTCAACATTATGAAGAGGTTGAGTTGGTTTATTGTTTGGGTTAGGCATCGATTGTGCTGGTAATAATGTTGGTCTTGGGGAATTTACATTTTGAAATTGCTGAGGTTGTTGTGGAATAGGAGGTAAATGTGGAGGGACAAAACCTAGCAAACATTGTTGGATGTTTGGTGGAAACTATGGATAAGGATGAGTGGGAATAGGAACAAGTGGAATCTAAGTTTTTCCTTGGGTATGTCCTCCTCTCCATCCTTGTAGCCAAGGATGGTGTGAAGCATACTATGGAGACCTATTTGTAAAATTTGGTAAGTTCCAATGTTGTGGTTATTGGAAATAAGGTGGATCTTGCAGTGGTGGATCCCAATACGTAGGATGACTCCTAGGTTTCCATGGCCTTCTAGGTGCATAAGAAGATTCCCTATGATCCACACTTTTATAAATGGCTAATAAACCAAGCAGTGATGGGAATTTTTCAATTGGATTATCTTCAGTACAGAATTCACAGACTGAAATGTTGTCTAATGGGCATTCCCTTGAGCAATGCTTCCTCTTGCACCTCAGACAAAATATGCACATCGCAACATTCTCTTCCTCGTGTTTATTATTAATCTTTAAAGTGCCCAATTGGGAACCTATTGTACTTAAAATATCAGTTTTAAATTTTTCTAACAAGTTTCCTATTTCCATCCTTGTAATCCGACCAGAACTAACTCCATTTGACTTTCTACTATAGGGATCTCGAACACCCTTTCCAGTTTTATCCCTTATTCTCGAGTAGTTTCTACACATCTCACAAACCTCAAAAAATGGTTTATGGGAGACATCTCATGATGCCATCATATTAAGTGTTTCCAGATATTCTTCCAAAATTCCTTTAAGAAAAAGAGTTATGATTGCATCATCTAGAAGGTCATGATATTTTGATTTTTGTGATATATAGGCAAACCGTTCCATGTAATCTTCAAGAATCTTGTCTTCTAATTGTTGAATTTTAAATATATCATTACGAGAATATTTATATTTGCAATAGTCTTGGTATTCCCTAAGGAATATGGTCTTCGTATCTTCCCAAGATCTGATACTAGACTCTCTTAATCTCGTGAACCATCTAAGTGAAAAATCTTTAAGACTAGCAGGAAATAGTTTTAATTTTTGAGCATATTGAAATTAGTTATAACTTATGCACAAGATTTCAAACTCAAACAGGAAGGTTTCTGGGTCCTCACTACTCTTACCACAAAAGGTAGGTAGTGTAGAAACTGGAATGTTCTTCATATTAACATTTTGTGGTGTCCAAAATTGGAAACCCAAAAGTGGTTTCTATATGGTTTCCTACTTCTTCTCCTTCATCATGTCTCACATGATTGTGATCCTCCTGATCATCCATACTTCTCTTATTCCAAAAAAGAGAATACCTTAGTGGTTTTATTCGTGTATATAATGAGGTGTCCCAAGGTTCCTTTTTAGGAGAGATTTTTCTCCAATAGGAAAATTTATCTACTATTTGGTTTTTAGGGACTTTGCTTGAGCCAATTGAAACTATTGGTTCATAAGTTGTTGTTTCAAATTGTGACACAACTATATTCAATGAAATTCCAAAGAGGGAATTCATATGTTTAGGGTCAATGATATCTATAAAGTTAGAATCCCCTGATGGTGGTAAAAAGGAAAATGTTTTGTTGGCTAGCTTTGATGATGATAAATTGGAAGGTTCGAGTGGTTTTACCTCCTGTCCTACTATTGTTGGTGTCTCAACTTTTTGTTCTATGGTTTTCCCAATTTTTTGTCTCTTCTGAAACTTTTTTAGCTTTTTGGGTTTAACTATCTCCTACTTGTACTTTTTGATATTGTTCCACCGGTTTTATAGATGGAGTGTTCCTTCCTCAAAAAGGGTTAGAAGGAACTTTGGTTGGAATTTTTGGATTGGTTTTAATATATCTACCCTTTGGGTCCCTAGGTTTGTTCATGAAAGAGGCACAAAAAGAAAAATACCATTGGGTTTGGGGGAACCTGCTATAATGTATGCACAGGTTCTTACCTCTCGTATTATAGTTCTCCCGCCACCAAACTAGTGCTAATGCTCATAAATAATCTACTTCCCAATTGTTTTCTACCTTTGGACAACTCCCCGACAACGACGCCAAAAATGATAGCTAAACTATATACCTTAATTTTCCTCAATTAAATTATCAAACAGGGTAAGTAAACTTATAGTTGTGACACAGTATGAGTCAAGGTAGAGCTAGGGTTAACTACTTATGAAATTTGGAAAGTGGATTTAGCTAGGGAAGAACATGTTTTACCCTAGGGATCAATGTTTTATCTTCAATTTACAATTCTATTTCAGAAGGAGATTATAAACAAATTGAACTTTATTTGGATAGTGAACCTTAATTCAAATATACAGAGAAATTTGTGACTATGAACAATAACCACATTACTCTAATTAAGCAATTCTTGAATGGAAGCAAGCTATATTTTCTTAAAAGTAACTTTTTGAAGTGAACTCTATTCTTAAAACATATTTTCAAAAACTCATGATTAATTCTATTCTACAGGAAATAAATCATATCTTTTACACTAGTCTGATTGAATGAAAGTAAGTAGTAACATAATGTTGGAAGATTGCTTGTTGTCATTGATGTCGACCCTAGTCATTGGTTTTGGACCGCAATATTGTTGTGGGTGGGAAATCACCCTACGGAATAGCATTAAGGGTTTTGTAATGCATGCAGAAATGACCTAAAGTATCTTACTTCTTACCATCATCCAAATCATAAACCCCATTATTCATATGTAAATATAAGGTTAAAAAGATCAAGTTATTGTACCTTAGTTTCCATGTTTGATGTCGATCCTTTAACATTCGGTCACTCCTTGACTGCAAATCTCCTCCCAAAGTTGACCTGCATTCATAAACAGACAAACAAAGAACTCCAAACATGCATATGATCTATGAACTAATGGGTTAGAGATTCTATCAAAATATAATCAATATTAAACATTAAAAACCTCATATGGCGGGACGGAAAAAGTACTTGTTTTATTAATCTCACAAGAGTAACTTACAATAGTGAGATCGGCCACTCCTCCTCGAATCTGGTCCTAGGCTCCTCTTCAACTTTTCTCCAACTGCTTTTGTATATGCTTATCTTCACACAATGGTTGAAAAAGGTTGGTGTTATAGCAAGATTTGCCTCACCATTGCTATCTTGCACAAAGGGCCTTTTTCCATTTCCCTATGCAGACTTTTCATCCCTTTTTGATGAATCCAGAGCCAAAAATATACACTTTTTCCACATATACACTCCCTAACTACTATGCAATATGCGTATATGCTTTCTGCCCCATTACAGCTCGCATATATCGATATTTGTGCGAAAAAATACAAAATGAGGTCGATTTTCCATGTCACGACAAAATATCTTTGATCCTTGGCCTTCCATGTACTGGAAACGTTTTGAATCAGCCCTTCAGTTTCATTCTAGAGGCTATAAAAGCGCAATTTCAAACTATGGAAAAGGAGGAGAAAGCATTCAACTTTGAGATCAAAGTTACTCTGGAGAAATTACTTCATATTGAGTCTGCATCCCTTTGTCCCTCATGTTTGAACACAGTGTTCAGCCCCTAAGATCTTCCCTTATTATTGAGAGGACCTCTTTGCCTCTTTCTCATGAGCTTGCCTTTGGTGGAGGATTGAAGTGATGGGGACCCAGTTGGAAGGAACTTGGTTTCTTGGTTTCAAACTGTGCCGACACGGAAGTCTGTAATGTTGACACTTTTGTTGATCAATTATTAATAGAAATACTCCTTTCCCATCCTATTGGTATCTTGAAAATATATGATTATTATGCATGGGCATGTTTGTAATGTTTATTAATGGATTATGCTATCTGATGTGCTAACCCCTTTTATATCATCACTATATACTTGCTTTGCTTGTTTGTTGAGAACTTCTCGCAGGTATCAAGCTTTGGGTCAATGTGCTCAACGGTGGAACATCATCAAACATTGGATCGAGGTAGGACTATTTCTTGTATTGCACATTAGTTTATATAGAATATGTTGGAATTGAGTTGATTTTTGTAGTGATACCTGTCTGTTGTGGTTTACCCTTGGCCATAGAGAGTTTTTCCCTTGTAACAAAAATGGCGACTCCACTGGGGAGAGATATTCCTTTTAAGGGTTGAAGTACTTTTTCTTCTTACATTTCTCTTTTTCCTCTGTGTTTCTTGTCATATCACTGCTTGACATATCTTGTTCACTCTGAGTCTGAGTTTTCAGCCTTTTACCCTTGCCTAGCCTTGTTTTAAAGCATATACGCCCCTTTTTCCCTAACAGTCGCATATACCCTCTTGTTGTCTCACTGTAAGATGCGTATATACACTCTATTCTCCTGAACAGTTGCATATACCACTTCCCCTTGCTTGTTTTCTTGGTTGAGTGATTGTTGGGTAGGATTTAACGATTGTTGAGCCTTCTTAGGTCTATGTAGTGCCATTTGAGATTATCTGGGATGATAGAAAGCCTGTTTGGAGTTGAATTTTTGGGCGTAGTCTTTTTATATTTTTAATTTGTCCTTGGTTTTTGGTCTGTTTGCTTGGCTGCCTGGTATTCTTCTTGAGTTAGTGCTTTTATACCTATAGAATTCATCTGTCAAGTTGCTTATTAGTCCATTCATTTTATTTTTTAGAATATTGAAAATACAAAAAAATAGGCATTTTTCATTGGTTGGCATTTTTGTATTTGAATTTTTCATTAGCTTAGCACATTTAGCGAAAGATCCTATTTTACTTCCGAATTGCAGATTTGAAATTGAAGACTGCACTGTTTTTATTAGCATATCATTCATTGAAAAGTTAAAGACAAACTTTGCATTATATCCATATTTATTTTCTGACAAAGTCATAACACTATGATTTTCACCTCCATACCTTTTGAGTAACCACGGCCAATAAAATTTACACTTTAAACTAAAATTGATTAGTCAGGATTTTATTTTTAGGGTGCACAAACTAGCTTAGGATTTAGTGCCTTGGAATAGGATTTTGTGAGTAAACTTCTCCAAGGCAATTAAATCAACATATGTGTCTAAGACAGGGAGTTGAGAAGTCCATTATATAATCGGTAATATCAAGAGGCTCCTCTCACACCAAAGTTAATCATGAGGTCACACGAAATTAGTTGAAGGGATAACCCATGGATACTCACCTACCGTCAGATATATTTCTATTGATTTATTCGTATTTGGGGATATTGCTAGTGCCCATACCTCTATTAGAGGCGGTGCTTTCAAGGTTTTGGGCTTTGCTACCCTACCCATATAGTGATCCATACTTACGACTTCTCCCCTGTGCATCGGTTATACAGTGGTTTATTAGTTTCTTGACTTATGTATCTCATAGGTTACTTGCAGGGGTTATTCTGCTTGTACCCTGATTTAGATAAAGGTTGGACAACACACAACCTTTATGGAGGATTACCTCTCTGGGGGGATCTGACTGAGTGGTTGTTAAGCCCATGAGGGCCCTTATAACTGATTATGTTACCTCCAAACTTTAG
>SNQJ01S0001814.1:116725-166709 GCA_010110895.2 Picea sitchensis
CCCCCCCCCATGATGTTCACTCATTTCATGGGGACGGATCCTTCCTCTTTGCATTATGGTATGCAGAATTATGGTACTCAGTCTACATCTTGGGTCCCTAATCATTTTTATCATGGTATGTCTGATATGTCTTCGCACTTACCATCCTCTGTCTCACCTCCTTATGCAAATACAAGTTTTGGGTCTAGGGGCATGATGCCTCCTTATCCCTCTCCATTTGGTGGGAGTCATATCCTTCAAACACCTCTTACGGTAGGAGGTTGGAATATTCCTTCCTATGAATCCACTATGTAAGAAGTAAGTGCCCAATTAAGCAATCATTCTACTTATCACACTCCGTCCACTTATCCTTCTTCCGCTATTTCAATTCCTACGAACACTTTTCCCATGGTGGACCTCCTTTTGTCCTCCGATGTTTCATCCGGGGGGAGTTATTTTTATAGTATGGGCAACCCCCCTCATGAAGTTCCTTCGCCTGGGGGAAACATATATCCTCACCTGAGTAGCCCTTGTCATGTCATTTTCTCTTCGCAATCAGCTTCCTCATTGTCGATGCCCTTACAACCCTTTATGAATCAGTATGGAGGAGGATACTTTCCTGTTGAAAAGGGATAGGGTGTAAACCAGGATCCTTCCTAGCCTAAAATTTCTCAAAATCAATCTTTCCATGCACCTTGGACTCAAATGCCACAATTCACTACCGCCACAAGTCCAATCATTGCATGTCATACTAGCATTATATCACCAACCATTGCTAGTCATGTTGGAGATTGGTCAACAACCTCTGCGATTCATGTTGAAGACCTACAACCAGCCACTGCAAGTCATGTTGGGGGCACAAGTCCAGTCACTGCATGTCATACTGGTGTTATATCACCAACCTCTACTATTCATGTTGGAGATTGGTCGACAACCTACGTGAGTCATGTTGAAGACCTGCAACCAGCCGTTGCAAGTCATGCTGGGGGAATATGTCTTGTCACTGCTAGTCACACTGCACATCGATCACCAACCTCTTCTAGTCATGTTGGGGATTCATCACCAACCTCTTCTAGTCATGTTGGGGATCCATCACCAACCTCTACTAGTCATGTTGGGGATTCATCACCAACCTGTGCTAGTCATGTTGGAGATTTTCTACTAGCCTCTACAAGTCCTACTGGGAGCATGTCACTAGCCACTGCAAGTCATGATGGGGGAATTCATATGATTGAGAAGCCTAGACGTCTCATATGTAAGCCTAGATTCCTTTGCAGGACTTGCGAAGGAAGTCACCTTACTAGTTTGTGTCTTGTTACTACTGGGATACCAGAAGAGTGGGGCTCACCTAAGGGCCCTCCAGGTTCTGGGGCATCTATGGTTTCACAACACTATGTTCCTTCTTTGGTTGATACAACAATCATGCCGATGCAATCTTCGGCTAACACCTATTTTCCTTTAGGGTTTGATGCATCCTTTGACCTTTTTGTCTCACATCCCGTCCAACCTATGGTCGTGTCGATGCAATATTTGACCGACACCTCTCCTATGTTTGGGGGTTATGCATATTTTGACCTTGTTGTCTCGCATATTGTTCAACCAATGATCGTGTCGATGCAATCTTCAACTGACAACACTCTTGTTTTTTGGGGTGATACACCTCTTGACCTTATTGTCTCACATCCTATTCAACCAATGGTTGAGGAAGTGGTCGTATTGATGCAAAATTCGATCGACCCCACTCTTCTCTTAGAGAGTGATAAGTCTAAGGAAGAGGTTGTGCCAATGCAATTTTTGGTTGATCCCACACTTTTGGTTCTAGTTCTATACCTTCTATGTCATGTCCTTAGCAGTATTACTTCACCTTCTGAACAAGAGAGATTTTTACTCTTCCTGATTTCTCTCCCTCCAAGTCTTGACGAGGTTCCCTTTGATTGGGATGGTCTTGTGGGGTATCCAATGCTTTCGCATATGTCTTTTTCAGGAAGAGACATTATCCTATATATCACAGAGACGATAACCTTTGTTAGAACTTTTTCCTCCTCGACTTGGAGAGCTTTGGGTCATCGCAAGCATGTGTCGGTTCTTCATAATATACTGACATTCCACAAGAAGTCCACACGGGAGCCTTGGCCTCCCCCATGGCTTACCACATAGAATCTTCCTAACGAGTCTCAATTAAGCTTTTTTCTGACTTGTCCAAAAACTGAAAACATCGTCGAGTGATTTTTCCCTTTCACACTTGTTAAAATTGGATTTGAAAGATCATGAGTCCTAGTTAAGCTCTTTTCCGACTCGCTATCAAAAATAGAAAATATTGTCGAGTGAAATTGTCTTTTTCACACTCGTAAATCAGATTTGAAAAGACGTCTATTTGGCACAATTTTACCCCTTTTTCACACCAAGTAGACTGAAAGACATAAAAATGATCATGAGTCCTAGTTAATCTCTTTTCCGACTCGCTATCAAAAATAGAAAATATTGTTGAGTGAAATTATCTTTTTCACACTCGTAAATCAGATTTGAAAAGACATCTATTTGGCACAAGTTTACCCCTTTTTCACACCAAGTAGACTAAAAGACATAAAAAAGGACATTTTTTGGTGTTAAGTTATTATTGCATCTCATGCCTTCACTTGTTGTATTGAGCCTTTAGCCGGTTCTCGCTTTGTGTTATAAACCATTGCCTAAGCAGTTTGTATCCTCAACCAAGAAGAGCCTTGTTTTTATCCTTCACAATTTGACACCCTATAACCTGGAGGGAACATCACCCCAAGTGTCCATCTCCCACATGAATTTCCTTGCATTGAGCATAGGTACATTCCACTACTGGAACTAGTTTTGCTTACTTGCGACACTCGTTCCCTCCTCTGTATCATAGCATTCATTTGTTATGAAAAAACAAAAAAAGATGGTCAGGAAGGGAATACTATATTTTAATTGGCAACAGTCATGTCTCCTTTGAACAGAGAACAAACTTATTGAGTATATGTGTCATCATATTTTTGGTTTTAGCATGGCCTTAGGAAGATGATATTGCTACAAAGTTTTTATCTACCAACTGGTTACTCTTCTAGTCCCCATAGAGAATGTTATTGATGCCTCATGCATCCAATTGTCACATCATTGAGTCCATGTTGTTGGAGTTCACCATATGTCTCATGCTCTTGTTCAAAGGATATCTATCAACTTGTGTCGGCCACTCCTCAGAAATCTTGACTTTGCATGTTGACCATACCCTCAGTTTGTCTCAGAATCGCATGATACTTTGGTCTTATCATGCACCCTGGCCCTACTTTCATCATTGGTAGGTTACCTTGAACCCAACAATCGACATTTCATCATTGGTCATTGACTGGGTGGTTTCCCTTATGTTTGACGACAATACATCTATTCGCACTTTGGGATTTGTGCAGTGTCTTGGATGTCATTATCCTTATTGGTGGTTTCCTCACCTTTATCAGTAGTTTTTTGTCATTGGCTACTTTTCAGAGGGTCCTTTTCGTGTACTTCTTGCATGTGGCACACACGAAAGACACACAGGTTCCTTGGTTAGTGAACATGTTCTTCATTCGATCTCCACCAAATCATGAAGCTCCTACTTTGTTCCTCGTGTTGACTGATGAGAGATGCCTCAATTCTCTCCTTTCAGCGGGTCTCCTTCCATTGAATTCAACTCATTTATTTTGGATATGATACCTAGAGTTTTATGAGTACCTTGGAGCTTGCATTCATTAGTGGCAGGCTCTCTCACCATTAACAGATGGGAATACATCAATTTCTCCTGATCAATGGATCTCTCAATTGTTCGACACCAACTCCTTTATTCACATTTGTAGAGATGTACTCAGTGCATTGATACCTATTTTCATTATCGGTAGGTTGTCTTGCGTTTGTTAATGGTATACTTCAATGACCGATAATCAAACGATGTCTCATCATGTTCGACCTCAAATAATTTATTCACATGATGTAGACTTGAACCATTGGCAGATAGTGTAGAAGACTTGAAGACATCACTATGTGGCCACAACTTTCCTGAGTTGTTGCTTCCATTTCATTAGACCAGTACCTATTTGACTTTAGTGATCATGGGAGATCATATTGTACTACATGGTATATAGATATCTTCAGATTGATTTTCGAGACTGGTTTCACTGGGCCTTGTTCGTGACTATGACAACTTTTGGCATATAACCGCATTTGTATTTTCCTATTCATGTCCATGAACGCGTTTTTGGTATATTTTCCACATGGATCTGCATTGTATTCTTGGCAGCCATGTATGCAAAGTCAATACATAATGTAATGAGAAATTGAGTTCGTCCAGTTGGTTCTCAACCACTCCACTTCTGGGTTATTTATAATGTATTTCTGTCATCGCAGATACTCCTCTAATCTCATACATTAGGGGAAATCTATTATAGCAAGATTTGCCTCACCATTTCTATCTTGCACAGAGGGCCTTTTTCCATTTTTCCATTTCCCTATGCATACTTTTCATCCCTTTTTGATGAATCCATAGATAAAAATATACATTTTTCCACATATACGCTCCCTGTCTGCTATGTAAGATGCATATACTCTTACTACCCCATTACAACTCACGTATATCGGGATTTGTGCCAAAAAATACAAAATGAGGTCAGGTTTCCATGTCACGACAAAACATCTCTGATCCTTGGCCTTCCATGTAGTGGAAACATTTTGACTCATCCCTTCAGTTGCATTCTGGAGGCTATAAGAGCACAATTTCGAACTATGGAAAAGGAGGAGAAAGCATTCAACTTTGAGAGAAAAGTTACTATGGAGAAATTACTTCATATTGAGTCTGCATCCCTTCGTCCCTCAAGTCTGAACACAGTGTTCAACCCCCAAGCTCTTCCCTTATTATTGAGAGGACCTCTTTTCCTCTTTCTCATGAGCTTGCCTTTGGTGGAGGATTGAAGTGGTGGGGACCCAGTTGGAAGGAACTTGGTTTCTTGGTTTCGAACCGTTCCGACATGGAAGTCTATAACATTGGCACTTTTGTTGATCAATTATTAATAAAAATACCCCTTTCCCATCCTATTAGTATCTTGCAAATATATGATTATTAGCCATGGGTGTGTTTGTAATGTTTATTAATGGATTATGCTATATGATGTGCTAACCCCTTTTATATCATCACTATATACTTTCCTTTCTTGTTTGTTGAGAACTTCTCGCAGGTATCAATCTTTGGGTCAAATTGCTCAACGGTGGAACATCATCAAACGTTGGATCGAGGTAGGCTTATTTATTGTATTGCACATTAGTTTATATATCATATGCTGGAATTGAGTTTATTTCTGCAGTCATACCTGTCTGTTGTAGTTTACCCTTGGCCATAAAGAGTTTTTCCCTTGTAACAGTTGGGGCAAAGGGAATGAAAAATCGGGTAGAGTTTCTTTACAATTATTTTCCTCCTCCAAATGGGAGCCCTACCCCTTATTTTATATGATGAAAAGGGCTAGGTATTTGGTTGAATGACCGGATGTATGCGGTCAAATGATTTTATGAAACCTACCCGAAAATTTGTATTCCGTCTGCAAATTTCTATTTTTCATGCTTTTGTAGGTATACCCAGGATGTAGTGGGTCAGCTAGCATATACATGCATGCAGTAGTGGAGCAGGGCGTGTGTGCCTTCAAAAAGGGTGTTTTTAAGAAGAGTTGTTCAGTAGTGGCTTGGAAAAAATGGAAAATGAGATGGTTTGATGCCAGGTATGCATGTCTGGTAAAACTTAGGGTTATAACAGATGCCCCCTGGGACCTAATGTATGAGGTAAGAAGAGAATATGATGGTCGAAATACATTATCAATCTTTACCAACGTATGAAACAAGTGAGCCTAGGGACCAGAGTTTGGGAGGTGCCATCTGCAAAATAATAATTGTCTCACCGAGGCGGGCATACCCATGCTCGGGATGAAATAAAATTATGGTTGCCAATCAAATACACTGCATATCCATGTTATATAACTATATAAAGTGTATCCACAAGAAATACATAGTGTATCTACATCTCTAAATAAAAAAGATATACATGTATAGTATCCATCTTCCAAAAGCTAATAAGGCCTGATGGCTAGAGATGAGGCCTTCAGATCTCGAGAAACAATTTCAAAATCTTCACAACTCAGGTAGGAGTGTAATATGAGTGTACGACTTCACTACCCAGAGGTCTTCGACGGCTTGTCAGGAACAGACTAGAGGATCTTGATGATCAACCTAAGGGCTTCATTGATTTCGAACAAAGACTTGATTGGACTTTTGGGATGGTCGAGCATGAGGGTAAGAGACAAACTACGGAGGGCCTGACTCAGGCTTGGTAAACACTTCCCTTGGACAATAGCATGACAAAATATGAGACTCGGGCAACATGGTATTTGACATAAGTCTACGATGCAGGAGGCAATGCAAAATCTCCAAATGTTTCTAAGAATAACCAAATGGAGGAGGACACAGATCTATGTAGAGAGAAAAACCTCCTAAGGTTAGGTTAAATCCAAAATCTTGACGAACAAACGAAAGGATGTGCTTTGTCCAAGGGTGACTCATTGTTCTACGAACAAAAAGAAAATACTTTTCCCTTCCACTTTTTGGGGTATATTTGATTTTTTTTATCTTTTTCAATAATTTTGGAAAGCTTGAAAAAGAATAAAAGAATGCTACGTTACAAAGGAGGATCGGGTGTCACAGCGATACTAGTTCCAAATGCAAGGAACACATGGATGCTCAGAGAAAAAGGATATATGCAGGAAAAGGAAACTTGGGAAAAATCCTTCATGGGCCAAGGTGTCAAGACGTAGAGGCAAAGTGCTACAGGGCTTGCGTATGAGGCATGCTTCAGATGGTTCAGTTGAGGGAAACATGGAGTCGACATTAGGCCAAAGACGCAGGTATGCAAATGTGATTAATAAGACACAATCGTAACGTCCTTCGATGTGGTTTTAACGTGCCCAGAGAAGGTAAACTCGACGGTTTTTCATATTTAGAGAGTCTGAAAAAATGTAAAAGAAGACTCCACTGTGGTACCTTTTTCGAAGGTAGTCTAGTCGGTTCGAAAAAGGGGTAAACTAGCACCGAAAAGACATCTATTCAAAACCATTTTAACAAGTGTGATAAAGACGAGATCACTCAGAAATTTTTTCATATTGAAAAAGTCTGAAAAAAGATTAACTATGGACTCTGTATGGGATGTTCTTCTCGACCATTTTAACGAGTGTGAAGGAATAAGGTGACTCGGTGATCTTTTCAATTTTAAGGATTCTGAAAAGAGCTTAACTATGGACTCTGTGGAGGTTCCTTTTTTGTAAATTTAGTCTCTTAGGCCCGAAAAAGGGGTAAAATTATACCTGAGAATACTCTTCTAGAGAACTAAGGCTCCTAGAGTATATCTCTGTTCATACAGTTGACCATCTAGATCGAAAAAGGGGTAAACTATTGCCGGACAGACGTGCCTTAAAATTTCAATTTAGTGAGTGTGAAGGCCAACAAGATCGCTCAACAATCTTTTCATTTTTAGAGGGTCTGAAAAGGGCTTAAAAGAAGACCCGTTGTGTTTTGGGAGTCCTAAGGGTGAGGTCAAGTGAGATAATGAATCATGAAAATGAGGCTCATACTTGTAATCAGGAAAAACTAAAAAGGACTCTCGAGCCTATAGTCATTAGTGACAGCATGGACGCCAAAATGCAACGAGGATCTACCTAGGGCGCCCATGTACAGGTAGGATCTACTACCAAATTACAACACTTCCAGAGAAAAAAGAGGGTTCTGCGTCACAATTCGGTGGGATCGATCCTATGGAAAAGAGAAAAACACAACAAGGTGCAACCAGTGGAAGTGAAAATCTATCTTATATGCACAAAGTTGAAAAAACGACTTTTCACCAAAAGACCTTTTAAATGACCCAAATCGCCAAAAAAAATCCAAATACCCCAAGTAACACTTATTGTAACATCCCCTATAAAACTCTTGAACAATATAAAATGATTTTCAGATTAGAAAAAACGACAAAGGGGTTCAAAAAACGACAAAAAATGGCCAAAACTTCTATAAATAGAAGCTGACAACTCATTATCACCATTGCTAATTGAGAAATTGACTAAAAGACAAAAATAAGCCTTTTTGAAAAGAGGTGATTCTGGGAGCCTCAGTGGATGAAACAAACTTCCGCTTGGACCAAGTAAGTACATACTAACCCCTCTTGCAATTAAAATTTTCCTTTATGCATTTAAATTTGTTTTTTGGAGGGGCGTCGACCTTTAAAAAGGTCGGCCCTAGGTATACACGGGTTGTCCTATGACAGCCTACATGTGCATGTGGGTAGGAGAAAATCTGCACACGTGCACACCCGACTGTGCACACTACAGCTCGCGTGTACCCTTTATTTTGTGGAATTTAAAAAAAAAAATGCAAGAGTTAACCCTTCTGAACTTTGTCTATTACAGGATGTATGTTCACTAGAGAGACAGAGAGCATGAGGACATTGATCTTTTGGTTGACAAGGACCCTAATGCTCTTGTCACATTGTTGCAGTGTGGTTTGTTAAATTTTTTCCATTGTCCTTTCATGTGGACATAACCTAGGATATTGAACGCCTTGGTTGATTATTGGCATCCTGACGCAGAGGCCTTCATGCTTGAGGGACGGTCATTGACTCCAACGACCGAGGATATCTACTTTCTAACCGGCCTCTCAAGGAGAGGGGAACCAGTCAATTTTCACACTTTTCCCTCCGAGCCTCACAACATATCAGAGTTGATTGGACTCCATTGTGAAGATGGCATAGACAAAATGGGCACACAGGTGCCGATAAAAAATATTTAAAAATTATCACTGAAAGTGATAGTGTTTCTCATTGGGAATATCACTGGGTCTCTATCTTTGCATCAAGATTCTTGGGCACACATGAATTGTGTGGTTCAATTCTTAAATGCACAAATTTTTGACTGGAGCACTACATTACAGGATTTTATGAAGAGGAAGCTAACATAGTGTTGAATGTGGACACATAGAAACTTTGGGTTTGGGACTATTCTTTCTGCTTTCTTCTTTGAGAGAGTGCCTAGTTTCAGTCCTAGAGAGACGATATGAGGGAACCAAGCCTGTCACCCTACGCTATGCATATGGGCGACATTGTTTCTACGACAGGGGGGAGGAAGGACTATTGAGGCCTTCGACGACAAGTTTTTTTATTGTTGGGCGCGACAAATTCTGGCCATAGAGGACTACCCCTATGTGGGGATCAACTTCTCTAGACATCCTGAGATGTCGGTACCTCCCGGAGAGGAGCGAGGAGAGATGGGTAAAAATATTTTTGTTTTCTGAAGTTATTTAATTTTTATTTTTTTTCAAATATATCATTTTTTTTTGTATACCAGAGTATCTGACATGTATGTATTTGTTATGTGCAAACACGGGGCCAGTGCATCCAACAGACTTTTTGGGGACTAGGTTTCATCCTCGACCAGAGGCAAGACCAGTTGTGGCTGGTGGACTAGCAGTAGCAGGGGGACCTCCAGCCAGAGAGGCTGAGAGAGTATTGAGACAGGTAGAGTGGAACCTCACCACTCTTACTCGGATAGTCCCCATAATGGAGATCGAGGATCTCCCACTGTCCGTGCAGACTCGTGTTATTGGGGTACCACACACCTACGTATAGATTTTTCGGTGTCTGGATAATGTCATTTTTCACTATGACAGAGCCCACAGGCCCTGCCCTTAGCTTAGACTAGACTTCTTATGTTCCGAGGGAACCTTTTATATATTTTTGAGGGCATAAGCCTCGTTGCTTAACACATATTTTTTGAGGCGCTTGCACCCGCTTATGTACTCTGACACTTTTCGATATATATATGCGTATTTACATATTTTTGTGTTTTATGGATTACATTTATTTTTGAATGTATTTACATGTGTGTGTGTGTTTTTCTTACATGTGTGCAACATGCCAATCTAATATATGATTAGTTAGAGTATATGTAACTTGATTTAATCTCCTAGGAACATGGATATACGTAATGTAATCAAAGCTTCGTTCTAAGAGACGTACCCTAAGGAACCATCAGTGTAGAGTATGATCATGAACGCGGTAAACTTGATTTAACTAAGACACAACAAGCTGAGCATTTAAATAGACCCAGAGGTGAGAGATACCAAGAGACAAATCATCATGAAGCAACTCAAGAACTGCGTTGTATTCGACGACATTGTTTGTGGTTTCACCTAAACAGATACCTCCTGAAGATATCAACTGGCCCTGAGGTGTGAAAATCACCCAAGCTGCGGAAGCAAGCCTTTGAGTGTGTCGGCTAGATCCATCCGCAAACCCAACAAACACTTATGGTTCACTTGACATCTGCCACAGTAAAAAAGATAACATCAAAAATGACACGTCCATAAAACCAAAAGACAAAAAGTAAAAGTAGTAGTACAAAGACTATACATATGTTACAAAATTCACCCAAGGCAACCCACATATGAGTAATACTTTTTGAGGTAGAGCCCATTTCTAAGCTCTGCCAAAACATTTCCCTCAAAGTCCACCAGAGGATAAGCGCCCTTCTATAGTACTTATTTTACGATTAAAGGTTCGAACCACATGGGTTTGAACTTGCCTTCCCCCAGGGTGTCCTTATCTTGGTCATAGACCAGGACAAGGTCATTTTCAAAGAAAATCCGAGGATGAACAGACCTATCATACTGACACTTGAATTTTTTTTTGTGATCCTCGTTAGCCAAGGCTGCATAACGACGCTGCTCATTGAGTTTCTTGAGGTATAATAAACTCTCTTCAGGCAGTGAAGTGTCTGGCAATAATTGTACTACCATGTTTAAAGATGGGATCTGTCACTCTATGGGAAAGACTACTTCCATCCCGTAAATGAGTTGAAAAGTTGAGAAACTAGTTGTAGTCTTAACAAACATTCGGTAAACCCATAATGTCGAGTATAACATCAAATGCCAATTTGACTTGGGTGAATTGATCGTTCATTGTAGAATGGTCTTAAGAGATTCATTTACAGCTTCCACCTGACCATTCGCTTGTGGGTAGTAGGGTGATGAATGTTCTTGCCACAACCCAAGATTTGACGTTAACTCGGTCATCATTTTGTTATGAAAGTGACTTCCATGGTCAGTGACAATCTCTCTCAGAACGCCGAACCTTGCTATTATCTGGTTGAACAAAAAGAGAATTGTTGTCTCCCCGTCATCTTTGAACATTGACATAGCTTCGACCCACTTGGTGAAGTAGTGTACTGCTATGATGATATATCAGTTCCCCCTTGATGAAGGGGGGTTTCATGTAGTGTAATCAATCCCCCATTTAGTGAAGGGACCAACGGTAATAACAGGAAACATGGGAGTGGGGTGTGCCCTCATCTTCCAAGAGAAAATATGACATGGGTGTCACTTCTTGACCGATTCAAGACAATCTTTGATTAATGTCAGCCAGAAGTATTTGGCTCGTATAATATTTTGGGTTGTTTCCAACCCATACAAATGAACTCCACATGCTCCAATGTGGAAATCATTAAGCACACTTTTCTCTTATTCATGAGTGAGACATTGGCGAAGGATGCAGTCTACACCTTGATGATACAAAGTGTCCTCGAGTATGAGATAGTTCTTGGCCTGATGGCGTATATGGAAAATATCATCAAAAGAAGCATAGGTGAGGCACTTCAAACTCTAGAGATAGACAAGAACATATCCATACCAGGGGTCGGAAGACACGATAAAAAACATGTCTCCTTTTATAGGAAAATCGTCGGGTATAACATTACCTGATTTGATCGAAAGTTCCGATATGAGTTCTGTGAAGACCAATGACTTGGTGGATTTTACCGAAACGAAATCCAAGTCGAATTCCTGGAGGATAAAAATCCATCTACTGATCTTTTCGCCGATGATGCGTCGTGTAAATACGTATTGAAATGGATTCACAACAACAATGACGTTGGTCTTGTAAAATAAGATGTAATGATGAAACCGTTGGACAGCATGGATTGCTGCCAACGCAAGGTTTTTAATGTGGGAATAATTGAGTTCCGGTCCAACCAGGCCTTGGCTTAGGTAATAAATCACGTATTCTGAGAGAAAATCATCCTCCTAAACTAAGACCATACCGATGGTCGGCTCTGCAATGGCCAAGTACAATAAGAAATCTTTATTATAATTGGGTGGCCAAGGCAGAGGGGTTGATGTGAGGGCATGTTTCAACGCTGTGAAAGAGCATTGAGAAACTTCATCCCAATGAAAAGGAACATCCTTCTTCATTAAACACATAAAACCCTTTGTGATCTCGACATAGTTTGCGATGAAAGGTCATAAAAAGTTCGTTTTTCCTTGCAAACTTTGAAGCTGAGGGATGGTGCACGGGGGAGGAAACTGAACTATTGCCTCTACCTTTAGATGATCGACCATGATCCATGTTGTCAAAACTATGAAACCTAGTAGACGACCCAATGTGACGCAAAAACTACATTTGTTTGGATTCAAGCGGATTCAGTAGTAGCGACATCGTCCAAGGATAAGTCGGAGATGTGTAGGATGATCAGATCTCTTGCGAGATCATGACGCTAAATCATCAAGATAATCCAATTCTGTTGTGGGTGGAAAATCCCCCTACGGACTAGCATTAAGTGTTTTGTAATGCATGCAGAAATGAGCTAAAGTCTCCTACTTATTACCATCATCCCAATCATAAACCCCATTATTCATATGTAAATATAAGGTTAAAAAGATTAAGTTATTGTACCTTATTTTTCATGTTTGATGTCAATCCTTTACAGTTTGGTCGCTCCTTGACTACAAAACTCCTCCCAAAGCTGACCTGCATTCATAAACAAACAAAAAAATAAATCCAAACATGCATATGATCTATGAACTAATGGGTTAGAGATTCTATCAAAATATATTCAATATTAAACATTAAAAACCTCATATGGTGGGACGGGAAAATTAATTATTTTATTAATCTCACAAGAGTAACTTACAATAGTGAGATTGGCCACTTCTCCTCGAATCTGGTCCTGGGATCCTCTTCAACTATGCTCCAACTGCTATTTTATATGCTTCTCTTCACACAATGGTTGCAAAATGTTGGGGAAAAGGGAATACAAAATCGGGTAGAGTTTCTTTACAATTATTTTCCTCCTCCAAATGGGAGACCTACCCCTTCTTTTATAATTTGAAAAAGGCTAGGTATTTGGTTGAATGACCGGATGTAAGCGGTCAAATTGTTTTAGGAAACCTACCCAGAAATTTGTATTCCGTCTGCAACTTTCTATTTTTCGTGCTTTTGTAGGTATATGTGGTATGTAGTGGGTCATTTAGCATACACACACATATAGTAGTGCAGTAGGGTGCGTGTTCCTTCAAAAAGGGTGTTTTTAAGAAGATTTGTTTAGTAGTGTCTTGGCCAAAATGGAAAATGAGATGGCCTGATTCCAGGTATGCATGTTTGGTGCAAATTAGGGTTATAACAAAGATTGATGAAGGTATTTGGACATGAAGGACAATGCCCATGAAGATACAACACCCATGGATGGATATTATATAACATGTTGTTTCTGGTGGTATGTGGCACATCATGTGGATCCTCATGGTTGAGGAGAAATGAATTTTTGAAGATGACAAAGTGAATTGAAGAAGGAAATACAGGTCGGCCCTTAAGACAATTAAAGAAAAGAATTACAAAATAAGAAAGTGCCAAGTCGGCCCTAATGTTAAAATAAAGTGACATAAGTGGTATAAATACATATCATTATACATTCATTTTATATACAAGTCTAATTTCAGAGGAAATAAGAAGAAAAGAAGGACGGATTTCAAGGGAGGATGAAGTCTTTTGGTGATGTGTTCTAAGGTATGTTATTTACAGGTCATATTACCATTTTATCTATAACATTTTTTCTAGAATGATTCATATGGTGAAATTGATATGGTGTTGAGAATACATATCAAGGTACATTTGGTAAGAAATTCATATCTTTATTCGCTATAAATTTGGAGATACACTCTGTGGAAGATAGGGTTTTTGACTAGTCCTGAAGCTAGTCAATAAACATGTGTTGTGGGTAAAACAGTCATAACTTCTTCATAAAGAATCCAAATTAAGTGAGACCAATTTCATTGGAAAGAGTACGAATTGTAGTTTCTTTTTTTCAAGTTTTAGAATATGATGTTAAATATTGAGCATGGGGCATTATGTACAGGTTTTCTCTCCTGAATAAACCAGAATTGAGAAACGTCTACCATTCTCTCTATAACTTCTTTTTGGGGAGGATTCAAGGAGTGAAACTTGGAGAATTTTCAGAGAATACATTGATTAATATTATCTATAGGATCAGATTATTGCAAGAATTGAAGAATTTCAGAAGTTGAAGAAGTCTCAGGAAGCATTATCAGGATCTATGTGATGGTTGGTTGATGGTGATGATTTAATGTAAAGTTTTATTATCTCTCATATATTATTGGGTGGAAGGAAGGGGCAAGGATGGAGATTTAAACCCTCTTTTGATATTTGAGGATTGCATCTTCATCTTGGAGTTTTATCCCTCCCTTTACATTTGGAAGCTATAGCTACCTTTGGAATTCATTACTTCCCTTGAACAATAACTATTGATTACTTCTCATATATTGTGCATGGTGTATTGTGGTGTATTGGTGTAACTATTATACTATTGTTCATTTCTCATTGGATATAATTGAATGGTTTAAGTATAAGTTGAATTTTTTTTTAAATTGTACTTGATATTGATTCAACCCCCCTCTCAGTATCAACAGTTGGTATCAGAGTAGGTTTACTTCAGAACAGTTTAACCACTGGAAGGAAAATCATGAGCAGAGATGGATGACCATGAGAACATTTCAAATGGGATTCAAAGATTTGATGGAAGAAATTATGCATACTATAGTGATATAATGAAAACTTACCTAAGATATTTGGGAGTAGACATTTTATACTCAGTTGTAAATGGCTATGTAATCCCAAATAATGCTCCAACCAATCCAAATGAGAAGAAGCTTATGAGTTGTAATTCAAAATCCAGACATGTTATTTTAGGAGCATTGGTACCAACCATTTCTAGCAAAGTGATGGGTTGAAACACTTCTAAAGAGGTATGAGACAAACTCAAGAGTATCTACGAAGGTGATCCAAAAGTTAAGCAGGTCAAGCTTCAACGACATAGAGCAGCATTTGAAAATTCGAAGATGAATGAAAAGGAAGATATTGCAACCTATTTTCTTAGAGTTGATGAAGTTGTTAATGCTATCATAGAATTAGGTGAAGATCTCGATGAATCCTTGGTTGTACAAAAAGTGTTGAGATCACTTCTCTTGAAGTATGATGCTAAGGTCTTCGCCAATGAAGAAAATAGGTGTAACAATCCCCCCGGCCATCTTGAGGTCAGGGTACGCCACTCCAAATAAACCACTCATGCTCTGACACCCATCGGTAACATTCCCTACCATCAGGTAGGGCCAATATACTCTAGGGAACAATTTCATTCCCATACTGTGGAACATACAGTAGCATCCCCTATAGTCAACTAAGAAATGCCACATAAATTTTACTCTTTAGACTGCATGCAACTAAAACATATACATACAACATGCTCGTGGAATATTTACATATAAACATAAACAAACAATTAATTTATGTAACATAAGAATTTTATATTTAAATAATAGTAACTATCGATATGCATCATTTACAGGTAATTACCCATAAGCACACAAGCAATCATATTCACATATATGATAAAATCGTAACATAGACATGTAAATAACAAAAAATCATATCAATGTATATCATACAATTGCTACGTATATTAGAAAGACTGTCACCAACTTCTTATAGACCGTCCATGAACCTCCCATCCATAAACTAAATTGTTCATCACTCTCAACAGTGAGTCACCCTCGAGCTGGGACTGAACTCCACCCAGGGTAAAGGGATTCCTATACAGGATAAGGCTCATGGAAAACATGAAAGACTCCATCTCAGGTGCTCACTCAAATAAAAACCTATAGCCTCTCATTCCCCACATGCATGTCCCACCCAAGGAAGTGTTCCCCTTCTCTGCTCAACAGTCCCTCGACTACCCCACTTCCCTTCCAGGGCTTCAGTAATAGTCCAGACCGGAAGTCTCAGAGCATTTTAGCTGCAGTTTAGCACCTTCAAAAATCAATCCCCAACAATTATCTCACTTAGAGAACTACTCACAGGCCTAACAACCTGCTTCTTCAATCTCGCTCCAAGATAACCAGGTACACCAACCAAAAAGTTGCGGAAACAGGCTTCGGAAAGGTGAAAATGGTTGTCTCAAGGATAACGGAATGTATGAGTGAAAATGGTCATGGAATCATGGATTGGATAAGTGAGTGTGTTTTGGAATCACTGTGAACTCTTCATGAAGTGTGTTTCAGAATCACTGTGAACTCTTCATGAAAAAGTGATGGTGAGAATGATGGTCCTTTTCCCGTTCGTAAGGTATCTCTGAGAAAATCCCCATGGGCTAAGTTTCCCCATTATATGAATGCATGTCCCCAGCTTGACATTTGTCATATTGGAAGTTACTTTGTCCACTTGTCCCCAACTTAGAACTTAGGACATTGATCTGAGAAGAACAGAGAGTCATGTACAAAGTAGGCATTGGCCTTTGAAATCTAGGGTAACCCACTAATACCAAAACATAAGCATTATGGTTTATAATACCTGGCTCACCATCCTATAATGCATATCATATACATAAAGCTTTGTTGACCTTAGTATTGTGTGCACTTTAGTTACTCCACGCAATATCCGTTTTCCTCATACACATGCACTTAGTTATCACAAGGCGTGATTCCGCTATCCTTCATTACACTCCACTTTTAGTTAGTCGCCAGCTGTACCTTGCAATGTGCATATTGTTGAAGATTGGTTGTTGTCATTGATGTCAACCCTAGTCATGGGTTTTGGAATCTAAGATTGATAAAGGTATTTGACACATGAAGGCATGGCTATGTCCCATGAATGGATAGTATTACATCATATTGTTCGTGGTATGTGGCACGTGGATCCTGCTGGTTGAGGAGAAATGAATTTTGCAAGATGACAAAGTGAATTGAAGAAGGAAGTACATGTAGGCCCGGCAATTAAAGAAAAGAATTACAAAATAAGAAAGTGTCAGTCGTCCTCTAATGTTTAAAGGAAGTGACATAAATGGTATAAACAAAATCATTATACATTCATTTGATATGTGTCAAATTTCAAAGGAATAAGAAAAAGAAGGCCGAATTTCAAGGGAGGATGGAAGTCTTTATGATGTGTTCTAAGGTATGTTGCCTTCGTGTTCATCTTACTATTTTTCTATAACTTTGTTATATCTAGATGGTGAAATATCTATGGTATTGAGATGACATATAAAGGTACCTCTGGTAAACATTTCAGCTGATCTTAAATTTTTAGATACACCCGGTGGAAGATAGGGTTTGTGACCAAATCTGAAGCTAGTCAATAAATAGGGTCTGGTAAAACAGTCATAAATTATTCATAGGGAATCTAAATGAACTAGGACAAATTTCATTGGAAAGAGTAAGAATCAGAAGTTTCTGTGTGAGTTTTAGAATCAGATGTTAATTATTGAGCGGCATTCTGGCAGGAAAAGTTCCACCTCGTAATAGACCATAATTCGAATAAAGCTCACCATTCCTTTCTATAACCCTTTGGGAGGATTCAAGGAGGAAAATTGAGGATTTTCAGAGAATACATTGAGTAATATTATTATCACAAGATCAGAGTACCCAAGAATTGAATAATTGTAGAAATTGAAGAAGTCTCACCAAGCATTATCGTGCCCCATGATGATGATTATTGATGGTGATGATTTAATGTAAAGTTTTATTATCTCTCATATAATAATTTTTGGGTGGAAGGAAGGGCAAGGATGAAGAGTTACCTCCTTGATATTGGAGGATTGTATCTCTTCTTGGAGGTTTATCCCTCACATTTGGAAGTCAGAGGCTACCTTAAGTCAATACTCAGGTATCAACTATTGATTATTTCTCATATATTGTGCATGGTGTATGGTGTATTGGTGTAACTCTTATACTCATTTATCATTCTCATTGGATAGTTGAATGGTTTAAGTATAAGTTGAAAAGGTTTTTAAATTGTAATTTCGAGCACTGATTCACCCCTCCTCAATATCAACAATTGGTATCGTAGCTTGCCACTCTCACAAGCATTTTTAACCACTAGAAGGGAAGTTCCTATGCGTAAATGGAAGACAAAATTCCAAAATGGGATTCCACCATTTGATGGAAGGAATTTTTAATACTGGAAAAAAATAGAATGGAAACTTACTTGAAAGCTCTTTGGGTAGATGGTTCTCTTGCTTCTCGTGGATACAACAATGCTTTGAAGAAACCAAATACCGCAACTCCTCATAAGGAAGAAAAAGGAACAACAATGGGTAATAGATACCATCCCCGATGGATTGACGATTCAGTTGAAATCCAAGGTGGGATTCGCGTGCATCAAGAAAAAGAGCTTCAGGGACAAGATGAAATACCTTACGCAAGGGAAGAAGTGAAGAAGAAGAAGAAGAAGTCGAAGAAGATTACAACATCTCGTGATTTCAAAGAAGAAAATAGAGGCTTCTTTTGTTTAATTGTGAAGGAGTAGGACATGTTGAATTTGAAATGTCCCTATCCAAGGATTGAAAGAGATGACAATGAAGAAGAAAATCCAAGGAAGTAGAAATGATTCAACAAGAAGATGAGAATTAAAAATTGAAGCATGTTGAGATTGAAAGAAGGCAAGCTCAAAGACATGTAGAAAACTAAGAAGTTAATTGGGTGCTATGAAAAGAAAGTTGTATTATTAAAGAAACAATTAGAAGACTTAAATAAACTAAGAGAAGAAACCATTTCCCAAAACTATACCTCCCTGAAGAAGCAAGAAGAATTGTAGAAGTAAAGAAGGTCCAAAATGATAAAGAAAGAAGAAGATTGTGAGAAACTTGAACAAGAAGTTGTCTCATTGAGGAAGAGCTAAGAAACTCTGCGCCAAAAGAATTAACACATCTTGGATGCATGGTGAAACTTCAAGCACAAAGAAGATGCAAATACCAACAAGGAGTTTGAAGAAAGAGCTACAAAGACAATTGATGAGAAGTGGACCATGATACCAAAAAGAAGGAATGATTACAAAGAGGATGAATGGTCTCAAGAAGCCCCACCTTGAATCAAAGAATATTCAATCATCATGAAGGAAACTACAAGAGTGATCATGAACCCATGGACTACATCACAAAGAAGGTCACTCTACTCCTAGGTATCAAAATTTCTTTCTTGGTCGTATTGTTATACTTGTACAAATTTTGGACATAAGGCAATTAATTGTAGAATCAATGAAAGGAACAACATGAAGAAATACAACAAAAAATGTAATATTACTGGAAACAATCGTGGATTTGTCAACGGTTATAATTCATTTCCACCTGATGCACAAAATATTGCATGCCATCGCAATTATCTTGCATCACAAAGCACGAGATTGCAGATATATGAATGAAGATGTGTCCCCATGCCAACCATAGTATGGAGTAGGAAAGAGATTCCAAACAAATGAATAATAGTTCTAATTAAAGCATTGACCGATCAAAAATGTAAAGAAGAAGATTAATGGTACATAGATTGCATGGATGCTCCTTCACACATGACCTGGGATCAAGAAAAATTCATCACTGAAGAGAAAGGGTATAAATGTTGCATTTGGAGATGACTCATCTACCAAAATATTTGGAGAAGGTGTAGTAGAGCTGGAAGAAAAAAATCAAAGAATGTGCTGGCTGTTGAAGACTTGAAGAATAATCTACTCATTTTTAGTAAATGTGTGATCAAGGATACACTCTACGCTTGATTCCCTAAAATGTAAAATCAGAAAAAATAACTAAGGAAGATTGGTTGCAACTGCAACAAGAAGAATCGGAATAAACATACATATCCTAGACATGAAGAAGAGAGAGAAGACAAGCCACACAAAAGGATTCTAATTAAAGAAAATGTCCCAAAGACCAAAAATAAGGATGAAGTGGTATTATTGAGTGCCACATGTTCGGGGAGAGTACCCCCAAAGAAGAGAGAGTTACATTTTTCCATTAAACTCGTGGGGAAAATCCCTACCCTTGCCACATTCTAAAGCAAGTATATAAAATTGGGATCAAGGATTATGGGAGATGAGTGTTTCCATCAATGACAAAGGGGACATTGTTGGAAGATTGGTTGTTGTCATTGATGTCAACTCTAGTCATGGTTTGGACAACAAGATTGACAGTTGTATTTGGACATGAAGGGAAAATGCACATGCATATACAAAACCCATGAAATGGATAGTATACATCATGTTGTTTCCAAGTGGTGCCACAATGGATCCTCATGGTTGAGGAGAAATGAATTTTGAAGATGACAAAGTGAATTGAAGAAGCAGCACATGTAGGCCTCAAATGACAATTAAAGAAAAAAATTACAAAATAAGAAAGGTCAGCCAGCCCTAATGTTAAAAAGGAATTTACATAATGGTATAAAATAAACATCATTATACATTCATTTTATACAAGTTAACTTCAGAAGAAATAGGAAGAAAAGAAGGTCGGATTTCAAGGGAGGATGTAGAAGTCTTTTGGTGATGTGTTGTTCTAAGGTAAGTTATTTTCTGTGTCATCTTACCCATTTTTCTATAACTTGTTTTATAGAACTATCTATGGAGACATATCTATGGTATTGAGATGATATCAAGGTACCTCCGTAAAAATATAAGCTCTTTGATTTGCTATAATTATGGAGATACACTCTCAGAAGATAGGGCTTCAGGAATTCAGTCCTAAAGTTAGCTCATTAAACAGTGTTTCAGTAAAATTACAACTTCTTCATTGAGAATCCAAATGAAGTGGGACAATTTCATTAGAAATAGTACGGACTCTAGAGTGTCTTTGCAAGTTTCAGAATCGATGTTAATTATTGAGCATGGGGGCATTCTCAGAATTTCACTTCCCCACAGACCGTGTAATGGAATAAAGCCTACCATTCTTTCTATAACCCTTTTTGGGAGGATCTAAGGAGTGAAAATTGAGGAGTTTCAGAGAATACATTGAGTAATATTATCTACGTGGATCAAAGTACTCCAAGAATTGGAAGAATTGTAGAAATTGAAGAAGTCTCAGAAGCATTATCGTGTTCTATGTGATGATTGGTTGATGGTGATGATTTAATGTGTTTTATTATCCTCATATATTCTGTGGAAGGAAAGGGATGGAGAGTTCAACTGTCTCTTTATATTGGAGGATTGTATCTTCCTCTTTGAGGTTTATCCCTCCCTTTACATTCCCCTTACATTTGAAGTTGTATATACCTTTGGAATTCATTACTTCCCATGAACAATAATTATTGATTATTTCTCATATATTGTGCATGGTGTATTATGGTGTATTGGTGTAACTCTTTATACTATTGTTCATTTCTGCATTGGATATAGTTGAATGGTAAGTATAAGTTGAAAAGGTTTCAAATTGTACCCATACTGCTCACCCCCTCTCGTCAACATTATTAAGCATCACTTATCGGTCGCTCATACAAGACACTATTCCGCATGATGTGCGTTATCAAATGAGGTCAAAAAATATCACCGTACTAAGTATATATTTATATTCATTTACAATTGTCTGCTTGAGGATACATAATCCTCCTTATTTATGCACTCATTCCTGCATCATACACCAATATATATCATATTTTCAAATATCTTCAAACGATGTGAAGTGCTATGTGCACATTACATCTTCTTCATGCTCCCAAGTAGCATCCTCGTGATGTACCAAGTCCATTGAACCTTTAAAATACCTATGGCTCAATTCCGGAGTTGTTGACTTCTCTCCGTCCAAAATGCACAATCAATGCACTTGAAAAGGCAACCTTCTTGCTCCACTAATCACATTCCAATCAATAACATGATTAGAATCTAGTATATCATTTCTAAATAAATATATACATGGAAGACATTATGAACGTATTATGGATGCAGGTAACGCAATCATATAAGCAATTGGATCAATCCTCTCTAGGATCAAATGGTCCACAAAATCTATCTGCTAACTTGGCACAGCTTCCCAACTTCAGGAAGCTTCTGTTAGCTTTCACTTTCAAAACATGATCACCCACTTTTGAATTCTCTATGGATTGCTTTATCAAAGATAACTTTTATGTCCAGTCTTTGGGCAACTTCAAATTTTAATTTCACATTTGGTCCTCCACTTTTGAGCAACTCTGGCCCCACTATTGTTCTATCAGCTTTGCTATTCCATCTTGAATCGGAGTATCAGACCTTTATTCGTGAAGTGCTTCAAATAGGCTCATCTTCACCTAGCGATACCCATTATTGTAAGTGAATTTTACCAAGTGTAGGTAGGGGCTTCCATTTCGATGGTTTGTCCATCAAGCATACATTCTCAACATATCTTTATCACCATGTTCACTCTTTTTATCGGCCCAACGTAATCAGATGATGTACTAAAGTCTCGTATTCATTCTGAATCCTTTGAATAATATTTTCCATAAATTCGAAATGAATTTGGGTCTCCTCACAGACAATCGCTTTAGGGAATTTTGTGCAATCAGTATGCCACTTCCCTCTTCATGAAAATATCAACGTACATCTCACGGCCTTGTGAGTAGTTTTTTAGTAGAATAAAATGGGTAGCTTATGTAATCTTGTCCACCACCATAATCAATCGAATCATGTAGATTGTATGTTCTAGGCAATCCCGTAATAAAACCCATTGTCACCACTTCCCACTCCATTTAGGAATGGGCAAAGGTTGCGTTAATCCTGCTGGGTGCCTATGTTTTGTTTTAACTTTCTCTGGCATTCCATACATCTTATGATGTATTCTCCTATCTCTTCATACCTGGTCAAAATTATTGTCTCTTGACCATTGTTATGGTGTTATGATATCAAGGGTGCCCTGCATAAGGAAAATTACGCATTTCATGCAAAATCATAATGCCAAGTCCTGGACATTTGGAATGAAAATTTTGTTCTTGTGCAGCGGTATTCCATCTACTCCCAACTTCTAAATATCCATCTTCTATGGTATCTTACCCTACTGTAGCTTTGCTCAATTGTGATCGTGACATCTGTACTTGCAACCTCTATAATTTTGTTTTTAACATTAGTCTGATACATTCTTATGGTTGTAGCACGAATTCATGCACCTCCCTCGCTAAGTGCATCAACCACTTTATTTTCTTCCCTTTATTTTTATCAAAGCCTTCTTAGAAATTCTAACCATCCTTTGCCTAACATTTACATTTGGTTGATCAAATAAATATTGCACTCATTGTGGTATGTTCTTAGATTCAAACCTCTTCCCAAGGAGTACCTCCATTTCCTCGTGGAATGTACTATTATTGCCAACTCCAAATCATGAGTGGCATAGTTTTTCATTCTCTTCAACTTTCTTCTTGATTCATACCATATCATTACGAATCCATTTTGGATCAGGACTCTACCAAACCTTCTTCATTACATGCACCTATGTATACAATGAAATCTTCATTTGGGTCTCAGAAACCTTAGTATTGGAGAACTTGTCAATAATTGTTTCAAATAAGAAACTCCATTCACAAATCATTCACCCAAAAATTCATACCCTTTGTATTTTAAAATGAAGTGATTGGTGTGATATCTTTGAGAATCCTCCAATGAATCTCCAGTAGTAGCCTTAGAAGGCCCATGAATGATCTAACCCTATCACATTCTTTGGTGTCACCATTCTCTAATGTCTTCTACCTTCTCAAGGTCCACTACTATCCCATCCTCTAGATGATATGTTCCAAATAATGAATTTGTTTCGGATAAAATGAGCACTTGCTCAATTTGCTACAACTCCATGTTCCCTTAATACTTGCAAAACCATCCTCAAATGATGTTCTCATGCTCTTTCCCATGACTGAATGTAAGTAAGAATGTCATCCAAAAAGACAATGACAAACTTGTCCAAATAATTTCTAAACAATCCATTCATTGGGTTAATATGAAATGGGTGTATTGACAACCCAAAGAACCATTGTGAACTCATAATGACCATACCTTGTCCAAGGAGATCTTGATAATATCTTCTTATTTAATTCTAACATGATGGTATCCTAATCGTAGGTCTATCTCCAAAAATATCCTTGCATCCTTCAATTGATCAAAAAGGTCATCAATCCCTTGGTAGAGGATAATTTGTTCTTGCCAAATACTTTATTCAATTGTCCAAGTCAATGCACAATCTTGATTCCATCTTTTTCAAAAACAAGACTGGGGCATCCCAGGGTGATACACTTGGGCATACATACCTATTCAAGTTCTTCAAGCTACCATTTGCAACTCCTTCAATTCCGCCAAAATTCCATTTGTAAGGAGTCTTTGATAACGTGGTGCTACCCAGTCATCAAATTTATAGATAAATCACTGTCTCTCCTTGGGGGTAGTCCCGTAATTCTTGAATACATCTTCAAACTCTTCGTGAAATTGATACCCTCCAAATCTCCATAACCTTTCTTTAGGTGTCTCCTCCATATGAGCTGCAAAATTCAGCAATGTAGCATTTCTTCAGCTACAAATTCAGAACTTCTCTGATAGTCACAACACTTGGAATTCATTGAAATGATCTCAAATTCCCTTGCTCATCCAAACAAGTCAAAGCCTTATTGTAACAATCCAGGACAACATGATGCTTATCCAACTAATCCATCCCAATTAAATAAATATAGAACCAAAGGTAAGATATTCAAAATATGCTTTGGTATTCAGTCCATTCATGTCTAAGAGGCAGGACTTAACTATCTCATTAACTTTTCTTCTAGCTCATGTAGCCGTTGCAACTGTGATTTCTCATGCTTTATTCTTGGTAATTGCAAACTTTCCACCATCTTAGGGTCTATATAACTATGTATAGCCCCTGAACTACCTTTAAAGGCAAGTGGCTTGGTTGTTGTTGGATCATAATTTTCCACCTCCCACCTATGTGGATCGATACTTCTTTCTTATTGTCTGTGGTCAGATAAATCCTGGCACATTTCATGTCCTACATTTTTTGCTATCAGGAACAACCCTACCTTTTTCACTTCATGACAATCTCTCAACCTATGGTCTCCTTTACAACCCCAACACAGTATAGGTTTTGTCTTGGTCCTGAATCCCCGCAGTGTCAATCACTGGTTTCTTAAGGTGTTTGCTTCCATTGGTGGATTATTTTCAAGAATGGTGGATTATCTCCTCTTCCTCCTCGATCCATCATCTGAATTTTATTGTCTCCCATCCTTTTGAAAGTCGGCATTGCTTCGGCACTGGTCATATAAGTACCAGCTCCCATGGTCTCTTCTAATGTCTTGGGATCATCATATTGTAATGTCACCGATGAACCATGGCAATCCACTTAAGTGTCGTTGAATCTTGATTGTCTCATCTTTAATGAAAGAGACATAATTAAAAAACTCTATAAATATTCTTTCATATTCATCTATGGTCATACTTTCCAAGCTTGAGTTCAGTTAAACCTTCATTTTTCTTGTCATGGTATTTTATATAGGTCAAGTACTTCTTCTCAAAATACTCTTGAATTCCCTCCAAGTACACTTTTCTCTCTCACAATGTGGCTATTAAAACTCGCATAAGTTGATCCCACCACATGGAGGCCTTTCCTTTGAGTTGATAGATATTGATTCTACCTTCATCAAAGATGAGAAGAATAATTGTACAATTGAAAATACTTCCTCATGCCTAGCAACCATGTTTCGCATCTTCATCCCTTCTTGTACTCACCATCAAAAGTAGGAAGATTTGATTCTATTCATCACAATGTACCATCTACCCAGATATACCGATAGGGATAGACTTGATTTTGTCGCCCATTGCCTTATGGGAATGCCTTGGGGATGATGGTGATGTCTTCTATCACTTTTTACTTTTCCTTTCTCCTTCGAAGATTTGTGACTGTGATTCACTTCTGAGTCACTCTCCAACCACTTTTTATTTTGTTCAAACCTTCCAATAGCTTCATGTTGAAATCATCATGTTTCTCTTTGGATTTCATAAGACTTTCATTATCATCTTTATGGTTTTGGACATCCTTCTACAAATTCTTACTGGTCTCAGCCATATTCATATCTCACCTTTCTTCTCCATGTTCGTTGAAGTCTGCTCTTCCATGCCCAAATGGACATAAGACTGCCTCGCTTCTTCTTGGATGATAATTCCCCATGTGTTCTCTTCCATTCCTGACAGACTCTTCACCTGTCCAACCGACCGAGTTTTTGCCAATTCTTCAAAACGTGCAACATCGAAACTAATCAGGCTAACAATTCAACAATTTATGAGAATATGCACCATTTCATTCAACATACACATCAACATTATCACTCTCGCCTCCTCGGGTGTTATCACCATGACAATTCTAGATAAGACCTAAGTCTTGAGAACACCGATGTGCAATCGGCCTTCTGAGATACACTTGTGTAAGAAGGTGGTTTTGTCGAACCACTTTCGCCAAGACGCAGTATCACATCTCTCAACATGTCAAATCCACCACTCGTGGAGCGAGCGATGGCTAGTTATATCACCCTGCTTCATTCGTTTGTTACTTTGCATCCATGTGACATCATCTAAACACCTCCATGTAGTGAACTCAAAAGATAATCACCGAATGGATTGGATGTATGCGGAAACCCAATGCTCTTGTAATGCACTCCACGGCTTCCATAAATGGAGAGTCCCATAGCACTACTCCCAAGTATGAAGATATATGTGTATCCATAACCAAAGTAATATCCGTTTTTCCAGTTGACTTCCTTCTCTCTCAGAAAGACACATTTTTGGTATCCCCAACATGAGATACATGAACAAGGCTAAATCAAGTGAGACTAGTTATTTGAGCAACATGCTAGGGATTTCTTTGCAGGGCCAATGAGGAAAGGGTCCTTATGCACATTCTAGAAACTAAGTTCCACAAAGAGCCGGTTATAGAATTGCGATTGGAAGTCAGGATGAATCTCACTATAAAGGATTTAATCATCAATAGGCCAGCGGCTAAGAAGAAAAGGAGTAAGCAACATAAGAAGGAGTAATCTACGGCTAAGGTGGCCGAAAGTGTTGGAGAGAACCAACCAGTCTAGTTAGATACTTCTTTAAAGGAGGAGATTGCTAAGATGAAGTAAGTCTTCAACTAAGATAAGAATGTCTCAGTGAATTTTGAACAAATGGTAGCAGAGGTAAAGAGTACTAGAGATGATAGGCCTGTTCTTCAACGAACCTTTTTATAATAGGCTAATTGTTGTCATCACCTTTTGTAATTTTTTGATTAATAAGACTATATAAATACAGAAACAGATTTTAGATTGTTTTATTATAATTTATATCTAGTGATATTATGACTCTTGTTTTCTTTATAATAAGGTTTCTTTGTAATTCATATTTTATTTTCATCTGTCTAAATCTGAGGAAATTAAAACTCGGAATTATTTTAATTAATGCTTCAATGCGGTTAAAAGCTTCTTTTCTTTATTATGCAATTTAAACTCGACTATCACCTTCCAAGTTACTTCATGCACATTAACTTGACCTGCTCATTTATATTTATTCTAGTATATCCATATAAGGTAAAACGCTTCTCCATGCACCTAAATCTATTATGCATTTCTTCTTCGTCACACCAACAACTCACGCGCACTACTCAAGCGCTAGGACTGAATATCCACCGCGCATCAGCTTTGATATCACAAGACTAGTATTCCACATGCATTTTCATCCTATGCATGCACCATGTCAAGTTTAACATATTCCTTAGCTCAAATATCTGCACACACTACAAAATACACTGTCGTGAAACAACTTATAATCATACTTATGCACGTACCAACAAAAAATCCTCTTCCATAGAAGAACTATCACTTGTGCACCCCATATGCACTCCATTATGTTTGTTTTTACCATGCAAGGCTAATTTCATCGTGTGCATCTACACATAATAACCTTCCAGACACTGACAATTTACCTGCACATCAAGACGCTTAACGCTTTCCCACGCTGCGCCAAATTTACCACACACGCCAGTATGCCAGCCTTTTCCAAGGACACTCCATGCTTCCAATTCTAGCCACTTCAAAGTTATTTGTCTGTGAATATTCACTTCAATTTTACTCCTCTAGCCTATCCAAGCTCTTTCCAATGTTGAACCGAGGTTCCAATACCATACCTCCATTCATCCCCCTGGCCTTCCTCGAGGCTGTATGCCACCTGTAACCACTCATGTTTGGGATCCATCAAATATTCCCAAACACAAGTGTGGCCATGCCACCAGGAACACTTTCGCTCCTATATTTAACATATAGTAACATACCTTAGTAGTCAACTAAGAAATGCCCCATAAATTTTACTCTTTAGAATACATGCAACTAAAACATATACATATACATAAACATGAAGCTTTACATATATAAACATAAACAAACAATTACTTTCAGTAACATACGACTTTTATATTGAAATAACAGTAACCACCGATATGCATCATTTACAGGAATTACCCATAAGCACACAAACAACATAGTCACATATATGATAAAATCAGAATACAGATGTAACAATAAACAACATATCAATATGTATATTCATACATTTGGTAATTTACTTATCTTAGAAAGATTGTCACCAACCGCTGCTGTGTATCATTCCATGTACCTCCCAGCCATAGACTACACCTATTCATCACTCTCTCAATAGTGAGTCACCCCGATCCGACCTAACTCCACCTTGTAGTGATTCTATCTAGGCTAAGGCTCATGGACGACAAGAAAGACTCTCTCTCAGGTGCCAAATCAAACTAAAAAAAAATAGTCCCTCATTCCCCACATGCCTATCCCACCTAAGGGAAGTGTGCCCCCTTCTCAACAGTCCTCTACCGTCCCACTTCCCTAGGGAAGGCTTCACAATGTCGCACCTAAGTCTTTGAGCACTATAGTTGTAGTTTATCACCTTCAGAATCATCATCATCATCAACAATTCTCTCACAAAGAACTAGTCATCACAGTCTGACAACCCGCTTTCTTTCAATTCCGCCCAAGCCAAACTGTGCACACCAACCAAAAGAAAGGAAAACAAATTTAAAAGGTGGAAAATGGTTGTCTCAAGGATAATGGAATGTATGAGTGAAATGGTCATGGGATCATTGAATGGATAACCGAAAGGTGTTTCGAATCATAGTGAAACTCATCATGAAAAAAGTGATGGTGAGAATGTGATGGCCATCCCCTCGCTCGTAAGATATCCGTGGAGAAATAACTCTAATGAGCTATGCAGTTCCTCACGACATGAATGCATGTCCCAACTTGACACTTTTCATAATGGGTTACTTTTTGTCCACTTGTCCCCAACTTTAGAACCAGGATAAAATAATTATCCATACTCTTTATGCTTTAGGAAATATTAACATAATATTCCTTGACTTTGGCCCTCCCTTCCCTAACTAGTGTTCGGTCCCCCATCTCTTTATCATGGTCGGTATGCCAGAAAGGATGTATTTTATATTTTCAATCATGAGTCATGTACACAAAGTAGGTGCATTGGCCCTTGACATCGTGCATTTGGCATAATACCAAAACATAAGCATTATGGTTTATAATACCGTCACTAGCCTATAATGCATATCATATACAAAAAGGTTCACTGAACTTAATATCACGCACACTTTGTTACTACGCGTTGTATCATTTGTCTTTAAGGTTGAGCGCACCTTAGTTACTACGCGCGGTATCTTTTGTCCTCAAGGTTGTGCACACTTTAGTTAACAAGGTGGTATCTTGTGATGTTCATATTACATCATTTTACTATGTCGTTCATGTGCCATCTATGCCACATGATGTGCATTATCAAATGAGGTCAAAACAACTCATCTTAAGTATATTTATATTTTCCTACAATTAGGTCTGTACTGAGAGATATTACACTATTAGGGACTTGACTCAAATGACAATGGATGAATTACATGGGTCTCTATAACATATGAAATGAGAACAAGGTACTTAAAGTGACCAACTAAACAATGAAGCATCCTTTAAATCCATAAAGAAGGCAAAAGACAAGGATAACGACCTTGATGAAGAAATAGCAAATTTCTCAAGAAGGTTCTAGAATGGAAGTGGAAGATACAAAGGTAAGTCTCCTCTCAAATGATTTAAATGTGGTATAATAGGACACATTGTTCAAAACCCAAGTACTATAAAGAGAAGTCTCAACAATAAAAAGATCTTCTACCCAAGGATGATGACATCTCCCCTGCATGAGAGTGATGAAGAGATAATTATGGGAAGTTATCTTCTATAAACTCCAAGAAACCCAGGATGATGATCACAAGAATTTAAAGAATAAGAAATCATTTATGAAGAAGTTTACATGAAGAAACCAACCTTGATTCCTTTGGGGATACAAAGACAATGCATAGAGGAAGAAGAAGATGAGAATCTTTGAAAAGTTGAAGCATGTTGAAACTGGAAAATAGAAAGCTTAGAAACACAAACATAATACCAAAAAGTGAATTGAGTAGTTGTAAAAAAGAGAATTACAAGCTTAAAAGACCATTAATAGCTTGAAAGAACAATTATAAGATTATGAGAAATTGAAAGAAGAATTGATCACACAAAGGGAGCTACTATTGACAACAAAAAGTTGTCGTAAAAATTAGTTGAGATCCTTATTATTCAAAGATATACCAGACAAGACACAATAGGATACCATGACAGCTTGAAGACAACAAAACAAGAGAAGGAAGATGAAAAATGATGAAACCAACACCTAGAAAAAGTTGAACAAAAAGATAGAAGACTAGAATTTAAGGAATGATACATCAAGAAGATCCTCCATCGCATGAAATAAATCATTATGAAGGAAACTACAGAAGAATAGATCATGAACCCGATGGACCACACACACCACAAAGAAAATCACTCTATCTCCAGATATCAAAAAATTCTATTTCCTTACATTGTTATATTCTGTGGAAATTTTAGACACAAGGCAAATCAATTGCAGAATCAATGAAAGGCATAACTGTGCAAGCTACATGAATGGTGAAAATAGTAGATATGGAAAATGTTCGTAGACCTCCAACAAAAGTCATAATCCATTTGACCCATTAATGGATCAAAATATTGCATTGCCATAAGTGCACAATCTTGGTCGTAAAGCACGAAGATTGAGAGATATGAAGGAATATAACTATTATATGCCAAATGGGATCAGATATACCAACTACAACATGGAAAGGAAAGAAATTGCATAAAATGAAAATTGTCAATTAACATTGGTCACAGAATGCAAAGAAGAAGATGAATGGTTCATAGACAATGGTTCTCATCTCATATGACCAAAGATCAAAGCAAATTTGTCGTACTTTGAAGAAAAGGTGGAAATGTTGCATTTGAGATGACTCATCTACCAAAATACATGGAAAAGGAACTAGAAATATTGGAAGTGAAATGTAAAAGTAGGAAAAGTCATATCGGTTGAATATCTGAGGCATAATCTCCTCAGTGTCAACAAAATATGATCATGATTACACCTTACATTTGATCAAAACAAAATCGTGAGAAAATCAACTCTAAGAAGATTGGTTGCAACCACAACAAGAATACCTAACAGCATATACATCCTAGACATGAAGAAGAGAGAAATGAAAAGACACACAAAATTATTCCAAGGAAGAAAAAGTCCCAAAGACCCAAAAAAAATGAATGAAGCATTATTGAGCGCCATACATGTTTAGGGGAGCACCTCTAAAAGAAGAGAGAGTTATTTTTTCCATTAAAATTAGAAGAGCCCTACCCCCTTTTCATTTGATGTCAAAGGGAGAGAAATCTGGATCATGATGATAGGGGAGCATGAGCAAGCCATCAATGACAGGATATTTTTGGAAGATTGGTCATTGTCATTGATGTCAACCCTAGTCATTGGTTTTGATCCGCAAGATTGATGAAAGTATCTTTGGACATGAAGGACAATGCATGAATATAAAACAATCTGCTGATGGATAGTTTACATCATTTTGTTTCTGGTGGTATGTCATGTGGATCCCTACTCTGCTGAGGAGGAATGAATTTTGAAGATGACAAAGTGAATTAAAGAAGAAAGTACAGTCACCTCGAAGACAATTAAAGAAAAGAATTACAAAATAAGAAACTCCAAGTCGGCCCTAACGTTAAAATAAAGTGACATAAATGGTATAAATACATATCATTATATACATTCATTTTATATACAAGTCGAATTTGCTGAACCGTATGCAAGAAGGCCGTGATTTCAAGGGAGGATGAAGTCTTTGGTGGATGTCTGTTGCATGTTATTTACAGTCATCTTACCATTTCCATCTATAACTTTGTTTCTAGAATGATTCATATGGTTAAATTGATATGGTATTGAAAATACATACCGGTACCTATGGTAAAAATTCATCTCTTTATTCTCTATAAATATGCAGATACACTTTTATGGATCTATAGGGTTTTTACTAGTCCTAAAGCTAGTCAATAAACAAAAGTGTGTCTTCGAAAATAGTCATAACTCTTCATAGAGAATCCAAATGAAGTGAGCATAATTTAATTAGCACGGAATTTAGTCATTGTGTGAAAGTTCTTTCATAATCTGATGGTAAATATTGAGCATGGGGTTTGTACAAACACTCCTAATAAACCAGACTGAATTAAGGTCTACCATTCTATAACTCTTTGGGGGGATTAAAGGAGTGAAACTTGGAGAAGTTTTAGAGAATACATTGGGTAATTTTATCTACAGTATCATATTATTTCAAGAATTGAATAATTGCAGAAGTTGAAGAAGTCTCCAAGAAGCATTATCGTTCTATGTGATGGTTGGTTGATCGATGATTTAATGTAAAGTTTTATTATCTCTCATATAATATTGGGTGGAAGGAAGCGCAAGGATGAATATAAAACACCCATGGATTTGGAAGGCTTTACATCATTTTTCCGGTGGTATGGCACGTCATGGACCTCGCTGAGGAGAAATGAATTTTTGAAGATGACAAAAGTGAATTAAAGAAGGAAATACAAGTCATCCCTGAAGACAATTAAACTGAAGGATATAATATATAAACACTGATGACCATTTTATATATAATCGGCAGCACGATTTCAAGGGGAGGATGAAGTCTTTGGTGATGTGTTCAAGGTATGTTATTTACAGTCATCTCACCATTTTATCTATAACTTGTTTCAGAAATCACTCATATTAAATTGATATATTGAGAATACATATATAGGTACCCATGGTAAAAAATTAATCTCTTATGGGCTATAACTTTGGAGATACACTTTATGGACGATAGGGTTTTTTACTAGTCCCAGTTAAATCAATAAACGTGTGTTCCGAAAGTAAAATAAGCATAACTCTTCCATAGAGAATCCAAATGAAGTGAGAATAATTTAATTGGAAATAGTACGGAATTTAGTTTCTTTTGTGAAAGTTTCATAATCAGATGGTAAATATTGAGCATGGGTATCTCCTCGTTGCATAAAGTTCACTGAATAAACCGTAATTGAAATACACCACCATCTCTATAACTCCTTTTTTTGGATGATTCAAGGAGTGAAACTGGAGAAGTTTTAGAGAATACATTAAGTAATTTTATCTACAGATCATATTATTTCAAGAATTGAATAATTGCAGAAGTTGAAGAAGTCTCAAGAAGCATTATCAGGTTCTATGTGATGGTTGGTTGATCGTGATGATTTAATGTAAAGTTTTATTATCTCTCATATATTATTGGGTGGAAGGAAGTGGCAAGGATGGAGATTTCAACCCACTCTTGATATTGGAGGATTGTATATTCCTCTTGGAGGTGTATCCCTCCCTTTACATTTGGAAGTTGCAGCTGCCTTTGGAAGTCATTACTTCCCTTGAAAAATAACCATTGATAATTTCTCATATATTGAGCATGGTGTATTGGTGTAACTCTTATACTATTGTTCATTGCTCAATGGATATAATTGAATGGTTTAAGTATAAGTTGATTTTTTTTTTTAAATTGTACTTGATACCGATTCACCCCCCTCTCATTATCAACACATAAAGACATTTAAATGTATTGGTTGTGTCTATGATGGTGAATTATGTCACGGTGTCATCTTAGCACTATTCTACCAAGATTAGTTAAAACTAATCTTGGTAGCACTATTCTACCAAGATTAGTTTACACTATATTTATCAAGAAGAGACAATCCCATGCAATAGTACACAAACTTGAAGGAAACAGGCCAAGGATATATTAATGAGAAAATAACAAGGTACTTACAATTTGTAGATGTATATGCAAAAACCTCGACAATTCCTCCTTTTCCAACCCCTTGCTCGAAAGATCCATGATCAGAATGACAATACATTTCACTGATATTCTCCTCCTCTTCACCATGAGAATGCCTCCTTTTATAGGGTTTGGGAAGCTCAGCCACCTTAGTTATCTTTGGAATAAGTTGAGGATATGACTCCATCAGTTGTGGTATTTCCCTTAGATACAACCTGAAGCTTGGATTCGAGCCAAACCAACTTGGATCATTTCTAGTTTTCCTTAGAGATAAGGGGGATTTCTCCCCTAGAATCTCTCAACCAATCTATGTTCCCTCAAAGATGGAAACAAAGCACTATAGAGCTCCCTTCTAAGTGTAAAAGGAGCGCTAATGCTCCCTACAAGTGAGCAAGGGAGCGTTGATCTCCAAAACATCATTTAAGACAATAATTTCCTAAGGAAAAATAATTTATATGCTTGCCAAATGATGTTTTTTCCTTTTCTAACATGTCTTAGAGCGTGTATCAATTGTTCTTATGGTTTTTTCCGCAATGTGACACATGTAGGAAGGAAATACAATGTTTTCAATAATTGCGACAAAAGTGTGACACTTGGAACACTTACGATAATGATAATGGCACATTATCGAAGTGAGGAATTTTGGCGTGTAACAAATTGCCCCCCAAAGTGCAAAGTTAGAAGATGAAAGTTGATGACTAAAGCGCTTTGTATATTTTCAAAGAAAGGGTATGGACTCGGAGAACCTGGTAGAAGTTGAAAAATACCATCAAACAAATGTTATTATATGTTTCAAACCCAAGGCAAGCATACCTATACTTGAGTGAAAAAAGACTTAAGGTATGGCCTCCAATAAAGACACTGCAGATTCATAATGATATTGACTTAAGGGTATAGCCACAAAAGATACAATGTGGATCTATACCTCCATGACATGAACTAATTGTAGCCACGGGAAATACATAGTGGATATACGAGATGATAAAACATATCCATGGACTAATACAATGTGGATCTATGTGACAGTATATCAGTATGCTCAAAAGATCTCCTTCACAGCCTGGGAAAGAAAATAACAAACTGAAAGCTCAACCCATGGTCTTCATCCTAATATTGATGTAGTACGAATATAGCCATGTGAATAAGTGTTTTGATGTTGAACATGGTAGAAACCACTTGATTACTGGTCAATGAGGTAAATCGTTAACAAGTGTGAGGGAAATCACCAGTGATGTCAATGACTCCCAAGGTACCTTAGTACAAAATGACAAATGTGAATAAATGAGATGAAGTCGAAAATTCATGGACTCATTCGATCAATGGTCAATGATATAAACCCACTGATGGAGGTGAGGAGGCCTACCATTGAGGCATGCAGGTCCCAAGGTACTAATTGGTTTCTAAGTAAAAGTCTCGGATGATGTGTTGAATTCAACAGGAAAATAATTGTCGAAGGAGGGCCTTGATGTATCCCCTATCATCGACATGAAACTGGCATAGAGATGTAAGATGGTGAATCAAATGAGTATGTGTTGGAAAATATTTAACAGACAGTTAACAGACAGTGAATGCTTGTCATTGATGGCAACAGTGAATATGGCATGAGAACAACAAAATATTTAACAGACAACGAATGCTTGTCATTGATGGCAACAATGAAGATGACATGAGAACAACAAGTTTGTAATTGACAGGCAAATAGAAGATAAGTTCAGAGAGGTGAATGATCGAAGGAAGTGAATGAGCGAAAGTTTGAGAAGAAGAATATTTGATCGTTGAAGAGGGAGACAGATCTCAGCCATCAGATCCGAGCATAATGTCCGACCATCGTTGGATCAAGGAGAAACTGCACACTCTTTAAAGTACAAGGAGAAGCGGGTGTAATCGCAATATGAAAAATCGTGGTGAAATCTGAGCCGTCAAATTAAGCTTTGATCTGGACCGTTGATCCCAGTCCTTGTCGGAGTTTCGGGGATCGCGAGTTGGACATGTCAAAGTTCATTGACATCAGGAACCTCGAAATCACAATGTGTGAAATCCCGACTGAACCTGAACCGTCAGATCAAGATGTGATCTAGACCGTCGACCCAACTCATGACAGCAGACCACGTCAGCTAGGGACACATGGCACAATCAGGTAATGACAAGTGTCAGACTTATTCAACATTTTAGGCACATGTAAGTCATGAATCAGAGTGACACGTGGCAGTATTCAACACGTGTCAATTCACGTGTGACATCAGCAGATGGACTCCTTATTGGAGTTTCGCGAATCGCGACATGGAGTGACAAAAACACTGCAAAAAGAAATGAAAAATCGCGATATGCGATATGGCGATTCAATCACAACCATTAAATCAAGCTTGGATCTGGGCCGTTGATGTAACTCCATCTCGGAGCTTCGCCTATCGCAACTTGGAGTGACGAGAACCTCCACCTAAGGAACAACGAGATGCGAGATCACGAAAGCATCTTATGCATAAGGTTGTGGTCACAGCCCTTGGTCACGAGAAGGGAAGGAGTTAGTCCAGATAAGCTCCATTTCAGGGTTTCGGAGATCGCGACTTGGAGAGTCGAAATGCCTCATCTCCAGATTCATGAAACGCAAATTCGGAAAAAGCACTTTAAGCATAAGTGCTTGGTCATGGACATGGTCATGTAGAGGGAGGAGATAGCATAGAAAAGCTCTGTATCGAAGCTTCGGAGATCGTGGCATGAAGTGACAAGACACTTGGGCTCAGGAATGTCGAAATGTCGAAACCCGATTTAAAAAGGCAAGAATAATAAAGGTCATCCAATGGTGCAGATAAAACCTAAATGTGATCGGAGGGTTACTGTTCTTTCTCACAGATTAACTTTTCAGTTACAAATCCGTTAGTGAAATGGACTCATGATTGCCAATCAGTTGGTGTTTCCGTTGCTTAGACAGTTGTCGACATTTTTCCTAAGAAGTTGGGAAGTTGAACCGTCGTCTTCGTGTGTATAAAAGAAGACGAAACAAACTGTTTCTGGTTGGTGGTTCTGCAAGTGAAAAAGAATGAAACTGTAAGAAAATAGAAGAAGAGGATGCGCAGGAGGAGATTGAGCATATGTGAAGTGTGAGATGGAATGCAGAGCAGAATAACAGAATGAGTTGAAGAAGAGAAGAATGAGAGTACGAGTTGATGCAGAGCATACCTGCTGAATAGACAGAGGAAGAGAAGAGCAACAAAACAGTGTGCAGAAGACCAGATTTACAGAACAAAGAAAGATTGGTAAGAACTGATTTATCTGTAAAGTTGAATGTTTATTTAGCCATTTATATTTTAGGGAGGCTGGGAGGTGCTTGGGAGCACTGTTGTCCTCAAAGGTTCAAGTGGGATCTTGAACACAGGAAGTTGTAGCTTCCATCTGGTTGTAGCCAGAGAAACCAGGGTGGCAGGGTGGTGTTAGGGAGAACACGTGTTCTTTGTTATACAGGTTGGAGCATGTGTAACGGGAATTTGGTGCTTCCATCCAGTTGGTGCTGGAACATTCAGGAAGTTGGTGCTTCCATCCAGTTGGTGCTGGGATATTCAAGGAGTTGGTGCTTCCTTCTAGTGGGTGCTAGAGAAACCAGAGAGTTGGTTCTCTCAAACAAGTTGCAGCTTGTAAAACAGAGGTTGCAACCTCACATTGAGTTAGTGCTCAATTATAGCTGATGTACAGAACTTAAAAGATTGCCTATCATTTCGAAGAAGAATACGTTTTCTCCCTTTATGGGTTTCCTCGTGAAGAATTTGTATCTGTGTATGCTTTATGTGTGACTGTTGTTCTTTACCTTCACTGTCCATATGCTGTATATTGTTGATGACCACATGAGGAAATTTTAATAATGTTTTAACAGACTCAAAATTGTTTAAGCTCACATACAATTGATTCACCCCCCCTCTCAGTTGTATTAATAATTTAAACAGTATGGAATGGCATGGGTATTGAAACTGGAAATTTTGCAATGGTTGACTCTTGAGGAAGATACTTCCCTTGAACATTGAGGGACAACATGACTTGGTAGCATAAACATAAAATGGACCAAAACATAATGAAGCAGATACTATGACTGTAACACCCCAGGTTTTGAACCCCCATTTTAAATAATGTATTGTTACAATGTTGAGAGGCCTGAGTGCCAAAAAAATTATTAAAGGGCCAGTATGCCCAAGAAATGTAATGTTTTGATCATTATTAATAATAAACACATCGTTGGCTGCTAGACGGACAAGGACTAGAGTTATAGGGGGCTATGATTCCACAAGAGAGGGGGCTTGAAGCGCTAAGTGTTTATTCCTATGTTAATTACCCTTTTTTCCTAAGGGAGTCGATCGGTTATGTGAGATTCTTGAGGAAGGCCAAGACGTTCTTGATTCCCCACGAACTTACTTAAACCCGCCTATGGTTTGATGGGGGGGTTCGACTGATGGCTTGCTCGTTGATTTTCCTGTATGTTCATTCATTTCCCTCATGCACTTTCATGCACTCACTCACCCATTCATTGATCCATACTCACTTGCGTCTTGGCTTGGAAAAGGGAAAGGAACTATTGAATATTAGCCACGTGATAGTTTGTTGTAATGGTCGCTGGTTCAATCCATCCATGACCTGGGGCCTGCATGTCTGAGATGTATTGGCATGTGAAATGTTTTTCTCACAAATGTGAGTCCTAAGAGTTGTAGAATTGAGACTCTTGACCAGATGTGTTGGAGGCCCTGGAAAAAGGAGAAGGACTACCTGAGGGATTATGTGGAAGAGAAGGGTGGAGGTCCATTCTCTTGGGGTTATATAGGCTGGGTGGAAGAGATCTGGGTACTTGGATTGTTGTGGGTGCTGCGAAACCTGTGAGAGCTTGAGAGATGACTCGTTTGGGAACCCAAGTACACTCTGGAACCATCCTTGTGGATTCGTAGCCCTATATTGGGAGTAACATTGTTGTTGAGATTTGGAGCAGTGGTGTCTATGGTTGGGTGGAACATCCCTGGTCTGCAGCCGGTTGGTGTCTCCTTTTTTATAAAGATAAGTGTATATATTGTGATATTATTATTTGTGTATGAATGTATTCTATTGTGTATATTTAATTATCATTTAACTAAATCTTGTATTGTGCATGCTTGTTGGATATTGTTTTKCATGTCATTAAAATCTCTTCTTTTATGCATCCTGAAATTTTAAAAAGGTATYGATAAGAGAAAGAAGTCCAAGGGTGGTCTTGAAGGTAGCATATCCCAGCTTATGGGTGGTTGGGGATGTTACAGATTGGTATCAAAGCTTCTGGATGTAACACCGGGCTGGTATGGGCTAGGTCTATTGGTCAAAGTTTAGTGGTCGAGATCGAATTCTAACCGTGAAGTTGAAAAACTCAGGAGGAATGGCGTTGCAGAATCTACGCAGGAGATAGAACGTCAAAGACCTGTCATAAGGGGTTCTAAGGATCGTGTCTGTCCCTCTTCAAATTTGGGAGCGATCTCCATTGTAGGATTGGGAGAGATCTGGGATCATTGGATCGGAGGATAGGTGAACATGGGTCATCCGATGTAAAGGAAGAAAGGGTTAAGGTCACAACCGTTGGATCCCATGGGAGAGAGATATCAATGAAAAGGAAGCATTTCGGGGAACCAAGTTGCACGGGAGATAATTTCCCAAGGTGGTCCCGCAATCCAAACCACGGTTTCACGAAGGGGTTACGTGTCAACATTAGAAGGATTGCGGGGAAAAACACAGGTTACTCCAAACCGCCGATGCGTTCCCCTGCAAATTGAAAGGCATGTAGTGATGTGACATGTTAGTACTCAAGCAATGAACCTCTAAAAAGAAGAAGTAGTCAGAGACCGTCGATCTATAGGAGGACACGCGTCAATTGATCATGTGCTTCGGGTAAAATAAATCTAGGAAAAGGTGAGCAAAGAGAATTTGAGAATTGAGATTTACGGACCCCAGAGATCCGAAGTGAACTGTATCCATCCGATTGAGAAGGACACGCGGAAGAAATCCATGCACCTCGGGGAATGTGAAGGTTGATAGTTGAGTTCTCCAAAATTCAGAGACCCGAAGAAATCGTAGTCATCGATCCATGGGAGACACACGTTAGTAGATTGCAAGCTTCGGATAAAATCATTTCGAAAAAAGTTGAAGCTTTAGTTTTTCAAAGTTTGAAGGCCTGAAGGAATTGCAGTCGTTGATCCTTGTAGCAGTAACTTTTGAAGTCCTGAAGTTCAGGGTTAATATGGCTCGTCCAATAAAGGAGACACATGGAAACAGTTTGGCTGATTCAGGAAATCAGAGTTCGAGAGAATTGGAAGTGTGCTAGTATGGAAACTCTCGAAGTCTGGAAGCCTGAAGAGCCGAAGTTATGGGGCATGATGACGTCACCTAGAGGTGATGTTGATCCCGGAATGCCCAAAGTGACATGGATTACGGATGTCACCTAGGATGATGTGGACACATGGGATGTGTGCCACATGTTAGTAAGTTTTGAGCATATGGAGTATTTAAATTTTAGTTAGAATGTGACACGTGTAAACTGCCTGATTGGGCCACGTGTCCACTTCTAGTATTTCGCCACATGGAGACAGATCGTGCAGTTCAAAGACTGGGCACTCCAATGGGGAAATGTGTGACACATTACATTGGGTCAAAAAATCCTGAAGGTTGGAGTACATATCGAATGTTGATTCCAGAAGACACACATCGAAGGATCGGGTGAAAGAACTCTCGAAGAAAGTGGAGGAAAGTTTTGAAACTTTCGAAGCCTGAAGAGCCAAGGTGATTCACAGCCATTGATTTTTGGGAGGACACCCATCAACATATCATGAACTCTGGGTAAAATCATTCCAGGAGGAGGAAAGCGAGGAAAGCTAAGAATACTAAAGCGTGGAGTCTCGAAGTGGATCTCGATCTTTGATCGTGAAAGAGGACGAGGACCATCAATCTAGTCCTAGATGAAAGTTTCGAAGTTCCAAATCTATGTACAAGTGATTTTTCAGCTAAGCGCAAGGTCATGGCCATGGTCATATGCAGATTGAGAGCTGAGGGATGGAGGGATAAGAGGCTAATTGGTGGTATTCAAGATAGAAAAGTGATAAGGAAGGATTTAGCCACGGTTTCTAGTCGTGGTCACCTAGGAAGGTGGTTTGAAGGAAGCGCCTATGCAGGATGAAATTGTGTGTCGTCCAAGGATAACAGGACACTGTTATTTTCATAGAATGGGGATATGATCTCCATGAACAAAAAAATAAACAAACCTATAGCATGGTTTGGAAAAACTTGTTATCATATGCATAATTCTAACAAAATGGTAGATTACACATTTTGAAAAATTAAGGGGTTTAAATACCTCAACTCATGATGCATATTGAGGAAATGGAAGAAGGCGAGGGAGACTCCAATCATGATAAGGAGGCTGAAGTGGAAGTGTAGAGATACAAAGAAGACAACAAGAGACTGATGAGAGAGAAAAGATAGATAAATGCTCGAATGTTGTAGAGATTAAATCAGTTGCAGAGACAAGCAAAGAAAGGATCAAACTCAATACAAGAGGAAGAAGGCAGGTGCCATGAAATAATGGATGATCGTGGAAGAGATGGTTATTCCAGAAGTGCTAGCAGAGCTCATGGACACCACTCACCTCCTTACTCAGAAAGAAATTTTTCTACATCGGATGATCCCGTAAGAAGTCCGGAGGTGTCTCCTATCAGACACCAAAGAATGAAACATAAGGTAGATAGTTTTCAAGGATATTTGAGGAAGCTCAAGCCACCTTCCTTTGAGGGTGAAATATAAAGGGAAGATTATGTCGAAGCATGGTTTCTTGGGCTCAGGAGATATTTTTAGTTGCATAAATATTCGTCCAACCTGGAAGCTAAGATTTCCACCTACCATTCACACGAAAAGTTACAATGTGGTGGGACCAACTGAATCAAGTGGAACATGTTAATGAAAGTAGGATCACTTGGAATTAGTTCAAGAAGTACTTCCAGAAGGAGTACCTCTCAAAGCATTTCTATGACAAGAAAATGCATGAGTTCTTTGAACTCAGGTTAGGAAGCATGACTATGGAAGAGTACGAGAAGAAGTTCTTGGGATTCTTAAAGTATGTTAGGTTCATTGGTGATGAGAAAGTGAAAATACAGATATTTCTAAGTGGACTACAAACCTTTTATAAGGAAAAGATCAAGTATGACGAACCCAAGACCTTGACGGAGGCCATCAGGAAGGCTAAATACCTGTATGAGTAAGGCCAAGGAAGAGAATCTCTACAGAAATCTTGGAAGGACAAGAAAAATGTGAAGTCCGATAAGAGGAGGAAAGGATTCAAACCTTCCTTCAATAGGACTCACCCTAATAGAAATCATCAAGATCAGCATGCTAAGGGAGATTTCAAGAAGTAAGATTCCTTAGGACAAAGGGGAAGACCACCAATCCAATGTTGGGGATGCAAGGAAGATCACCTATACAAGGATTTCCCACACAGAAAGGATAGAGTGAATATTGTGCACAACATCTAGGAAGCTCCAACAGTCAAAGATGTGGGAAGAATCTATGTGGATTTAAATGATCGACAAGCAGAGTACCAGTCCAATATGATCGAAGTGGAAGCTAATATCATAAATCATCATGTTTCTATTTTGATTGATTCAGGAGCAAGTCATTGCTACATTTATCCTAATATAGTGAATAGATTTCATTTGGAGAAAAGTAAACTTGGAAAAACAAGATGGAACCAAAAGAAGAATCCATGATATGGTTAGAAGTTGTTCCATAAGTCTTAATGGTGTGAATACTAGTATGGATCTAAATATCATACCATTGGGGTCTTATGATATTGTAATTGGAATGGATTGGTTGGACAAGAATCATGTTGTCCTAGATTGTCATAACAAGAAATTTACATGTCTTGATGGAAATGGAAAATAGAGCACTCTGAAAGGAGTTCCAAGACCCATCTCTATAAGGGAGATTTTAGTCTTACATCTAAAAAGATGTTTTAGGAAAGGATGGTAATTGTATGCAACTCATGTGGAAGGGATAGATAAAAAAAAAGGTCCAAGCCTCAAATATTTCTCGGTACTACAAGCATTTGAAGATGTATTCCAAGAAATACCCAGATTGCCACCAATAAGGGAGATAGATTCCTCAATTGATTTAGTGCCAAGAGTTGCCCAGGTGTCAAAAACACCTTACAGAATGAGCACACCAAAGTTAAAATAATTACAAATGCAGTTGGAGGAATTGTTGAAGAAAGGGTACATACATCCAAGTGTTTCACCTTGGGGAGCACTAGTACTTTTTTTCAAAAAGAAGGATGGAACCTTGAGGTTGTGTATTGACTTTTGACAGTTGAACAAGTACACTATAAAGAACAAGTATCCTCTATCCCAAATTGATGACATCTTTGATCAGCTAAGAGGAGTAAATATATTCTCAAATATTGACCTGAGGGCAGGATACCATGAGGTAAGAATCAACGAAGACGACATTCATAAGACAACCTTTAGGACTAGGTATGGGCATTATGAATTTGTAGTGGTGCCATTTGGACTGACCAATGCACCATTTGTCTTGATGTGCTTAATGAACGACATATTTAGAAATTATTTGGATAATTTTGTCATAGTATTCATGGATGACATACTTATCTATTCTAAGTCTGATGAAGAGCATGAACATCACTTAAGACTGGTATTGCAAGTATTGAGATAACATCAGTTGTATTCCAAGTTGAGTAAGTGTTATTTTTATCAAAAGAAAATCCATTACTTGGGGCACATTATTTCAGAGCAGGGCATAGAAGTAGATCCAGAGAAGATCTAAGCCATTAGAGGATGGACAACACCCAGAAATGTGTCATATGTCAGATCTTTTATCGGATTAGCTGGATACTACAGAAGGTTCATAGTAGGGTTCTCTAAGATTGTTCATCCCATCACTTATTTGCAAAAGAAGGGAACTAAATTTGAATGGAAACTCAAGTGTGAAAATAATTTTAATTTGTTGAAGGAATTACTTACTAGTACACCTATGTTAAAGATTGTTGACCCAAATGAACGTTTTGTGGTATGTACAGACGCATGTAAGGAAGGAATTGGGGGAGTCCTCATGAAAAATGGATATATGAGTCCAGAAATCTAAGCAACATGAGAGGAACTATGCCACGCATGAATTGGAACTTGCTTCCATTGTTCACGCCTTAAATATGTGGAGGCATTATCTCATGGGGAAGAAATTCGAATTAAGGACAAACCACATTGGATTGAAGTATATTTTTGAACAACCAACATTGAATGCTAGGAAAACAAGATGGATGGAATTTTTAAGTGAATATGACTTCGATATCAATCATATCAAGGGCAAGGAGAATAAATTTGTCGATGCACTTAGTAGAAGAGTGCATACCATGCATGCTACTGCTATCAGTATGCATTAGTAATACTTGAAGAGAAAAATTTTAGATGGTCTTGTTACAGACCAGCATTACCTACAGGTAAAGGAAAACTTACAACAAGGAAATGTACAACAGAAAATAAAGGAGTATGAGATAAAGGAAGATGGATTATTCATGCATAAAAATAGAATCTATGTTCCTAGTTCTGGAGAACTGAGGAATTTGGTACTGAAGGAAATGCATGGTGTCCCTTATGCTAGACATCCCGGTTACCAAAAAACAATTACAGTAGTAAGAAGCTAGTTCTTTTGGTCTGGAATGAAGAAGGATGTTTTTTATTACATTGCTCGATGTATGGAATGTCAGAAGGTGAAGGTTGAGCATAGGCATCTAGCGGGTTTGCTACATCCATTGCCAATCCCAGAGAATAAATGGTAAGTGATCAACATGAATTCCATCATAGGATTAAGCAGAATGAATAAGAAACATGATTCAATCATGGTTGTGGTTGACAGATTAACAAAGGCTGCTCATTTTGTGCTTCTGAAGACAAAACATACAGTGACTAATATTGCAGAAATTTTCATGAAGGAAATTGCTAGGTTGCATGCGATACCTAGGAAAATAGTCTCGGATAGAGATATGAAGTTTACCTCCAATTTCTGGAGGGGATTGTTTAAATTATTTGGCACAAATATAAACTTTATCACCGCATATCATCCACAGACATATGGTCAAACAAAGAGGGTCAATCGAATAACTGAAGACATGTTGAGAATGTATGTGATGGATAAGCCATCTAAGTGGGAAAATTACTTACACTTGGTTGATTTTGCATATAATAATGGGTATCAAAATTCATTGAGAATGAGACCATTTGAAGCCTTATATGGTAGGAAATGTAATACTCCAGTAAGTTGGGACAACCCAGTAGATAGAGTGGTACTTGGGTCGGATTTGCTCAAGGAAATGGAAGACCACGTGGTTAAGATCAAGCAGAATTTAAAGGCAACTTGGGATAGACAGAAAGTTTATACAGACAAGAACGAGATAGCTAGAGAATTTAAAGTAGTGGAGCATGTACTTTTGAAAGTGAAGCCCAAGAAAATGTCTTTGAAATTGGGTATTTTTACAAAGCTGGTAGCCAGATTCTGTGGTCCATTTGAAATATTGGACAGAATAGGGCCAGTTGCATACATTCTTGCATTGCCTTCTTCCATGAATGTGCATAATGTATTTAATGTATCTTTACTATGTAAATATGTACATGAAGTTAACCACGTTATTGATTGGCATGTGATTCAGGCAGAGATGGAGGGAGATTTCCAGGTTCAGCTAGTGCGGGTATTGGACAGAAAAGTCAAAATGCTCATAAATCGAGTTATAGAGATGGTAAAAGTTCAGTGGACCTATTACGGTCCTGAAGATGCTACCTGGAAGCATGAATATGCCATGCAGGCAAAGTACCCGTGGCCTTTTGAATAAATTTGAGATTTTGATCTCTATTTTGTATATGCACTGAGGACAGTGGCAAGATAAGGGGGAGGGGATGTAACACCCCGAATTTCGAACCCCAATTTTAAATAATGTATCGTTACAATGTTTAGAGGCTTGAGTGCCCAAACAATTATTAATGGGCTAGTATTCCCAAGAAGTTTAATGTTTTGATCATTATTAATAATAAACACATTGTTGGCTACTAGACAGACAAGGACTAGAGTTATAGGCGGCTATGATTCCACAAGAGAGGGGGCTTGAGGGGATAAATGTTTATCCCTATGTTAATTACCATTTTTTCCTAAGGGAGGGGATTGGTTACATGAGCTTATTGGGGAAGTCCAGGAGGTTCTTGATTCCCCATGAATTTACTTAAACCTACCTCTGGTCTGATGGGGGGGTTCAACTAATGGCTTGTTCGTTGATTTTCTTGTACATTCATTCATTTCCCTCGTGCACTTTCATGCACTACCTCACCCATTCATTGACCCATCCTCATCTACGTATAGTATTGGAAAAGGGAAAGGAATTGTTGAATATTAGCCACAAGATAGTTGGTTGTAATGGTTGTTGGTGCAATCCAGCCATGACCTGGGGCCTGCATGTCTGAGATGTGCTGGTCTGTGCCCTATTTTTCTCAAAAATGTGAGTCTTAAGAGTTCCATCATTGATATTATGGACCAGCTGTGCTGGAGGCCCTGGAAAAAGGAGGATTGCATGAGGGACTGCGTGTCAGAGAAGGGTGGAGGTCCATTCTCTTAGGGTGGTACAGGTTGGGTGGAAGAGAGTTGGGTACTTGGATTATTGTGGATGCTGGGAAACCTGTGAGATCTTGAGAGTTGTCTGGTTTGGGAACCCAAGTACACTATGGAACCATGCTTATGGATTCATAGCCCTGGCTCGGGGGTGACACTGTTGTTGAGATTTGGAGCAGTGGTGTCTACGGTTGGGTGGAACGTCCTTGGTCTGCAGCTAGTTGGTGTCGCCTTTTTTATAAAAATAAGTGTTCTCTGTTGTGATATTATTATCTGTGTATGAATGTATTCCGTTGTGTATATTTAATTATCATTTAAGTAAATCTTAGATTATGCATGCTTGTTGGATATTGTTGTGCATGTCGTTAAAATATCTTCTTTTATGCATCCTAAAATTTTAAAAAGGTATCGGTAAGAGAAATAATTCCAAGGGAAGGCTTGAAGGTAGCATACCCTAGCCTATGGATGGCTGGGGATGTTACATATTGGTATCAAAGCTTCTGGCTGAAACATCGGGCCGGTATGGGCCAGGTCTATTGGTCAGAATCTCGAGGTCGAGATCAAATTCTAACCATGAATTTGAAAATCTTAGGAGGAATGGAATTGTAGAATCTACGTAGGAGATAGAACGTCAAATACCCATCATAAGGGGTTCGAAGGATCATTCATGTCCCTCTTCTAATTCGGGAGAAATTGCCATTGTAGGATTGGGAGAGATTCGGGATTGTTGGATCGAAGAATAGGTGAATAGGGGTTGTCCGATGTAAAGGAAGCAAGGGTTAGGGTCACAACCATTGGATCCCATGGGAGAGAGAGATCAACTAACAGGAGGCATTTCAGGGAACTAAGTTCCATGGGAAATAATTTCCCAAGGTGGTCCCACAATCCAAACCATGGTTTCAAAAAGGGGTTACGTGTCAACATCAGGAGGATTGCGGGGAAAAAAGCAGGTTACTCCAAACAATCGATGCATTCCCTTTCAAATTGAAAGGTGTGCAGTGATGTGACATGTTAGTACTCGAGCGATGAACCTCCAAAGAGAAGAAGTAGCCAGGAACCATCGATCTATAGGAGGACACATGTCAACCAATCATGTGCTCCAGGTGAAAGCACTCCAAGAAAAGGCGAGCAAGGAGAATTTGAGAATTGAGATTTCTAGACCCGAGAGATCCAAATTGAATTGTAGTCATTCGATCAAGGAGGACACGCGGAAGAAATCCACTCACTTTGGGGAAAAGTGAAGGTTGAGAGTTGAGTTCTCCGAAATCTGGAGACCCGAAAAAATCATAGTCATCGATCCATGGGAGACACATGTCAGTAGATCGTGACCTTTGGAGAAAAAACATTTGAAAAAAAATTGAAGTTTTAGTTTTTCTAAGTCCGAAGGCCTGAAGGAATTGCAGTCGTTGATCCTTGCAGTGGTAACTTCCAAATTCCCAAAGTCCAGGGTTAATATAGGCCATCCAATAAAGGATACACATGGCAGCATTTTGGCCAGTTCAAAAAATTAGAGTTCGGGAGAATTGGAAGTGTTCTAGTATGGAAACTCTCGAAGTCCCAAAGCCCGAAGAGCCGAAGTGATGGGGTGCGATGATGTTACCCAGAGGTGATGTTGATCTTGGAATTCTCAAAGTGACATGGCTTGTGGATGTCACCTAGGATGATGTTGACACATGGGATGTGTGCCACGTGTCAGTAATTTTTGAGCATATGGGGTATTGAAATTTCAGTTAGAATGTGACACATGTCACCTGCTTGATTGGGCCACATGTTCACTTCCATTATTTCACCACATGACGATAGATCGTGCAATTCGGAGACTGGGAACTCTAGTGGGGAAAGATGTGACACATTGGGTTGGGTCAAAAACTCCTGAAGGTCGGAGTACATATCGACTGTTGATTCCAGAAGACACACATCGAAGGATCAGGTAAAAGAACTCCGGGAGAAAGTGCAAGAGGAAATTTTTGAAACTTCTTAAGCCCTAAGAGCCGAAGCGATTCACAACCACTGATCTATGGGAGGACACCTGTTGGCATATCATGAACTCCGGGTAAAAGAATTCTGGGAGGAGGCAAGCGAGGAAAGTTGAGACTACCGAAGCACGGAGTCCCGAAGTGGATCTAAATCGTTGATCGTGAAAGAGGACAAGGACCATTGATCTGGTCCTGGATGAAAGTTCTGAAGTTCCAAATATCTGGACAAGCACTTTTTCATCTAAGTGCAGGGTCATGGCCATGGTCATATGAAAATTGAGAGCTGAGGGAAGGAGGGATAAGGGCCTAATTGGTGGTATTCAAGATAGAAAAGTGATAAGGAAGGATCTATCCATGGTTTCTAGTTGTGTTCACCTGGGAAGGTGGTTTGAAGGAAGCGCCTACGCAGGATGAAATTCTGTGTCAGCTAAGGATAACATGACACTATTATTTTCGGAGTATGGGGATATGATCTCCATGAACAAGAAAACAAAGAGACCTATAACATGGTTTGGAAATTTTGTTTATCATATGCATAATTCTAACAAAATGGTCGCTTGCACATTTTGCAAACTTAAGGGGTTTAAACAAATCAACTTAGGATGCGTATTGAGGAAATCGAAGAAGGTGAGGGAGACTCCAGTCATGATAAAAAGGCCGAAGGCTAGAATACCATAGTTGGTAATGCAGAGACAGAATCCAATGGATGCAAGGGAAAAGGAGAACAGAAAACATTAATAGAAACGGAAAGAAACCTGAAGATGGAAGTGAAGAGCTACAAAGAAGAAAATGAGAGACTGATGAGAGAGAAAATTTAGATAAACGATTGAGTGTTTCAAAGATTAAATCAGTTGCAGAGACAAACAAAGAAGGGATCAAACTCAATACAAGAGGAAGAAGGTGGGTTCCATGAAAGAAGGGATAATCGTGGAAGAGCTAGTTATTCCTGAAGTG
>SNQJ01S0001814.1:174337-190284 GCA_010110895.2 Picea sitchensis
ATCATGGATATGTGAGGATATTTGTGGAGCATGAGGTGGCAGTGGGGGGACTTCGGTAGGTCAAGAGGAACCTCCAAGGTCTAACTATGGATGTCCCTCCTCTCAAGAGATGAGATGTACCTCTTCATATGCAAAGGAATACAGTAGGTGTTTTGTAGATTTTGAACCACTTGCTCTGACGAGTGGCCCATGTAGTTGTGTTCTTTTCGGACCACAACGTGGTGCAGGAGGACTAGGATCCTCTATGTATTTTGTACTCTTTTCATGATGATATCATGGGAATGAGGGCCCAGATTTTTCCCTATTATGTACTTTTTAATGTAAACAAACTTTTTCTATCACACATTATATATATATATATATATATATATATATATATATATATATCCGAGTTTTTGTGGTGCCAATCTTGTGTGATTTTTTTAATGTAGATGTGATTCATTTTTTTTTATCTATGCGCGAGACACCGATCCAAAATATAATTTGAAAGAAAATATGATGTTGTGTTGATTTCTCTTGTTATGTGTTTGTATTGTGTAAATTCAAACATTCTTTCAAGACGATGAACTATTAGGTGAAGACGCAATAGGATAGGGTTGTGAATGACGTAAACTAAATTAAGCTGACAAACCACACATTGAGAATCTAGGTTGATGACCAGATGAGATATACTTAGAGAGGAGGCCTTGTTTAAAAGTACAATGATAGCATAATATTTTTCCATGCTATTGGTTGTTGATACTAGGCAAATGCCTCCTGAACTCACCAACTCATCAGAGTGGTAAATGACCCAAGTTGTAGAAGCAATGTTCTGGGTGTGTCGACTAGCTACATCCACAAACGCAACAAAGATGGGAAAGGGAGATGTCATCTGAGCATGCAATCACAATAAAAAATATAAGAGGATAAAACAAAACTCATACACACAAGAGAAAAGACACACCAAATCAAAAAATATAGTAGAATAGTGTACAAATCACACATGCCAGATGTTCTATACATAGTACTTCTTGAGGTAAATATCGTTTCGGGATTCACCGAGAGATATTCAATCCTATTCAAATAGCTTGTAGGCACCTCTATATAATACACATTTTATGATATAGGGTCCATGACACAAGGGTTCTAACTTTCATGTCCCTAGCTTATCGTGAGCCTGGTCATAAACGAGGACTAGGTTCCTTCTGCGAAAGTACGAGGTTGAATGGATTTTTCATATTGACTCTTCATTCATTTTTGATACGTCTCATTGATGAGAGCATCATTGTGATGTGTTTCTTTCAACTTTGTTAAATATAGGAATATTTCCTCTTTAGTATAGGTATGAGTCAGGTGTTCTCCGATGAGTTTCAACGAAGGGATTTCACACTCGATTGGTAACACTACTTCGACTCCATATAGAAACTGGAAAGGAGTGAATCGAGTTGTAGTTTTCACTAAGGTGTGGTAATCCTAGAGGGAAAAGAAAATTTGCAAGTGCCAAGAAGTTTTGTTTGCCCCAACCATCCATTGAATCATGGTCTTAAGTACTTTGTTGATAGCGTCAACTTGTCTGTTTTCTTGAGGATATTATGGGGATGGGTTTTCATGGCAAAAACCCAACTTAAAACACAACTCACTCATCATCTGGTTTTGAAAATGCGAGTCATGATCAATGATAATGGCTTGTGGGAAACCAAAAGGGAGAAATGATGTGGTTGAAAATGAATAGAGTTGCAGTACGACCATCATTAAGAAATGTAGCTATAGCCTCATCCCATTTAGTGAAATAATAAATGACAATGATGATATAACCGTGCCCCCCAGCTGAGGTAGGTTTACATTGCATAAAATCAATGCCCCATTTGGAAAAGGGGCTGATGGAGATAATGGGATGTAGTGGAGTAGGGTGGGTTCATTCCTTTTTGTGAAAAAACTTGACAAGTTGAGAATCGTTTAACAACCTCAATACAATCTTTGAAGATGGAGGGCCAAAAATAACCAGCACGTAAGAATATTTGGGTTGTAGCCATCCCAAAAAGGTGGCCGCCACAAGCTCCAAGGTGACAGTCATTCAAAACACATTCAGCCTCATCGTGGGTTAAACAATGTCATAAGACAATATCAATAGCACGGTGATACAGTGTGTCACTGATGATAAGGTAGCATTTAGAATGGTGGAGAATACGATGACATTCTTCACAGGAGATATCAGACTGGAAACAATGGGTTTGAAGATATAGAATAATATATCCATACCAAGGATCTAACGTTCTAATCAGGAACATAGATTCATTGGGAAGGAATCATTGGGCTCAGTATATTCATCAACATGGGGAAGATCGCAGATAAGTTCCAAAAAAACAAACGACATTTTAGATTTTGATTTTGCAAACTCGAGATTGAATTCTTGAAGAATAACAATCCATTTGGAATATTTTAACCCAAGGACTTGACATGTAAGGATATGGTACATAGGGTTTGAGTCTGCAATGATCGTGGTAGTGCGTAACATGATGTAATGGCGAAACCTCTGGATGGAAATGATAACTTCCAGAGCCAACTTTCCAACATGTGAATATCGGAGCTCGAGACCAGATAGACTCTTTCTCATATAGTATATCACATGTTCATCACCGTTAGGGTCCTCTTGAACTAACACCATCGCAATAGTGGAAGTAAAGGAATCCAAATAAAGGATATAGTCTCGAGCATAATTCAGAGGATGCAAGAGAGGTGTGTGGGTTAATGCATGTTTAAAGGCATAAAAATAGCATTGAGCAGTGTCATCCTAGATGAAAGGAGTGTCTTTCTACAACAATCTCATAAATCCTTTAGTGATTTCAGCGTAATTGCATATGAAATAGTGAGGAAATTTTTCTTTCCCTTGCATATTTGTAGTTGGGTTAGATTTTGGGGAGGAGGTAAAGAAAGAATAACTTTGAATTTCAAGAGATCCACCCTAATCCCGTCTTTGGATATGATAAATCTGAGCAGTCGACCTAATTCGACAGCGAAAATACACTTGTGAGGGTTCAAACGGATATGGTAAAACCAACATCGAAGAAAAATGGCATGTAAATGACCAATATGATCTTGTTGAGTGGACGAATGAGTGGGTAAATCATCGAGGTAAGTCTCCACAGTCTGTTTGATATCGTGGAAGGCATATGACATGGCTCGTTGGAAAGTAGCACCAGTGTTTTTAAGGCCAAAAGGTAGTTTCCAATAAGTGAATGTCCCCCAAGGGAAAATGAAGGTTTTCTTATGCTGATCAGCTGGAAGAATATCAATCTGGTTATATCCTCAAAATCCATCCATGAAGGAAAATATAACGTTGCCAGCGCAATTATCAATGATTTGGTCAATAAAGGGTGTAGGGTAATTGTATTTTGGACAAGAGTTGTTGTGATCCCTATAATTGACACAGACGCAAATGGTCCCTTGTTTTTTAGCAACCAAAATGATGTTATAAACCCATTCTATCAAGGGGATAGGATAGATAAATCCATATTTCAATAGTTTTGCAACTTCTGCCTTTATGGTTTTGGTTTTCTTAGTATGAACCAGGTAAAGTTTTTGTCGTACAAGTTTAACTCCTGGGTAATTTTTTATCTCATGCACAACGATTGATGGATCAATCCCTGGCATTTCCTCGTAACTTCAAGTGAAGATGTCACATAATTCTATAAATAAAGCGGTGCAAGCCTCCACTTCTTCGGGTGAACAATTATCACCAAGATGAAAATTTTCCACGATACGCTCTTTTATCGAAATATCGATAGTGATGGTAGAAGAGATGTTGCCTAAATTCCCCTTGGAAGTAGTATCCTAGGTAAGTATAGGAGATTGGGGAGAATTGAAAACATCAAGGGGGAAGATAGAGTGTATGTCTTCCCCAATTTCATATAGACTAGGGAGAAAAGATGACCGATGATGGTTGTCATCCGAAGGTACCTAGTCAATACTAAGAATTTCCATAATGGATTCGTCCGATGGAAAAATTCGTAGATTGTAGTTGAAAGCAGAGGATAAGGAATCCAACCAATATGGAAACGAATAAGTGTTGGATGCCAATAGATGTTGGTCATCCAAAGAGGGAGAGGAATATAGGATAGCATCGTATGAAGCCTTAGCAAGACTAAGATGCATAGCATCACCTAGTGCATCAAATTCCAAAGGACTAGGCACAACCCAAGGATCAGATGATTCGAAAGATTGATATGCCATAGTCAAGATCATATTGATCATGACAATGTGTTGTGTTGTGGGAGGAAGTGGTATAGGGAAAGTACCCATAAGGGAATAATACTTTAATATACCTACAACAACACTTTCACAAGTGATCTTATTATCTCCCAAGAAAGGAATATTGTTGGTGGTGAGAGTACGAGCGTCAGGGGTGTAGTAATCTAAATGGTCAATAGAGACAATTTTACATTGATAGGGGAATTGTACACATTGAAACACCGATGAAGAGATGATAGTCATGGAATAAAACTAACTTCATCCTAACAATAAGTTGTAATCAAGTGGAGAATCAACTACCTCTACATCAACATAGACAGTCTTGCCTCCCAACTAAACGGCTAAGGATTGTAAGATTCTATGAGGATGAAAACCTCACCCGTCAAATTCTCGTAACACGGTAGGGTATTGATTAAGTGCAGGTGATTTTAACCATTTCCAACATGCTAATGACATGACACAAGTTGAATCTCCCTCATCCAGTATGGTGCGGTTAATGCATTGGCTAGGAACAACTACATCAATTTGAAAAGAAAGCTGGTGAGAAAGTCGTGACTTGAAGTTATCAAGGTTAAACGTGATACTATTTGACGACTTGGGATCAATTGTGCCGATGGCGGACAAGAGTGTTCTATGTTGATTGAGACAATGTTGTACAACTTCAAGAGTGGACATAGCACACGTGCTTGAGCCAAATATTCAATAATGTTGTAGTTTTGTGTGGCACGTGAACTAGGATTAAAATTTGACTTGAGAATAGTGCTCTTGGGAGGGCATAAAATAGAGTCGAAAGTGGGTTTCTCAATCTGAAGTGACCTAGATGAAGGACTAATGGTGATGGGAGCTGGATATGGTGGGGTACCGTTAGTTATCTTCTCTTTTTCAAGTTTATCCGGTGTGTCATACATTGTGGTCTGATTGTTCTCATTGATCCCATTGAACATATAAATATGAGCACTCGACAAGGCTTCCTCACTAGGAGGATCACTGGTATTTCCCCCTGCTAGAGGGGAAAGGGATTGAGAAACCATGGATTGTTGTTGAGGAAAAGGATGTGTTAACACAGTGGGTTGGGAATTCCCTTTGAAAAGTTTTTCAACTTCGTCATGATGAGGACAGTCTCGAGTGTAATGATCATCACCACAAATGAGACACAGGAATTTCAGTTTTCACTGTGGTTTCTTTTTAGGACCAAGTGGTGGATTTTGTGTTTTTGGATTTTTATTATTATTATTATTATTCTTTTTAGGGTTATTTTCCATTTTCTTCTTTCCCTTGGATTGTTGCGAAGAGGCATATTGAACTACATTCACCTAAGATATTTGATTCAGAAGGGAGGTAGAGGAGAGTGAATTCAAACTGGTGATGGGTGCAAAAATAAAACGATTAATTTTTGCGGTCGACTGTGATGAAGATTGGGTTTTGACGATACTGATGACTCCATCTACATGTTTCATGGAAGAAGGTTTGAATGGATCGGTATAAGTACAGGGAGAATTTGGTATCAATGCATATAATGTACCATATTGGGAGTAAACCAAATCTAAATACTGAGCGCAAGCAATGGCTTCTTCCTCAGTGACCACACCACCCATGGCGACGTCACGAGCTATTGGGGGTAAAATAGATTTAGTAAACCATTCATCCAATAACTGGTCAAGAATAGTCGCTTTAATCAACCTTCGCCATCATCTCCACTCATGAATGTGATTAGAGATATATATGGAGTTCATTTGACGAAGTGAGGTTAAGAGTTTAGTACCCGTCTTGTAACAGATGGGTAATTGAAAATGCATGAGAAAGTCCATAGATAGGGATTTGAAGTCTTTAAAGGTACCACGTTGAAGTTTAATGTACCATTTTGTTGTGGAACTTGTGAGTGTGTGCTGGAAAAGACGCAAACGTATAGAATCATCCATTAGTGATTTTGATGAACACAATAGATGGAATATCATAACATGGTTGTTCAGGTATTCCCCAGGTTTACGATCAAATTTGGGGATGTCAGAAGGTAATTTAGCAGGAATTACCAGCCATAAAGGAAAATGTAATAAGGGATCATTTTCCAATCGAGACAAATATGGTAGATCGAGTGCAGTGAGAAATGGTAATTGTCGATTAATCTTAGAGTGGTACTGATGTGGCATAGGGACACTAGTGGGGGAATAAACTAGTTGAGATGGGTAATTGTATCTAGTAGGCCCTCCCATATATGGTTATTGTTGACCAGTATAGGCAGGATTCGATTGTTGTTGAGGAACGTTCATGAGAGAAGGGAAACCTAGTTGATTCTAAGGAGTATAAGTTAGTTGATTAGGTTGTGGGGGATAAATATTTTTCCCTTTAGTAGGGTAAAAATTTGACCCTTGGGGAGGATAGTTGTTTTGTCCTTAAGGACCCCAAGTGGGATTTGGGACACCTGGATAAAGTTATCCAAAATATAATACGGAAGGAACAGGATTTGGTACTCCTCCTTGTGGGTTATGGTATGATTTCCCTCGTTGGTAAGGTTTATTAAATGTACCTCCTTGAGGTGCTCCCTAGGGTTGTGAAGGGTTTCCAGAAAAAGGGGGTTTCCCCCCTACCATAGGTTGTGTGACAACTATGGTTTGACCAATAAAAGGGGGTTTTCCCCTGGAACATATGTGCAAGAGTGGTTGTCCCCCAAGAGGGATAGGCCCACTAGATGATGCTTTCCCCCCAGTCAGGATTTGTCCCATAGTTGATTGTGTGTGTATGTCAAGGGTTTACATTCTCTGATGTAAAGGTGTTCCAACAAGATTATGTGGAACATAGGGAGCTGTAGTGTGAAAAGATGTAGTGTTGGGAGTAACATTCGAGGTACATTGTGCATGATTAGGTGTTACAACTCCAACATTAAGTTGGATTTGTGTTGGCGTAGTAGTAGGATCGACTACTCGTTCGATGGGAAGATCAATAGTCTGAATGGAAGGTCTTTCCTCAACATCAGAGGTAAGAGGGTCATGGGGATCAAGAGGTGGTTAAATAAAGTTAAAATTTTCATAAAGTTCATGTCCTAATGGATTCCTCCATATGGAACGAATAGGTGTCTTTTGTGGATTTTCCATGCCATCAGACTGAACAAGAGTTATGTACTCATCACAATCACGTTGTGTGTCTTCCATCTGTGTTTCGGTATATGGCCTCAACGAAAGACTTTGAAATTATTCTTCTATTGTGTTATCGAATGAGTCCAATCGAACACTTTCAAGATTTTCTAAAAAAGGAATGGAATTCTCAACTGTAACCTAGGCACTTTCAGGATTTTCTAACAAAGGAGTAGCAGCGCTCACAACGTTGGAGCGATTTTCTACCTCTTCATGCTAAATGTCTTCAGGGGAATTAGGAGGTAACGTTTCGTAGCCTTTCGGAGGAAACCCATGCATACATGTGATCTACGAAGACCTTTATCATATATAGTCTCAATATTGAAAAATTATTAAATAAGCCAACAACAAATGCTAAAAAATTTAGAAGAACCAACAAGCAAACAAAACCTTCTCTCAATGATCGTACTAGTTGGTGATGAAATCCAACATCGCATGATCAAATTGAGAAGGGGATAGGATATGATCCGGTGAAACATTTATTTTGGCGACCTGCTTAATGGACTTACACCTTGGTGGAATATTCCACACAACAATTGTGGATTTACCCTCCAAGGAGCCCGAGTGAGTTTGGCCAACGTTTGTTTCAGGTACAACAAAGACTTCCCTTCACTACCACCTTGTGTGAGGACCCTAAATATTATGGCTACTAAGGAAACCAACTCACAGTCAGCCTTTGGGTGGGTACAGTCAACAGTCCATTCTGAACATATGGGCAGGATAAAAAGTCTGAAATCCTTTGAGAGAATTGAGGACAAATGGACCAATAGAACTCCAAAGGACCCCGAAGAGATTCGGAATTCACAAAGCACCAAGACCAAATGAAGATATTTGGACCTCAAGAAGAACCTCGAATATATGATATTACTACTACGAATGGTTAAACCTCGGAGGGATAATATTTGTGGATCTACCAAACGTGACCGTGTGCATAACCCCTGTGTGAGAGGGGGATCCCATCTATGCTTATACGAAAATTGGATTTACTCTCCCTATCCCCAGATGATAAAAAAAATTTTAATTCTTTGGAGAGCTATACTCACAGCCTAATCAAAAGCACTAATCCTAGTCTAATGTTGGTGGAAGAATCTAAAAAGAAAAAGTTTCTAGATTGATTTTAATTAGTGTTGATTTTAGTGGTTGTTCTTTACTTAGAGGTGAATGAGAGTGAAACTGATGATATTACGACTCAAATCCCAAAGAACAAAAATAAAAATGATAAGCAAACGTTTCTTTCAATGAACTTCTATTTACAGGAAGGAGAAGAGTTTTATTTCACTATCAAAGACAAAAATGTGGAAATGTTATGCAATGTTTTCAACAAGAATCCAACTATATGCTAAACCATTTAGAAATTGTTTCTAATATCCAAAAACAAATCATGAAAAGGTATCTTTTTGTTTGAATATGAATATGAATTGATTTAACTTAATGCTTCTTATGTCAAAAGGCTTTTACTATTGTCGTTTTAGACAATTGGAAGAAATCATCATACAAACCAAAAGAACACTCTCACAGAAATCAAATAAGTAAAAACAAATCCAAACTTTTCAAAAAGAAAGTCAAAATCACAAAACTTAGTTAAGAAATTTTCTTGGAAATATACAAATATCAAAGACCAATTAGAACAGTACAAAGATCTCTAAGTTTCATTGTAATAACCTGTTGAGGGGTCCTAAATCCATTTAACTCAAGAATAGGAACCAAACCCGCCACCGAGGCCCAATTAGACTTTACACGGTTTAATGGTGGAATGGTTCTCCAGATCTTGTGATCCATCCAATTAATCAATGGGCTTTAAATTTTCTTGTGAAAGCTCCTCCTTCAGTTCGAACGTTTGTTTTTTTGTATTTTTTCTTATAGGTGGGACCAATACAAGGTAAAAGTTGGTATAAACCAACTGTGTCACAAAGTGGGAAATCTTAACAACTGGAGAAGGTTGAGCTTGGGATAACTCATGTGCTCAAACATGTAGACAATGACTCTTACACCTACAACAAGCCTAGTACTAATACATTAACTTGTTGTTGTTCCAATTATTGTCTAAGATACGATTACCAGGAGAAAACATACATGCAATAAATGATGGCAAGAAAAATTATTTCCTTAACTCTAATCATCAATGACATATCAACACAACGATTTAATTTTCATCATTAAAGACAAGAACTATAAAAATATTGAATCAGATAACTTATCAATAGATTCAAAGGCTCTTACTCATTACAACATCCATTCATGAGATAAATTAAGAAATAATTCTTCTTTAGATCCAATCACGCATGCTTTTGATGAAAAACAAAAAAATGTCTCTGGTCCTAAACAAGACTTCTCAATTAAGGCAGCTCCAAAATAGTTTTTTACAAATCCAAAAATGAGGGTCTTTGCAACAACCATCGACCTCTTGCTACAGGTCGATCCCTTTATTTATAACATTTTATTAACTAAAAATAACTATCAAAAGTGCAGCTAAAAACAAAAACTTGTCACATGGTTCTTTCATATCTCAGTCTTCTAAGAGTCATCAAATGATCTCACTTGAGTGGATGAATCTTCTCATACTCCGACCATTTTACAAAGAGTTCCTCGCACGTGTTAGCATACGGGAACTTGTGTTGATCCATCAAGGCATCCATGCTATCTCTTCTTGCTGAAACGTCCCCTGGTGATCTATCCAATGTTCTTGCTATCTCTTCTTGAGTTGAAACATCCCCTGGTGATCCGGCCTCTGGCGTTGTAAATTAAGGGTTATCTAACCCGATGATTTCATCAATTTGTATTAGCTTAGGGCCACTTGGACCTACCCGGACTTCAACTGGGTTGTCGGTAGGGATGCTTGTCATTCCTATGAGGTCTGGGTCATTTTTCAACTGATAAATTACTCATTGTGCATGTTCTATCATGAGAAATCCCCTTTCATGTGCCTCTGGTGTCATAGGGAATCCCCTGTTCTGCACCGAAGCCACCAAGGGAACCTTTGTTGCTTCTACCACTCTGATTTCTTCCCTGGCTCTGAGGGCCTCTTTAGATGACTATTCTATAGAATTCTCCTATTCATCCAGGCGCATGGCCCTTAACCTGGTCATTTTTGGGTCAACCATCCTTTGTACCACCTCGTCCCAGTCTCGAGAATTTTATGTGAAGACTTCGTCTTTGAATTTTTCGTCGGCATATGGCCAACAGGATGACACTTGAGAAGCATGTTGCAAGACCAAGCCCTTTGGATCGTTCTTGTAGAATCGTCCCATCTAGAATCTGCACTTGAGTTGGCTCAACCCTTCTTGTTTGGCTTGAGCAGTATCCTTTACCAAGTATAACCCTACATGTAAACCATAGGGTATGAACACTCTCTTCTCATCCTTGACGAGGGTGGAATTATAGCCTTGCAAGATGGTTTGATAGCATATTTCTCCTACTACAAGTCAGCTCGAGACATGAGTTGGTAAGAGATGTGGTGCTCCGGTGGCCTTGAACACCCTGATGTAGGTGTCGCTCTCATCCAAGTACCAGTGACCTACCTTGGATATCATTTTCTTGGCCGCAACTGATAGTCTTGAGCATTCCTTCTTAAAACTAATAAAATAAATCCGCGTGATGAATTCATCGCAGATGAGGGAATAAGACTTATTATGCCTATTTTCCCATAGCATGCTAAAGTAGACGTGGACCGGGAGATCTGCAGCATGCCAACTCAGATTCATGTCGGCGAAGATTCTTCTGGTGCACATGAAATTGAGCAAGTATGAAGCCATGTAGAAAGTTGGTGTCTCTCCTTCCTTCGGCATTTGATCTTGTTGTACACATATGCTCATTTGTTTAGAAATCATTGTTCCCCAGTTGAAACCACTCCTGAATATTTCCACTTTGTAAGACAAGGGCATCCATGCCTCTGAAAATCTGGAGTTGTCCTTCTCCCCATATAATCGGTAGATGAGATCCATCAAAATCGATGTATGGCTCCCTTATGTTGGTCATCCTGTAACTGCCAGTTCTCCGATTGGTGAACTTCTTGTCTTCCCTCCACCATGAGGCCATCACCTGACTGGTGTCGTGACATTTGTAGAACTTCAGGATGAAATCTGTATTTAGATGCTCCTCGAGGTATCTGAGTTTGTAGTATTTATGAACTTCTACCAGAAGGAACACTCTGACACACCCACCATTTTCATCATTGATTAAACATTTATTTGTGTCTGTGTGATCAATAAGACACTTCAGGACTTCAATGAAGGAAAAAACAAGGGTTCTCCTTGCCACCATATGTAGGTACGATCGTCAGATATTTGGGAGAACCTCTTCGTCAAGTGCTCTTACATATGGATCACTTTGTGGGACAGATTTTGGGTATTCCTCTCAGTTGATCTTGTTAAAGAGTTCTCCCCAATGTGGAAGTGCCATCTTGGACCCTGTGCTTGCCTCTATATCTTTGAAGGTCAGAGGATGGGTGAAAACCTTCTTCGTTGATGTCTTAATGATAGGTTTCATCCTCGGAGTGTATTCAAATTGTTTTATGGCCCTTGGAGAAGAGCCTTCGCCTACCTCTGGTTCTTTCAGCTTCGATGGCCTTGGCGATCAGATGGTGATTGGATTTCTTGGTGGCATCATTCCTGCAACTAAAAATAAAATATTAGAGACTGTGTAAAACAAAAAGCCAGATAAAAACATATGAATTATATCCATGTAAAATTTACATACTTCGATACATACCTGTGAAGCTTGCTAAAAACTGGTTATTTTGTTACTCACAGGATCTTTGTAGCCTTTGAATTATTATATCCCATCGTGTCTCTCTCTCAATGGGTGGATCGGGGATCAGAGATGTGCTATGAACATTTTCATTGATGCATTTTGGAAAAACGATCCGACGCCGATCAATTTCACCGTATAATGTTTTCATGGCAAAGCTGACTCGGAGGTGTGACTTAGACCTAGGTAACCAAGAATCACTTGGGATAGAACTAGATAAATACATGTGGTGTTTAATATCGGTGACTTAATTAGTGTGTATTAATCGAAGTCGAGACATTCCTTAAGTTATTCATTATAAAAAAAACCTTAGCTTGTTGATGCCGAAAAATTATCCAGGTTCGACGATCGACAATAAACCTATCAAGTGATTTATTCGTATTAGCTTCCCCGAAAATTTTATGATGCCAAAAACATATCGGGGATCGACGATCGGGAATGACATTTAGCATGGTCATAATTTTTGTTGCGATCTTTTAGGTTTTCCCTTATTCCGATAACCGCATCTGTCATCAGCTATCGACAATATATTTTCTCTCTTCGTGGATGTTTATCCTCTCATCTTTTACTGATGTCAAAGGGGAATCAGCTATCAGTGATATCCTTATGCAAGACTTGATGCAAAACAAAAACTTCCTTATTTTGATGCCGAATCTGAGCTCGTCGAGTGAAGTGTTTCGACTGTTGATTCTTTACTCAGGTGTTAAGGCCTTTTAAGTCATAGGGTTTCATAAGCTCAAACAAACCTGAATAGGTGATGAGAGTCATGAGAATAAGCGAAGACAAAACATTTATCAAAATGAAGTCGAATCAGACAGTGCGAAAGATCAAGTGGTACCCAAAAAGAAAGAAATTGACAGATGCTTTTTAGGGTGTGTTGAGTGCTCAAACAATGGCGACTTACTGGGAGAAATAATAATCTTTTCTCCTACCTTAGGCGCAGGTGATGCAAAATTTAATTAAGAACTTAACTGGTTTTTTATCAGAGCCTTTTTATCCTTGCATTTGAAATTCCTTGGTTGGTGCCTTTGGGCCTACATGTGGGGATTTCAACCTTTATTCCACCTTTGTTTCCTGTAACCCTAACTCATGCCCCATTTTACAAGAGTGGAGTAAATAATTCACTTGCACTAGGCCCTTTAGTTACCCTTATTCACTTGCTACGATGTTGTTTCGTTGCTAGCAAGCGTCCATAGACCTGGCAGAGTCACCCCGATGGAACATACCTTTATCTACTTCCAGCGAGCATGCATAGCCCCAGCGGAGTTATCTTCATACCCTCTCATATTGTGTGCTCATTTGATATAGTTGATTTTATTTCTGCAAAATTCTCGGAGCGAGTGGGAGAGGAGAACGTCTGTTATTTTCAAAATGAGATGGTTAAGATGAAATTTTGCTAGCTCTATCTCTGAGGTACATGTAGTCCTTTCCATATTACCATATTTCCCTTAAGGTTTTTTACCATACCACCAGGAAGACACTTCATCACTTTTCCAAGGTTGTTCATCTACTCAGGTTAGATAGAGAACCCCTTAAAACAACTGCAGGTCCCCTACCACTCCTTGTGTTGTATTGTGACCGATCAGTCAGCAACCACCGTCTTGCTAAACAAAATCTTCAAAACCACAGAAGTACTATAGCAAGAAACAAAACAAAAATGCATTCCGCAATCGACCTAGCTACAACAAAACATCATGAAAATACACACACACACAAATATTTTTTTTTTTATTATTATTATATATATATATATATATGTAACACCCTGTTTCCCCCAGTTTGTAAAAATAACGGGACTGACCAAGAACTATGGCAAACTCATAAATGTGAATATGTGATGTAACTGGACCTTGAGGAAAAGGTCAATGAATGTGAATAACTTTATGAATTTTATTGCAGGACTGTTGAGAGGGGATGTGCAGAAAAAGAGACCACGATGGCGGTGGAAGGCACCTGGAAAGGTGGCATTAACTTCCACCGAGAATTAATACCGTATTTGGAATCCACTGGCCCAGAGAACCAAAAGCGGCTCGTTGGCCCTGAATTAAATGTCTCGCAGGCTGGTAGGTAGATGGATTAATGAAGGATGGGAGGTGAACCGCCCATCCGTAGAGCCATCGGGCCTGACCAGCGCGAGGGTAATCACGCCACACACAACCTCGCAAGAGGATAAGGCGTAGGGTAGAAGCGATTGGGGGGAAGATGCGAGGGGAGAACTCTGGAATTACGCAGAGTGAGTGATAGCAGAGAGGAAGGATTGCAACCTTCGTTCCTGGTCACTGGAGAACGGAGACGCTGTCTCACAGCATCGTGGTCTCAGCTCGGGGGTGGCTAGTGGTAAATCCGCTGGGAGTCGCTAAGCCTATGTTTGGGTGGAAACAAGCACCCCTCTCAGCAGTTGCTTGACCCCTGGTGTTATTTCTGATAAGTGTTTTGCCTCTGGCATCTTGAAATATATATATATATATATATATATTTTTATTCTGATAATTATGCTCATAAGATGTGAAACTGTGAATGATTTCAGTATAAGAATGACTGTATGGTGTTTTGATCAATTCTAGTAGTGGTATAATTATATGGAAGGATTACATATGGTTTATGTCCTCATTAATTCGTTATTTGTGTGCGTACTGACCTAATTCAGACTTCACGTCTGGTTTTCGGGAGGACGACATCCTTATATACCTCAGGTAGTACCCTGAGTAAATCTCCCCATAGAAATACCTTCCTTGAAAATCCCTTCAAGAACCGGGAAGGTGGTTGTGAAGGCGTAAGGCCTTAGTAATCCTGCATGAGGAGGAACGATCCTCTTGAAAATCGAGATGACAACATAAGGATGAAGTAACGAATCGACGGATGAGATCCCGTCAGGAGATCTATGGTCACTCATGACCGTCAGATCGGAGGAAGAAGATGGAGTGTTAAGTACTTTAACCCTGATAGGTATTAATCAATGGATGAGATTTCATTGGGGAATCTGCAGTCACCCACGACCATTAGATTAGTAGGAGAAAGTAGGGCATTAAATGCCTTACCCCTTTGTCTTCCTATGTCTTTGTGGGTAGCAAAGAGTTTAGGACCATAAATCCCCAAGGTTCATGAGAGTATCTAGACCGTGGATCTTTTCCACCCCCAGGGAGTCGTGGAAGAATGCATGGGTAGGAACCATTATGAGCCGTCAGATCTTGACTGAAAAACCCGACAGTCGTTGGATCTATCAGGCGTTACCCAAGGGTTAAGACTCCAGTGTATAGGGGCTTTCCATTATGGAAATCCCCAGATGGATCTGAACCGTCCGTCTGATGGAGGCCATGTGTCAAGAGATCACCCATTTCAGGAAACCGGGAGTCGGTAAATCGGGAGTCCTGTTGACAAGAGATTGGGGCTTTCCATTGTGGAAATACCAGGATGGATCTGAACCGTCCATCTAACGGAGGCCACGTGTCAAGAGATCACCCACTTCGGGAAACCGGGAGTCAGGAAATTGGGAGTCCTGTTGACAAGAGATCGGGATTTTCCATTGAGGAAATTCTGGGATGGATCTGGGTCATTTGATCTACGGAGGCCATGTGTCGTAAGAGTTCCCATTTCAGGAAATCGGGAATCGCAGAATCGAGATTCCTGATGACAAGAGTTCGGGATTTCTCCATGGTGAAAACCCCGGGATAGATCTGAGTCGTCATATTGATGGAGGCCACATGTCATGAGATCTCCCCATTTCAAGAAATTGGGAATCGTGAGATCGGAAGTCTGGGCGACAAGGGATTGGGGCTTTCATGGGTGGAAACCCTAGAGCAGTTGTGGACCGTCCAATTTAAGGAGGTGACGTGTTGAGATATTACC
>SNQJ01S0001814.1:195993-218093 GCA_010110895.2 Picea sitchensis
ATTATTGAAGAAATATGTACATGATGCTAATCATATAATTGACTGGTCTGTGATCCAGGTGGAACCGGAGGGAGAATTTCTACCAGAACCCCAATGCATACTAGACAGAAAGGAAACCCCGCTCCGGAACAGAACCATTGCACAGGTCAAGGTGCAGTGGAAACATTTTGGCCCAGATGAGGCTACATGGGAAATGGAGGATGCCATGAGACAGGCATATCCAATTTTATTTACTTATGTACATGAAATTCATGTTGGTAGATAAGAACATCGAGGACAATGTTCCTTTTTAAGGGGGAGGCAATTGTAACACCCTGTTTCCCCCAGTTTGTAAAAATATAGGGATTGGCCAAGAACTATGCCAAACTCATAAATGTGAATATGTGATGTAAATGGACCTTGAGGAAAACGTCAATGAATGTGAATAACATTATGCATTTTATTACAGGACTGCTGAGAGGGGATGTGCAGAAAAAGAGACCACGATGGTGGTGGAATGCACCTGGAAAGGTGGCGTTAACTTCCACCGAGAATTAATACCGTATTTGGACTCCACTAGCCTGGAGAACCAAAAGTGTCTCGCTGGCCCTGAATTAAATGTCTTGCAGGCTGGTAGGTAGATGGCTTAATGAGGGATGGGAGGTGAACCTCCCATCCGTAGAGCCGTTAGGCCTTACCAGCGCGAGGGTAATCGCACCACATGCAACCTCGCAAGAGGATAAGGCGTAGGTTAGAAGTGATTGGGGGGCAGACGTGAGGGGAGAACTCTGGCATTACGCAGAGTGAGTGATAGCAGAGAGGACGGATTGCAACCTTCGCTCCTGGTCACTGGAAAATGGAGACGTAGTCTCACAGCATTGTGGTCTCAGCTCGGGGGTGGCTAGTGGTAAATCCGTTGGGAGTTGCTAAGCCTACGATTTTGTGGAAACGAGCACCCCTCTCAGCAGTTGCTTGACCCCTGGTGTTATTTATGATAAGTGTTTTGCCTCTGGCATCTTGAAATATATATATATATATGTTTATTCTGATAATTATTCTCATAAGCTGTGAAACTGTGAATGATTTCATTATAAGAATGACTGTATGGTATTTTGATCAATTCTAGTAGTGGTATAATTATATGGAAGGACTACGTATGGTTTATGTCCTCATGAATTCGTTATTTTTGTGCGTACTGACCTAATTCAGACTTCACATCTGGTTTTCGGGAGGAAGACATCCTTATATACCTCAGGTAGTACCCTTTGTCAATCTCCCCATAGAAATACCTTCCTTGAAAATCCCTTCAAGAACCGGGAAGGCGGTTGTGAAGGCGTAAGTCCTTAGTAATCTTGCATGAGGAGGAACGATCCTCTTGAAAATCGAGATGACAACATAAGGATGAAGTAACGAATCGATGGATGAGATCCCGTCAGGAGATCTATGGTCACTCATGACCGTCAGATTGGAGGAAGAAGATGGAGTGTTAAGTACTTTAACCCTGATAGGTATTAATCAACGGATGAGATTTCGTCGGGGAATCTGCGGTCACCCACGACCGTTAGATTAGTAGGAGAAAGTAGGGAATTAAATGCCTTACCCCTTTGTCTTCCTATGTCTTCGTGGGTAGCAAAGAGTTTCGGACCATAAATCCCCAAGGTTCATGAGAGTATCTAGACCGTGGATCTTTTCCACGCCCAGGGAGTCGTGGAAGAATGCATGGGTAGGAACCATTATGAGCCGTCAGATCTCGACTAAAAAACCCGACAGTCGTTGGATCTGTCAGGAGTTACCCAAGGGTTAAGACTCCAGTGTATAGGGGATTTCCATTATGGAAATCCCCAGATGGATCTGAACCGTCCGTCTGATGGAGGCCACGTGTCAAGAGATCACCCATTTCAGGAAACCGGGAGTCAAGAAATCGGGAGTCTTGTTGACAAGATATCGGGGCTTTCCATTGTGGAAATCTCGGGATGGATCTAAACCGTTCATCTAACGGAGGCCACGTGTCAAAATATCACCCACTTCGAGAAACCGGGAGTCCTGTTGACAAGAGATCAGGATTTTCCATTGAGGAAATCCTGGGATGGATCTGGGTCCTTCGATGGACAGAGGCCACGTTTCGTAAGAATTCCCATTTCGGGAAATCGGGAATCGTGGAATCGGGATTCCTGTTGACAAGAGTTCGGGATTTCTCCATGGTGAAAACCCCAGGATAGATCTGAGCCGTCATATTGATGGAGGCCATGCGTTGTGAGATCTCCCCATTTTGGGAAATTGGGAATTGCGAGATCGGGAGTCTGGGGGTCAAGGGATCGGGGCTTTCCTGGGTGGAAACCCCGGAGCAGTTGTGGACCGTCTGATTTAAGGAGGTGACGTGTTGAGAGATTACCCGTTTCGAGAAATCGAAGATTGGGGATTCAGGAGTTCCGTTGACAAGAACTCAGGCCTTCACTTTGATAAATCCTAACCCATAATGAAGAGACGATAGCAGGTGGTTGAGTCCCGAGGAACGGACAAGATTCCTTCAGGAAATCTCAGGGTCCGTAACGACCGTCTGATGTGAGGAAGAGATGCCAGTTTTACGCTGGGGCACGAACGCGCATTAGGGTAAGTAGTGAGAAGATCTGGATGGCCAGCATCTACCCACCCAGATCTACGGCTGAGGATGCATTATGGAGCCCCATTGGCCGATCGCTATCCCTGTCGGGGTTCGAAGGTTGCCAAGTCAAACGACTCGACATCACTATACCGCCAAGGCACGAAATATGAAAGAGGTACTGCGATCATTTGAACCGTGATCGTGACCCACGATCACATGGGAATGGAGAGAGAGAGAGAAAGAGCCAGTTTACACTGGGCCTCCACGGATATCTAGGGGTTCTGATTCGGCAGAAGACCAGAAAAATCTGATTTAGGTAGTGGGTATGTGACAATATATTAATTGAAATATTGTTTTAGGGTTTTTCCATTTACCGAAAGGGCATATGGTTCCCCCCTCATATTCTACAACTGATACGTGCCTACCCCCATCTTCTCGGCCTCCTGGAAAGGTTTGATCCATAGATTCTAAAACTTAGAATGTTTTCCTTTCGGCTCATTTTCTTTGTCCCATTGTAGGACTAAGTCTCCCACTTCTAAATTATTCTCTTTAGCCTTATTCTTATCAAACCACTTTTAACTATCTGTTGATGAGCCATGAACTTTGATTTTTCTTTCTCCCTTTTTTCTTCTAGCATGAGGAGGGTATCAATTCTTTGTTGTATGACTGGTGACGGTTGTCCTCTAGAATCCTGAGCAAGTTGAAGAGATGGAATATATAGCCCATTTGGGAGGATGGCTTCATGTCTGTATACCAGAAAGTATGGGGAATTTCCTATGGCTTCCTTGGATGTTACTCTATCATCCCATAAGGCGTTATGGAGTGAACTATTCCAATTCCCATGGTTGTCTGCAATTGTTTTCTTTTATATCCTCACTAGGTTCTTATTGGTTGATTTTTCAACTTTGTTCCCTTGTGGATAATATTTTGCAGAGTATATGATTATGATTCCTTTGTCTAGAGAAAAATTTGTTAATAAGGTGGAAGAAAATTAAGTTACATTATCAAATACAAGGACGGAAGGCATACCAAACCTTGTGATCAGTTGTTGTTCTATGAATTGGATCACCACTGTTATCATTGAAATTTCATCCGCAAATGGTTACAAGAATCCATCATCATCAAACAGTTATGAGGTCACCCATGGACCAAAATTACCACAAAATCATTTCCAAAAGGTCCAAAACTATACAACCAACGATAAAATTAAGGTGCGCACACACATGCTATTATAACCCTAAATTGCACCACACATGCTTACCTGGCATCAGGCCAACTCATATCCCTTCATTGCCAAAACATTTGTTGAACAACCTCTTTGAAAATCCTCTTGGGTCAAGGCCCACGCGCCCTAACCCACTACTGCACGCGTGTGCATGCTGGCAGGCCTACTATAACCCGCGTGTACCTAACAAAACACAAAAATAGGAAAGTTTCCGATGGGACAAAAAGCTATGGGTCAATTAACTGAAACTCCCGGCCATGCATGGCCGAGGGTTTGTCCAAAACCCTAGCTCCTTCTAGCCTATAAAAGAAGGGGTAGGGGTACCATTTGGAGGAGGAAAATTATAGCGAAGAAACTCCGCCCATTTGTCGAATCCATTGTCCCAACCCTTTAGCCTTTCCTTAATCCAAAGGAGAATTAACGCAAAGCAGTTGGAGGACAAAAGAAGAGGAGGAACCCAGGATCAGGATCAAGGAACGGTGGTCGGTCTTGACTTTGATTGTAAGTTGATTCATTTTTAAAATAATAAAAGAATACTTTTCCCATCCCAATGCATGAGTTATCTATGGTTTGTTTAATTTATGCTTAATTTCTAACCCTCAAGTAGAAAAGTATCATGCATGCATCGTTGTTTGTCTTGATTGCAGGTTATATTTGGAAGGAGCAGCGCAAGCAAGCGGTCAAGAGCGCAACGAAGGATCTACACCAAACATCAGTAACAAGGTTAGTGGTTCCTTTCCATCTATGTCTCGTGAAATAGGGGTTTAAGTTTTGGGTGGTAGGTTAAAAAGTCATTTCTTTACGGTCAAAATCTGCATGCAAGTCCGTAGGGTATTTTTCCCAACAACACATGCGCAAACCAGAAATGTAGGAAATGCGCACATGCACCCGATGCACGACTATGGTCGCTAAAAGCTGTGCACATCTGAGAATGACGCATTTATGAGATTGGTCGGCCTCCCACGCACATCTTCCAAGTTGATTTGACACCCAAATATCAACTGGATCCGGCTGGGTGGCTGGTCAAAGACCTAAAAATGCCCTAATTAGCCTCTTTTCACACTACAAGTTGGTTGCACAATACCTCAAAGAGGTGCTATAAAACAAGGCCATGGGTGCACTTCATTTTCAAGGAATTCATTAGCAAAGTTATCTTGTTTCTATTCTCTTGAGGAATCCTCTATTCTCATCAAGAGTATACTAGCACCATTACATTGGGCAATCCATATCACCCCTTGAGTGGATTAGCTTGGGATTCTTTCACCATTTCATTCAAAGTTGTAAGAAGAGCTTATTTGTGGGGGTCCAAGAGCCCTTCCTTGGAGGAAGAAGGGACCCAAAGTCCTCTTTCTTCATGGTGTTTTCTTTCACTCATATAATCCTTTCCATTGGTGACATGAGTCTTATTGGTTTTTTGTTCTTATGTCCTTATGCTCAATAGTTTAGTTGTTATTTTATTTCTTAGTTTATTTCTTAGTTGTTCTTTTATGTTTCTTTCTCTAGCCCTTTTCCTTTACAGTTTTCATGCTTAGCTAACCCAACTAAGCTTTTAAGCACCTCTGGTTTCTCATATAGGTGGCAGAAGAGGCCCAACAGATTGGCAACTCCACTGGGGAAAGGTATCAATTTTCTACCTTATTTGGGTTTTTATAGCTCTTCTTTTGGTTTATTTAACCTGCAGGTGCATTAATTGACCCAAGCCGACCTGCAAAACATCCAATTTAAGGTTGAATTGAGAGAATTCCATCTAGAATTTTCTTCATGGCCGTGTGTCAGTTTTGCACGGGTTTATTGGCCCACAGTCGCGCATCGTGCGCACATGCGCCAAAATCACAGTGTTGTTCTGTGAACCTGTGCCCAAAAGCCTATTCTGGTCTATGCACATGTGCTCAGTGTGCCTTTGTCTACACTGAAACCCGCGCACATCTGAAGAAAAATACACATTGTAAGGTTTTTTATTATTTGGGGAAGGACCCTAGCCTTCTTAAAAGTGATTCCATGCATGTTGTAAGCTACACCACACTTAGTTCCCTCTTCATATAAAGGGACTAGTCAAAACACATAGGCACTTAGGGGGTTTAAAATCATTATTTCCTCTTTTTCTTTCATTTTTCCACATGGATGGCTTGCTTTGACTAAAAGTATAAGTTGGAATCATTTGTAATCACATAAAAATTGCATTTGGACTAGAAGTTGGATAACAATCACTTAGTATGCTCTTCTCTCGCGCTTCCAAGCGACCTTGAGAATCAGAAAAAGATTGTAGGACAATTTCATCTCCCTTAAAAAGACTAAAACCTTTAGGAGAGGACAACAACCCCTCTCAGGACTCCTCTTAGTTTATTTTTCAAACACATCTTAATATTGTAATGGGCCCATACATGCCCACATGCTACAAAGATAGGATAGTGTTGAAATTTACTTTCTTATATTAAATCACTAGGGAAGTTTAAAGGTTTTGTAACGGGCCCATACATGCCCACATGATCACAATCTAGGATAGTTTCAAATATTTTCTTAGATTAAATCACAATAGGGAGTTAAAGCATTAGTAAAGGACCCACATGTCACATGCTAGTCTCCTAGGGACTTTTGAATTACGCAAGGTTGTACCAAAGTCATTTAGTTAATTAGGTAATCAACACTTGTAAGGACCAAGCGAAGTCCGCATGCAACAAGGTGACACCTAATTCACTAAAACATTGGCACACTTTCACTCATTCACACACAAAAGTCACTTATAACTCACATATTTTTCTTCTCGAAACGTGGAGGTCAAAGTAAGTTTCCTCCAAAGGGATTCTGAAACACCCCACCCTTTTCTTGACGAAACTATCCACTCCCATTTAATTTCAACGAGGTTGGTTCACACCCCCAATCTCTCAAACAACCACATCTAAAAAATTTCTAAAAACTCACTAAGTTTTCCTCCACAGGAGGTGCTAAAAGAAATTTTTTAGTCTAGGAAGGATTTCGGGGATAGGCATCCAAATAACTCCCAGTTATCTGGTTCTCACATTGTCAAAACAATATAAGTTGTCAAATAGGGAACTGAAAATCCTCCAAGTCAAGTGTTCCTAACACCATAAGGTAGGGAAATACCTATGAAGGGTTGAAGAATAAGGTCCGATTGTTCTGTGCAACCCCCCTTGAGGCACCCACCTCTTGGATGGGATCCAGCCCGTGACCCATTTCTTAGGCCGAAAATCTAAATGTCGCACTTTGACCGAGGTACCTAGTGACCAAATTTTAGGACATCTACCCAGGTGACAATTGTGGGCTGCAATTGCACCTTGATCGGATTTTTTGTGGTTATTGGGAAATATCGCTAGCTCTTTCGGGATATGCCCCCTTTACCCCTCATTATAACTGATTATTTCATCCTTCACTAGTTTCTCTTCCGGTGACTTCAAACCCCACTGTTGAGTACTATTGGAAGGTCCAGTACTATTTGAGAGGAAGGATGTTACGTATTTTAGGACATGATGATTTGTTTTCTTTGATTCCCCATGTGGACAAAACCCACTTATCCACATATATGATTCTTTTTCAAAACACTTTATGTATGATGCACTTCAGATTACATCTTTGATCTATATATATATCGTGTAAAGTTCAAAATTTGTAACAAAGGCTCTTGTTTATTTTCTCTCATCACAATTTGCACACATCCACTCAGCTAGTCGAACATGATAGGGGACCAATAGAACCCCCGTTGTTCCAAACACTTGCTAAACCTCCCTCCTATTTTCGGGGGATTTCCTAGTCTTGCCAACTCATCGGCCCCACCTTCTCACACTCTAGTGAGTGCCACTATCTTAGGATCAGCTTTTCTTGGTTCCACATTACTTGGGTCCACTTCCCAAGTCCCTCTATCCACTCGCTCTCCTTTACATGGAAGCGGGGGGGCAACTTCCTCTCAAAGAGGAAGTACCAACCCACCTAGCCCCCCTCAAGGGTCAGGTTCACAGAAAAATCACACCATGGCTGGAACTAATCCTCCACCTCCACTACAGATGCCATATTTGGCCTCTCTTAACATACTAGATCTAAGAAAACTCACAAATGATCCTATATTGCATGACACCACATGACCTGCAATGCCTACCAAACTACCTTGAGACATCCCCAAGTTTGAAGGAAAGGCAGGCGATGACCCTGCCAACCATGTCATGACTTTCCACTTATGGTGCTCTTCCAACAACATTATGGATGATTCCATCCGACTACGATTATTTCAACACACACTCACTGGCCCATCATCCAAATGGTATGTACACGAAAAATCAAGGTCCCATGTGACTTTCAAGTCCTTGGCCGAAGCATTTTTTACCTTCTTCCAATTACCAATCCGCCACGATAATGGTCTTGAACTACTCTCTAATTTCAAACAAACCTTAGCCACACATATCATTGATCACATTCATGAGTGGCATAGATGACGTAGTTTGTGCAAAGCCGAAACCACCAAACGACAGTGTCTCGACTGGTTTCTTGGATCACTTGTCTCTCTCCTCGGTAAAGATGTAGCTTCCACATTCCCTCAATCAGAAGAAAAACCCATCAGTAAGGCTCAACAATACGACCTCATCTATTCACAATCAGGGTAGTTATACACAGTACTTCCTGATCTCCCAAAACCCGTGCCATTTGGTCAAGACAAACCCGGGATGTCTCACTCAGCAGACGGATTGATTGGTAATACCACGCACCCCAACCACCACCAATGTATGGCACACCTCAATATTCGTCGGCATATGGGGGAACCTCTTATCACCCCCCACCCCCTCATCAACAACCATACCATGTTATTATTCCTCCACCCATCAGTGGGCCACCGTCGACACCCCCAATACACCCACCTATCCAAACAAGTTCTGGTACCCCCTCTACCTCAGCTCCATGCCTTCCTATGTACCTTATGGATTATGACTCCCATAGAATCCGTACTTTCCATTCCCTGGTCCTCCACAGCCCATGGCTCCCCCACACCCTCACGCTGGGGTGAATTTTTTTCAACCCTCTCTCGTTTAGAAATATCAAAATTTTGAATAGTTGAATACGGCAAAGCCGACCCATCATTCTAATAATGCCAAAAATAAAGGAAAAAAAAGGAACAATAACAACCCAGGTCAAGGCAAGAATCACCCCCAACAGAACCAACCTACTGGGGGAAACCAGAATCAAGGGAATCAGAACCCCCAGGGGGGCAATAAAAATAGGCATCAAGGGAGAAATAACAATACTATTAGAACCACCTTCCCCTACACCCTTTGTGGTGAGTTTGGTCATTATACTCATCATTGTCCCCAAATCCCTGATTTTAAACGGCTAAAAGACTCGGGTAGTCTACCACATCCTCCAGCACCGCCTAACCCTCAGCAGGCCCCACAACAATACGTGCAACAACCACCCCCAGTCGTGTTGCAGAATCCCATTCCGCACCAGGGTGTGATGAACACCCAACAAGACATGTAGCCTACCCGACCACGGTTGGGACAATACGTCAATCCAAACAATCTTGCAGATTCTACTATCCTCCTCACTAGTGAGGAAGAAATCCTTCTACAAACACGTAGTCATCAATACCATGCACCCGCTGAGTCTCCTCCCATTCCCCCAGAAAAAAACCCAGCACCAACGGGACCCCCTTTGGTAATTCCTCTCCCTAATGCTGAAACACCTCTTTGCATTCCTCGCATCCCATTGCACAGGAATGTCCACAACCCCCAGGCTAGGGCGGCTCATAATTACAGTTTGGTCGATGACTTAGCACAATCTCGGGCTGCCATGTCAGTCTTAGAAGTCCTTCAAACTTGTCCCACTCAGCGGAAATCATTACTTTCCACCTTGGGGGCAGTCGACCCCACAGCTACTCAACTCATCACATTTGATCTCGACAGCAGAGAACCTCGCCTTCCCACTCTAATCGCTTTTCAAATCCCAGTAAAAATTTGGAACATTATAGTTCATCGGTGCATCATCGATGAAGGTGCATCCACATGCATTATGTCCAAGTCTATATGGCAGAAAATTGGTTCCCGAACTCATACCATATGCCATTACCTTAAGAGCTTACGACAAACGACCATCTTCTCCCGAAGGGCTCTTCCAAAATGTCCCTGTAGAACTCAGGGGCAATACCATTCTCATCGACATTGAAGTTATCGATGCCCCACTTGATTATAATATCTTGTTTGGTCATAGCTACATGTACGCTATGAAGGCAGTTGCCTCTTCCATCTTTCGAACGATAATGTTCCCCCATAATGGGAAGATCATTACCATTGACCAAGTCTCATATTATGAGCCTAACCCTTCTTCCAACATCAATAACATTCTCCCTCTCATCCACACGAGTCATGATGCATACCCACTGATTGAAATGGGTCCCATAATTTTCAAAGACCCATCATTGTTAGGAACTTACCATGGTGCACCACCGCTCCTTCATCCTTCCAATCAAGTATGTGTTGTATCATCCAACGGAACTGACATAGAGGATACCCTTCCTCCTAGGGAGGCTTCTATCATATCTGACATCCCACTAGTTGTAGAGATCCCCCCTCATGAGCCTCCTGCGAACTTGTCGACTCCACCAGTTCACGATTTCACCTCTCCCCAAGGACATATCCCAGTTTGGGAGACAGTTCCCCAAGACATCACTCAAATCCCCTTCTTTTAGACTCCACTTGGCGTACAATCTTTCCAAGTAGCCACAATGCTTACCCTCCCTAATATGGTGTTAGCAATTCCATTTTGGTATTTACATCCACCAGAGATGGTCCCTCAACCATCCCTCCCCCCCCAAATGGATGAAATCCCAATGACAATTCCCATACTCACTCCCACCATACCCTCTAACCTCCCTACCATAGCTGGGGGCAGGCGAAAGAAGAAGGATCCCACAACTCCACTTCCCCCATGTGTCCAACCTCCTTGCGTGCTATGTGAGAAAGATGGACACCCAACCAATAAATGCCCATCTCTACCCGAGTTACGTAACCTAATTCCACTCAATCAAACACCATCACCACTCACCACTATAGAAAGTACTGCCGCTACCTCCCCTAACTCAAGTAGCAAAGGGCGGCGAACCAAATTCACTTGTGCTATATGTTCATAATATGGTCATTATACACACCATTTCCCAACACTACCTCACTTCCGGCAAACATTAGTCGCAGTACGCCAAAGCTTCTAGAACGAACCCAATCCCGCTACATCATCCCTACCAAAAATCACTGACATCAATTTACATATCAATGTCCTATGATCATTTTACATATCAATGTCCTATGATCATTGAATATAGGCAACGCCAAATGACCCTGATTCAAACCCCTGCGCCCCCTACATAATCGATGGTTGACCTTACCTCACCACTTGAGATTCGTCATATCATTTCTCCTTAACCAGAGGCACTCCCTATTCCTCTGTGGTTCTTGGATGACTTATCCAAGGATTTACCCCCAAATCCCCCCAATTCTCCCGTACATTTCCCTACGGAAATTTTTCATCCAACTACCACTGGTACTCCTCAGTACTTCGATATTTGGTTTATGTCGAGCAAACCATCACAATATCATGGTGTCATTCCCCTTGCTTCTTCTTCACTCAAAGACAACCACATGGTGACAGTCACCGATATCACTCTTTTATATCCCTTGTATTCCCACCAATTCCACTATGACGAGGACATACTGAAAGAGTTAAACACCCCCAACTACCCATGGGATGCGCTACACCACAGAGTGCTCTTCTTTCCACATGAAGCCTCCATGCCTCCTAACCAACACCCCATATACGTAGTCGAAACCAAGGATTTTATCCCATCAGGGCATATCAATTGGATCAAAAACCCCATTCCTGCCCTTGACGCTTTTGAAGAAGGCAACATGGCCAACATTTCCCCGACCATCAAAATCGACATTTCCATCAAAAATGGATTCGTCGAGGAAATCACCATTGGCGTCACTTACACTCCTCAAGAAATCACCGCCTATAAAGTCCTCTTCCAAGAATATAGAGATATTTTTGCCTGGTCATACACAAAGATGCCTAGCTTTGATCCCTCTATTGTCTAACATCGCATCGACACCTGACCTGACATTACACTAGTTCGTCAAAAACAACAACCGCTACACCCATCCAAACCAGCGGCCATTAAAGCTGAGATTGACAAATTACACGTGACTGGTTTCATCTACCCCATCACCTATACCTCATGGGTTTCCAACCCTGTACCCGTTAACAAAAAATAGGGCATTATCTGCATCTTCATGGACTTTCACGATCTCAATCATGCATGTCCCAAAGACAACTTTCCAACGCATTTCATAGATCAAATTATTGATGACTGTGTAGGCCATGAGGCTTTTTCCTTCATGGACGGTTTCTCTGGTTATAATCAAATCCAAATCTACCCAGCCGATCAATACAAAACCGCATTCACCACCCCTTGGGGTACTTTTTCATATCGTGTCATGCCTTTTGACCTAAAGAATGTTGGCACAACTTTCCAATGGGCTATGACATACATTTTTCACGATCTAGCTCATATCATCCTCTCATACTTGGACGATCTCACAGCTCGATCCAAGAAACGTACCCAACATCTTGATGATTTACGGATCATCTTCCAATGGTGTCGTCAGTATAACATCTGATTGAACCCCCTCAAGTGCGTGTTCTGCGTCACTGCAGGGTGCCTCCTCTGATTCATCATTTCCCAAAGCGGTATTATCGTGGACCCCCTTAAATTCCAAACCATCACAGAAATTCCACCCCCCCAGAATTTACATCAATTCCAGAGCCTACAAGGAAAAGCTAACTTTCTACGGCGATTTGTCCCGGACTACGCCACTCGAGCACACAGTTTCCTTCACTTACTATGCCCCGACATCCCATTTCACTGGGATGAACATGCCCAAAAAGAATTCGAGGATCTTCAAATGGTGTTGTCTAACGCCCCTTTAATTAGTTCACCTGACTATAATCGCAACTATATCCTCTACATATCAGCATTAGCTATCTCAGTAGCAGGAGTTCTCGTTCAAATCGGCTATGACGATCATGAGCATGTCATTTACTATGTTAGTAAAAACCTCTCAGGGCCACCCTTGAAGTATAATTATGAAGAGGAACTAGCCCTTTCAGTCGTCCTCACAGTCCATAAACTGCGTCATTACATTCTGCTTTGCATGACTAAAGTCGTAGCATATTCCAACCCTATGCAATACTTGCTTAGCCATCAACAAATTAATGGCAAATTTTCCCAATGGATCGTTATCCTTCAGGAGTACGATCTTGAATTTTCAACACCCAAGAGCAAGAAAGCTCTTGTCCTCGCCGAACTGGTCACAACCTTCACCTCCGATACTACCAGTGCCCCCATCAATACCACCTTCCCCGATGAACATCTCTTTTATATTACTTTGGATGATCCTTGGTACAACGACCTCCTCGTCTACCTCCGAACCCAAAAGTTCAGTAACCACCTCTCATGATATGATCGGCATCGTATTCGCCACCAGGCACCCCGCTATCTCCTCATGGGAGATATCTTATCTCGGCGAGGGGTCGACACCATACTTCATCGATGCTTGACTATTAATGAGGCCGATAGAGTGTTGAATGACTTCCATAGCGGCGCATGCGGGGGGCATCTTTCAGGAATTTCCACTACTCAGAAAATCATCCGAGCAGGTTATTTTTGGCCTACATTGTTTCACGATTGCACTCATGCCATGAAGCAATGCGATAAATGTTAGCTTTATGCCAACAAAGCATGAGCACCACCTGCTCTTCTCCACCTAATCATTACTGCATGCCCCTTTTGTAAATGGGGCATTGACTTCATGACTTGTAATCCCCCATCCAACAATGGACACAAATACATTGTTGTTGCAGTCGATTACTTCACAAAATGGGCTGAAGCTATGCCCACCTTCAACAACATCGTTGACACTGCAACATGTTTTTTCTTTAATCACGTCATATCCCGCTTTGGATTACCACTCCAACTAGTTTCCGATCACGGGAAAAATTTCAAGAATGAGATTTTTGTCGAACTCTCATCTCGGTTGGGATTCTCCCATGATTTTTCCTCACCATATTACCCTCAGTCTAACAGAGAGGTCGAAGCCGTTAACAAGGTCCTCAAGACCATGTTGTAGTGCATGGTTAACAAACATAAGACCAATTGGCATCATATGTTATTTTCCACGCTATGAGCTTACCGTACGGCCATGAAAACGACCACTGGTTTCACACCATTTCATCTAGTCCATGGGGTTGAGGCCACTCTTCCCATCGAGTGCGAAGTTCCCACCTTACACACCGCAATTGAGCTATTAGCTGACACTACTCCAATGGAGCAGCGATTGTTGAACTTAGAGTCCCTGGATGAAGATCATCGATCTTCATTACAGAACAATGAGGCAGCCAAAAAACGGTCAAAGGCCACCTTTGATCGCCATGTCAACCTTCGCTCATTTCACGAAGGCGACCTCGTCCTTTCTTACAATATCTCTCACGATACCCTCGATCATGGCAAATTTGAATCACTGTGGCATGGCCCCTACATTATCCATCATTTCCTCACCAAAGGTGCATACATCATGGCTTCCCCTAAAGGCCTCTCTCTCAAAGAACCCGTCAACGGGTTATACTTAAAGAAATTTTACACCTAAGAGTAGCCATTCTACATTAGTTTATTTATTTTATAGTGTTTTTAATATTTTTTTGCATCCCTCACGTCTAAACTATCATTTGTGTTATTGACATATGCTTCCTCCACTGGCCTACCACATCGGTTACACCGATAGCACCAGCCGATGGACACAAAATCTCGCTTCAGTAGCTTGGGCCCTCTATACCCCCTCAGATGAACTGCTCCACTCTAGCAGCATATGTTTGGGTTCAGCAACCAAAAACCAAGCCAAATGCATTGTCGTTATTGGCCTCCTCGTTGATGCCCATCATCATCGTATTCGTCACCTTAATGTCTTTCTTGACTCTCAACTAGTTGTCCTCCATCTCAACAATGTGTACCATGTTTGCGATCCTTGCCTCTTTCACAAATACCTACAATTTAGAATTTTATCTCAACATTTTGATTTCATTACATTTACACATATTCCAAGACAATTGAATCAAATTACAGATAACTTAGCTAGCATTGTGTTAGATTGGAATATATCACATCAAGATACCTCTACACACACATAAACCATCAAGAACCTGTCACAGCATATATAGATTAGACATCATCAGCACATTAAAAAACACATGTAAACATCACAAAGACCCCAAAATGTATACTCATATATATATAAATAGGTCACCAGTGCCATCAAAATGTTTACATACATACATCACATACAAAATCCATAGGCCAGTGAAGCACCTCGGTACAAAACTGGTCTCACTACACCAAAAATGGGCTCACCAGCCTATATACAAAATACAAACATACATAGAGCGACACTTAAGGTGCCTCTAGCGCACCACCTCCTGCCCCTCCCTCAACCGGTGGTGCCCCACCCACTACTGGTCCCTCCGGACTCGGAGGTAACCATCCGGTCATCGCAGCACCTGCTACTACTACTCGTCGCACCACGACCTGCCACGTCAGCAAAACTCCCACACACTGCTCCAGGATTCCCTCATCCTTGATGCGCAACCACATGCCCTCAGGCATGCCCTATAGCACTGCCTCCAAGCGGCGGCGAATATCCTCAAAATATCCCCCGGCCTCCGCCAGAGGAGCATGAGATGGCTCGGAACCAGAGTCATCAAAATGGCGTCTCCTAGCCGCTCTCTCGTCTCTAGATGGTCTCACCTCAAAGTCTTTGTGCCGACATCTCTCTCCTACCCGTGACCCTCCCCGTGGTAGTCTCCCTAGGTCCTGTCGAGCTGGTACTCTCATCAGCTCAACCTCATGCCCGCGAGGTCCCACATCTGCACATACAAACAACCAAACGATAGTATAAACATCTATATAAAATACATATGTCATGTTATCTCAAAAATAAACATATCAAAATCACAAACACACCTCGGTGATCAAACACCTCCCCTGGAGGTAACACCATGTTTGGATCACCCCGAAAGTCAACACCATAGTATTGATACTACAGTATGATAAGCGACATCTGCCACCACACCTGTGTCACCTCAGCCGTGAAAAATGGTTGCCCTCGCCACCACTGTGGCGAACCAAAATTGTCGACCACCACTTCAATCGCAGCTCTTGTGCACCAGGTGCGCCTAATAAAAATCTAGGGCGCAACATTAACACCCTCTCCAAAAACCAGGCCACCACGATGGACCCAAAGGCAAAGACTCCTGAGTCTGTAGTCCGACATCTATCCAGCTACCCTACCATCTTGACATGCAGCATCAACCCCCAGGAAAAATGCTCTCCAACTAGTGCCCTCCCCATAACCCTCAGCTGACCACCATTGATCTGTTGAGTCACGAGGGACCAATATACCCTCACAATCATCGCTGCTACACAGCGATGATCTAAAGAATCCATCGCCCCGATACTCACTACGGAGCCTGACATGAAGTTCTTCCTCGAGAAATACCTCTGGCCCAAGGTAGCTAAATGCACATCCACAGGTAACACCGGCTCCACCAGTAGGGGCATTCCCTGAAATGGGAGCCCAGTCAGAAAGTATATATCCTCCAACGCAGTGAAGGAAATATACTCTCCCTGCACCATAAATCAATGCAAATCCGAACTCCACATCCAAATCAGAAACTGCAGAAGATACTCTTGCGCCCGTATCAACAGGCACTCGAATAACTTCAGCAGCCCACAGGTTGCCAAAGTGGCATGAACCCCTGGCTCTTAAATAGCCACAACATCCCTCAGTTGTGACCAGTCCCACTCTTGCCAATGGACTGGCATCGTGCAAATGATCACCTGCAACCACACAATACAGTCCTAGGTCAGCCATATTGACCATAAAACACATTAAAATCTCCAAAAAAGATAAGTTTTGCACCTGTCAGCCTTGCCCCCAAGGTGCGGTTGTTTAACCCACAAGCTCGCACATATGTGCGCCTGTTCACCCCATAGGTGTGCACATATGCATGCTTGTTCACCCCACAGGTGTGCACACATTTGCGCCTGTCCATCCCACAGGTGCGCATGCGTGCACGCCTACCCACCCTACAGTGGCACCTCCATGTGCCCCTATCATGAACACAGGCGTGCATCACAGTGCACCTGTCCACTACACAGTCACGCACCCAAGTGCAGTTGTGTAGCAAACAGGCGCGCATATAATATGTGCCTTTGTCCCCCCTAAGGGTGCACCCATGCATGGCTATCCAAATAATAGGCACACACCCGTGCATGCATATTTATGGATCGCTCGCGCACTGGGGGGGGCACACCCATAAAACCCCCTTTACAGCCCTTCGTACAGGCCCTCCCATAAATTGAAAACCTACTTCTATGCAAGATGATAAGACTACTAACCTGAATCTCGTTGGTCCTAAATCGGCTGTCTCATTCTCCAAGAATCTCCAAATCTCCTCTGAATACCTCTCGTCCAGTCACTCTGGAAGCAAGTACAAATAAGGTGGTAATGTGGGCCCTACAACTATATATAGAGCTTTCCTCCAAACTTCCAAACACCATTCTGGGAGCTCTGGGTGTCTATTTTTCTATCTGTCTTCAGCCACGAGATCAACCTCCCATCATCTACATCAAGATAGTCCCTGGGCCAATTTTTATCCTTAGCCCCCGGGGCACCATTTTTTCGTACCCCGTCTAGGTATGCATGCTCATGTACAAAACTATCAAATAAATGCTTGTATGTTTGATACTCTTTAGATATTGTTCACATCAGGTATTTGGTTTTCATGTGTGTAGGTACTTGGTCATCGTACATCAATGCAACCCCTTCAGGTATATAATCAACACTGGCATGTAATCATTCCCTTTGAATCTCAATTGCATCTCTAGTCAACCCCTCTGACATTTTCCTCTAGGATCCCCAACTCCGGATCTACAGTACCAACACCTCCATTGCATCTTAGGTATTGTCACCCAGTAGCACTCTCCCCCACATGAGTTTTCCCATTCATAGAACCCTTTGTCACTTTGACCCTCATGTTGTTTTTCAACCCTTTAGGGATGGGAGTCCTGATAGTCTTACATCATGTCGTGAATCACCCACATACTCCTTCTCCTCATTTTGCTAGCTTTCCCAATGGACTCCCAGATTATCTCTTCAAGGTTCTATTTTCACTGCACCTCTGTAGTATCATGAACCCTTCATTTCATCCACAATCAGTTTGCCCATCTGCAAAATTCCCTCCATTTCATCTACCCCTGTTGACACCATATCATCTACCCCTGTTTCCAACATTTACATATCTTTTTGTCGTCACCTTTGGCGACCTTCTTCCCTTTTTTTTGGCAAACGCAACCCATGTCACCCTTGGTTGGGGAACTCCTTATCATCTACCCCTGTTGACATCATCCATATACTTCGAGTATCCCACAGGCTACTTACCTCTGCCCTTTGAGTTTGTTCACTTTGTCCCGCCTCTGGCACAACTTATCCCATGTCTTGTTGTTATAACCCTAAATTGCACCACACATGCTTACTAGGCATCATGCCAACTCATATCCCTTCCTTTCCAAAGCCATGCTGAAAAAACTCTTGAAAATCCTCTTAAATCAAGTGGCACGTGCCCTAACCCACTACTACATGTGTTGGAACGCTGGCAGGCCTCTTACAACATGAGTTTGAACGCTGGCAGGCCTACTACAGCCCATGTTTACCTAATAAAGCACAAAAACAAGAATGTTGCCGACGGGACAAAAAGATATGGGTCAATTAACTGAAACTCCCAGCCATGTATGGCCAAGAGTTCATCCAAAACCCTAGCTCCTTCTAGTCTATAAAATAAGGGGTAGGGGTACTATTTGGAAGAGGAAAAAGATAGCAAAGAAACTCTGCCCAATTGCCGAATCCATTTGTCCCAACCCTTTATCCTTTCCTCAAGCTTAAGGAGAATTAAAGCAAAGCAGTTGGAGGACAAAGAAGAGGAGGAGCCCAAGATCAGGATCGAGGAACGGTGGCCGGTCTCTATCATTATTGTAAGTTGATTCATCTTGAGATTAATAAAAGAATACTTTTCCCATCCCAATGCACGATTTATATATATTTTATTGGATTTATGCTTAATCTCTAACCCTCAAGTAGAAAAATAGGATGCATGCATAGTGTTTTGTCTCGATTGCAGGATTGTATTTGGAAGGAGCAGCGCAAGCAAGAGGATAAAGCACAATGGAGGATCTACATCAAACATCGATAAAAAAGGTTAGTAGGTCTTTTCCATTCTTGTGTGTGAAAAGGGGGTTTGAGTATTGGGGTGATAGGTTAAAAGTGGTTTCTTTAAGGTCATGATCTGCGTACAAGTTCAGCCCTAGATTGTTAGTCCGTGGGGTATTATTTCCCAACAACAGAATTGGCGACTCCACTGGGGATATCTACTCTTAGGGTTTTCGGATTTAAGAGAGGTTTTTGGGTAGTTTAAAGAAGTAGATTTTATGTTTCTTTGTTTGTTTGTTTTCTGTTAGGTCAGAGCTAGCAGGGAACCTGTTTCTTAATACCAGTTTTTTCCTTGACTGTTGCTTGACATTTATTATCGGGACACACAGAGGTACACACGGCCTGTACAAGGCCTGCATGCGTGTAACCTGCGCCCTAACCTTCTACAGCCCGCGTTTGAACGCTTGTTGCAGAGGTTTCAGTAGCGTGTAGGACTTAGAGAGCTTAAGAGGCAGTCTCCTCTTCCCTGTCAGAATTTCACATTCTCAGGGGGCTTTCTGGATCCTGTCTGGCTCTTGCTGGTTCACAGTCTTGTCTCAGTCTGCTTCATTGTGTTTGTTATTTTTTGGAATTTATTTTCCTTTTTTGTTAAAGAAGAAGCATCCAAGCCTTCAAGAGACCCTCGTTGTCAATACCATAGGCCTCTTCCAGGTCTGGGCTGTCTATGTTTAGTTTTGTCTTGGATTTTACACATACATGTGGCCTGTACCAGTTCAGCCCGCGGGTACCCGCGCTCTGTTATAGCTCAACACGTGTTTGCCCACGTGTTGTTTCAGTGACAGTCGCGGGCTTGTTAGGTGGCTTTTCATTCAGGGTGGGGCAGTCATCCCCTCTCGTGGTGAGAAGTTTTTCCTCTCAGGGGTTTGAGTCTAGGGTTGCACAGTCAGTAGGTTAGGGCCTCTTATCCTTAGCCTGTTTTCTCTTAGTTAATGTTTGATAGAAAAGGTATAAAAAAAAAAAATTATGGTTTTTAGACAAGCATAAGAAGTAGTGCTTTCTCGATTTCCATTGAGTGTCTTTGCTCTGTTTCTTTGCGATCTGCGCTTTAAGCCAGAATTTTATTTTGTTTTCTTAATTTTGTGCTTGTCGGCATTTTTCCTTTGTTGCTTCATTTAGCACTCAAATAAAAAAATATATATCTCTTTTTCATTTTCTTCTTTGTTTGAAGATTGTGTTGCTGCATCAATAGCTAGGAAGAAGTCTTTTTTCATAAGTTTTTTTGCAGTGCATTTAGCGCATAAGTAGCTCGTAGACTGAGAGAAATTCCTTTATTTTTGCTGCATGAAATCTTAGAAAATTCAAAAAGAAAAAGAAATCTTTCTTGGTGAAAAGTCGTTGGTTTTTGCATTTTTTGTAAAAGTTTTTGTTTCCAAGCATTTCTTATTCATTTTTCTTTGAGTCTTTACACACCATCAGTTTCACCTTCATACCTTGTGACATAAAAAATCCCATTAAAAGCAACACTAATTAAAATCTATTAGACTTTTTGTTTGTAGGGTTCATACACTAGCTCAGGACTAGGGCCTTGGAATAGGTTGGAGAGTAAATTCTCCAAGGCCACTCAAACAAAACATTGGAGTCTGTGATAGGGAGTGTAGAAGTCCAGTTACGTGGAAGTTATCCGGGACCCCCCTCTAACACAGGGGATAAACACGAGGTCACATAAGGAAAGGTAGCAGAGATAACCCCTCCAAAGTTGGACCGAGCGTAGTGGAGAACACATATCGAGGATTTGTTGAGGGATTCCGTCGTTTGCATTTTCCACGGGGCTTCGTGGGTCTCAAATCCATTTGAGGTCCTCAGTTGTCTTCCAGACCATTTTCTCTCGATACCCTTGACAGGTTTCGGGCTTGATACCCTGCTCATTGTGGTCTACCCGACTATCGACTGTACCCGCCTGGTGACTGTTCGCGTGCTAGAAAACTAGTTGCTAATATTTTCTAGGGACATACACAGGTGACTGCGGGGGTATACTGTGGTACCTAGGATAGAAATCGGGCCACACCTTGCAGAGTATACCCAGAGGGTGCTTCCGTTTTCGAGTTTCACTTGCACCGGTAAGTTTCTCTAATGTTGGTTGTTGTAATTGTTCTTCCAACTACTTTAGTGTTTTCTTGATTTATCTCTTAGGGGATTCTTTTTAGTGTGTGTTACTGTTTGATCGTGTAGAATACCTTAGCGTGTCATGAATCTTCTCACAAAGTGGAGGATTCAGAGCTCCTCCGTTCACGAAGGATTCTGGGCCTACCGTCGGTTATATTGGAGCCACCCCCTCCACCATTGAGGCGACGGCTAGACCAACAAGGGTCTTTCGAAGAAACCAGGTTACAAACCATTAAGACCGAACAACTCCTGGAGGAATCAATCTCCAATATTGGTTCGGTTGAAACCTCAACCACTGATAGTTGGCCACAAGTTATTGTGCCAATTCAATTTTACGAAATCCTGTCAGTGCCTCACACAGCTATGGCAACAGAAGTTGTTACTTCATCTGGGAATTATTTTATTCCCATCACCGTTGTCACCACAGGAGAATCATCTCCCAACTTGTCATCGTCGGTCCAGGCCACCATGGTCTCAACCGCAACTACGTCGCACAGTGGAGTGTCCCCATCTATCGCGGCGGCCACACCTCCCTTCACACCTAGTGCGACAGGCCCTCCGTTCTCTTACGATATGCCTAGTTCAGGCACAAGTCCTGCACTCACTCACTCCACTTTACATACTTTGGGTCTGGGTGTAGGCAGCTCTAAAGCTCCTCTACAAGGTCAAATTGGGGGAATTCTTGTCCCTTTTAATGTTTTTCCTTACGCTGGAGGTCATATCTCTCCTTCGTCCCCTTCGCTTGGTGGTTTGCATCAGCAGTCCGCCGGGCAGCCTGCACACACAAGTTCATTTGGAGCCGGGAGTCAAACTCCAGGACCCTATC
>SNQJ01S0001814.1:230081-261719 GCA_010110895.2 Picea sitchensis
CTTAAAAGTATCAAAAACATCATATTTTTGTCGAATGCAATAAACCCAAGTTTTTCTAGTTGCATCATCAATAAAAGTAATATAATAATGAGATCCACCAAGAAATGATACCTGAGTTGGTCCCCATACATCTGTATGCACAAGATCTTACCTTTCATTCTTCTTTTCTTTTAGACTAAGAGAAATCTGACTCTCTTATGTTTTCCATAAACACAATGCTCACAGAAGTCCAAATCAATTTGTTTAAGATCTGGAAGCAAATTTCTTTTGTGAAGTATCTTCATACACTTCTCACTCATTTGTCCCGGCCTATGATGCCACAATGTTGTATCCACTCTTGTAGAAGCTAAAGAGATAGAAGAGTCAATATTACCAGTACATAAATACAATGTACATATATTCTCTCATTTTTCTATCACCAATGATCCTTTGATGACATTCCACGTCTTATATGTAAATATGGATACACAATATTCACTTGCCAACTGCCATGTTGAAATTCGATTTTTCCTTAAATCTAGAACAATTCTTACCTCTTTCAACAACCATTGGTTTCTATTGCATTGCTTTATTTTTACCTTTCCCATTCCAACGATTTTGCATGGTGCATCATCACCCAAATGAACCTGTCCAAAATCACCTTGAACATAATATAGAAAATGTTTCCTATGGGGTGTGGCATGAAATGAAGCCCCTAAATATACTACCCAAGACTCAGAAATATTATCTACAGAAATAATCAAAGCATCTTGTAACACATCACCTGTTACATTTGCTTCTTGATTTCTCTCTTGTTGTCAATCTCTTTGCTTCTTTGGAGATCTACAGTCTTTCTTCAGATGTCCTTTCTTCCCACAATTCTAGCACTCTATCTTTCCAAGTCTAGATTTGGATATTCCCTTCCTATAATTCACACAGTTCCCTGATCCCTTTTATCTATCCTTTTGTCTTCCCCTATTCTCCATGTTCAATGAATTACCTAATGTCTCACCTTTTCTTTTCTATTGCATTTCCTCACTAAGGATAACACCAACAACATCATCAAATTTTAAATCATTTGAACCAAAGACAGAATTACTTACAGCCATGACCAAGCCGTTCCATCTTTATGGAAATGAGCACAAAATTAGAAGAGCCCTAACCTCATCATCAAAGTCCACTTTTACAAAACTTAGTTGATTAGTAGCCGTATTAAATTCATTTAAATGATCTGCAACAAACCCACCTTCTGACATTTTCATATTAAATAATATCTTCATTAGAAATACCTTATTAGACTCCAAGTTATTTTCATACATTTTAGCTAATGCGTCCATCAGATCCTTTGTTGTCTTTTCTTTCAAAATATTGAAAGCCACCGATGCTGCCAAGCTCAGTCGTATCCTTCTTAAAGCCTTTCTGTCAAGAATCTCCCATTGTTCGTCCTTCATGGTCGTTGGCTTCTTTTCTACTCTGCCTCAATGGTAGGAATAGATCCTTCTGATATAAATAATATTCCATCTACATCTTCCATAACTAGTAGTTTTGGCTGTTAAATTTCTCGACCCTAAACTTTCCATCTTCCGACATTTCTCCCACTCAAACCAGGAACCCTCGTTTCCTGCGAGTTACCTTTCTCTCTGATACCATTTGTTAGAAAAATAGGACCGCGGAGCAATAAAATAAAACAAATGCAGAAACAAAACACAGAAGTACAATAGAGACATAGATTTGCGTGGTTCACCCAGTGTAGGCTACGTCCACCAGAGAAATTTTCAAGTCCTTCCTTTATTATTATCTAGCAAATGAAGGGATACAACCTATAGCAAAACCAGTGGTAACTTCCTATTCTTTCTCTCACAGTATCCTCTCTCATAATACAATACTCGCCATAATGCATAGCCACAATACATTTCCCTCATAACAGAGGGTTGCCTTTTAGGCAAAAAAACCCTAACATAATTTCTATTGTTAGATATGTGACCTTATCATGAGCGGTCCAGATTTATAATGAAATTACAATATACATTTACAAGGCAATTTTTCCTTCAGGGGCTTCACCCCTGAACCCCCTAGCCGGGGGGGATAGCCCCCTCGGACCCCGTAGAGGGGGTACCCACCCTATGCACTCCCCCACGTGGAAGAGTGTACATACTTCTGGGGTGTAAAGTCTTCTTGGGCTATAAACACGACTGAAATTAAGGACCTCTGAATCAGGAGAATAATCAGGCTCCACAACCAATAGGATCTCCCCAGACTTTTTCCTCACAGGAACCAAATTTTCTACCCATGCAGAGTGTCTAACCTGGAAGATAATATTGGCATCTAGTAGTTTCTTTAACTCTTGACACATGAGAGGCTCCAGGGATGGGTGGTACTTCTGAAGCTTCTATTGGAAGGGTTTCACTTCAGGATTTAAAGGGATAGTGTGTTGAATGATACGAGTATCATAAGTTTTCAGATCTCAGTAGGACCATTCAAAGATATCTTGATATTGCTTGAAAAGTTTGAGATATGCCTTCCTTTCCTCTCTAAATATTGTTTTGTCAACATTTATATTCTTGGGGTTTTCCAAGGTTCCTAGATTTATCGTTTTGTGCATGGGGAAGGACCTCCCCGTCTTTGTGTTATTAGACCCTTTAAATATTTCCCTTAGGTCAAAATGGTTTTCTAAATTAGATATTCCATGCGGTATCCTGTGAGATTGATCTGTATGAGGATCGTTTTCTGTTGATTTCTCTTGGAATACTTCATCGCCAATAGCCAAGTCTTTGAAATTATCATGATTGGTAAAAAACATTATGATTTGTTCATCTCCTTCAAATACCTTCCAATTAGAAATATTATTGGGCATCAATGGTTTGTAGAGTAGCTCCATAGTGAACTAGGAGGCTTCATAATTTTTTAGAGGTGATAGCCTTGAGGCAGCGGTGGGCAGAGAATCATCAAGAATGTTCTTTGTTCTGGGGATCATTGTAATGTTGAAGGCTTCAAAATTATCTATTAGCCTATGCAATTCCTTTTGGTAATTCCTCAGGTGTGGAGAGTTGCAATGTATAGTGTTCCTTACTTGTCTAACGATGATTTCAGAATCTCCGAAAACCTTCAATTCTTTAATGTTTAAGTCTATGGCTTTCTTTATCCCTTGTATTAGAGCTTCATACTTGGCGGTGTTGTTCGTGCATTTGAATTCTAATATACATGAAAAGAAATGTCGTTTACCTTTTGGATCAATGAGGATGCACTCTTCCCTTGACCCTTCTTGTGATTTAGATCCATCAAAGTATAAGGTTCAGATTGGTGAGAAAAAAAAAATAGTTTCCCTTTTCCTACCACTTTCCTTCTTTCCTCCTACTTTTTCCATGATTTCTAATGCATGTCCTTGATAGAAGAGGGTTTCTTCTGCTATCGTCAGCAAGTTTTCTTGAAAAATCATTTCGGATTTTTGAGTAAGAGGGACATCATATGAGAGGGGGGATAAATTCTCGAAATCGGAGTCACAGGAATAATTTCCTAGCACGAGGAAATCTGTCGATGAGGGTTCATTAAGGGTTTCTAAGTCAGTGACAGTATGTTTAGATATCTTCCCTATAGATCATGATCATATTCGTGTGTCCCTTTAATGGATTCCAAAGGTGATCCCAATCTATACTAAATTATCTATTTAACTTCTCAGACCAATCTCGACTCAGTAGTGATCCATAAGATTCTGGGATATCTACCACAATGATGTCAATTACCTGAAAACATTTCGGGTGAGTAGCCATCCTGATCCTTACATCTTTGAGTTTCCCCATGACCTTCACCTGGGTTCTTTCTAGTTCATGTTTATCACTTTTGAGAGGGAATTCATTTAATTTCTTGCATATAGACAAAGGCATAACATTAGAGGATTCTCTTGAGTCAACCAAACAGTTATGGAGGTTTCTATTGAAGACTTCAAATGTTAAAAGGAACGATGGGACGAAAGGTTTTCCCTTCTTATATTGAGAGAAAGCATTCACAGTTGGTTTATTTCTTATATCTGTGGGAGTTAGATTTTCTCCTTGGTCAGTGCTTGTCATGGTATTTTCTATTGATTTAAATTCTTGTAATAGAAAGTCCTCTTGCTGAGGGATTCGACATATGTCCATGACTGATATATTTTCCTTCAATTTTTTCAAATCTTCTACTATGTTTTAGTCCATCTTGGGAGATTCTCGTGTATGGATGTTTATAGGATTTCTTAAGGGGAAACAAGGTTCTTTCGAGTGATTGAGAGTTGGTTTTCCTCCTGAAGTTTGGGCAGTAGTAATATCGTTTGAGACAGGTTGACCCCTACTTCGTGTTTGCACAGCCAAGACCTCTACGGGTGTTTCTTGAACCTCAAATAGGTCATTGGAAGGTATTGGTAGGTCAGGGTCCCATATCAGCATGGTTTTTTCTTCTAGTGGATCAACTTCTTCCTAATCAGCAATATTCATAATTGAGTCACTTGATTGTTCGGTTAGGGAAACTTCATCCAGAAACTGTTTGGCCATAAAATTCATGGCATGAACCCATTGTGGGAAGTATCTTTCAAAGTATTTCTTTTGGTGATAAGTATAGAAAGAGTCATATGCTACATTTCCCAGATCAATGTTTAAGTTGGTTGGGGGAGGTTCAATCACTTTGAATGATGGATTTCTTTTGAAAAAAGGTTTATAGGGCCTCTGGCCTTGGTTTCCTTCCCCTACACTTCTTTTCATGTCTATGATTTCATTTGACAACTTCTTGACCATGATTTGTAGTTATTCTATGTCTCCACTTCCCTTTTCGGGACCTTGTTCTATTTGTTTCCCTAGGGGTCTAGTCAACAATAGTCCTCTCCTAGAAGGAGGTTGAACTTCCTTCTTGACTAATGAGACCTGGCATTCTTTACATCCCTTCATTTGGAACTCTATAATTTTGGCTTCTTCAAAACTCTCAGCTAAGGTTGTTTTGGAATCCCTCTTCACAAACATGGAAATAGAAGCTAGGAGAGCATTAACATATACTTCGATTTGCAACTCTTGAGTAGGTTTAGCTTCAGGTTGGAATTTTTTTAATATAGTGGTGAATCTTTGATTGAATTATTTAACCTTCTCCTTTGAACTCATGTTGGCGGTGAACAATTCAGCCATCAAATCTTTTGTAGTGGTTTCTTTTGCAAATTTATCTAGAAAATTCTTTTGAAACTTTGTCCAACTAGTTATGGATCCTACAGGTAAGTTAAAATACCACGTGGAGGATGAATTCTCGAAAGTGTAGGGGAATATCCTACATACTAAGTCTTCATGTTTGAAATTCATCAATATAATATCTAGTATGAATTTTTTGATATGGTCTTCAGGCAATCCTGAGGTTTCAGGGTCAAATTTAGGGAGTAACTTTTCTAGATGTCACGGAAAGTTATGTACTTGTCCAGGGATGGCCAAAGAATATATGGCCAACCAAGGTTGATTATTCTGAGGTGGGTTTCCCCTTTCTTCATTATGATCATTGTTATATTCCATGTCCTTCGATCCCGAAACTGGGCATTTAGAGTTAAACCCTTCCTCGTCGGAAAAATTGTCGAGCTCGGAGAAGTTGTTGGCTGGTGTTTTAGGGATTAGTTTGAGGGGATGTTTGATTTTGGTGAGGGAGAAATCTATCAGGTATTCTACTCTGTGCACAAAAACCTAGTCAGGGGTATCGACCACTAGTCTTCTTACTTGTTTTCTATGAGGAGGTAGCGGAGCTAATGGCAGAGCTTTGATTTGTCAGGCGTAATCTCTTGTGATTATTTTGAAATGGTTCGACTCCTCGTGAGGAAGAGCGTAGGGAATATTGGTGAATAGATTTTCTTCCTCTTTCTGAGGTGATTTACTCATTTCAGGAGTACTCAGTGTGTGCGGGTTTTCTTGGGAATGACTAGCCATGCATGTGGGTTGTTTTGAATCTATAGGATGAGTGAAATATTATGTCAAAAATATTGTCAGGCATTCATTCTTCAGGCCCTCCTTCTAGTGCCAATTCTGTTGAGGGGTCCTAAATCCCTTTAACTCAATAGTAGGAACCGAACCCACCACCGAGGCCCAATTAGACTCTGTATCATTTACTGGTGGAATGGTTCTCCAGATCTTGTGATCTGGCCAATTAATCTATGGGATTTATATTTTCTTGTGAAAGCTCATCCTTTAGTTCAAACATTATTTTTTTTTGTATTTTCTCTTATAGGTGGGACCAATACAAGATAAAAGTCGGTATAAACCAACTCGGTAACAAAGTGTGAAAGATTAACTATTGGAGAAGGCTAAGCTTGGGATAACCCACGTGCTCAAACATGAAAACAATGATTCTTACACCTACAACAAGCCTAGTACTAATACATTAACCTGGTGGTGTTCTGATTATTGACTAAGATATGATTATCAGAATAAAACATACATGCAATAAACGATGGCAAGAAAAATAGTTTCCTTAACTCTAATCATCTATCACATATCAACACGACGATTTACTTTTCACCATTAAAGAAAAGAACTATAAAAATATTGAATCAGATAATTTATCAATAGATTCAAAGGCTTTTACTCGTTACAACATCCATTCATGAGATAAAATTAGAAATAATTCTTCTTCGGATCCAATCATGCATGCTTTTGATGAAAAACACAAACTTGTCTCTGGTCCTAAATGAGACTTCTCAATTAAGGAAACTCCAATATAGTTCTTTACAAATCCAAAAATGAGGGTCTTTGCAACAACCATCAACCTCTTGCTACAGGTCAATCCCTTTATTTATAACATATTATTAACTAAAAACAACTATCAAAAGTGAAGCTAAAAACAAAAACTCGCCACATGGAGCTTTCATCTCTCAATCTTCTAAGATTCATCAAATGATCTCACTTGAGTGGATGAATCTTCTCATACTTCATCCATTTGACGAAGATTTCCTTGCACGTGTTGGCATACAAGAACATGTGTTGAGCCATCGGGGCCGAAAGGATCTACTTGATCTCCAATTCTCGTGCCCGATATTTGAATACTTTAGCACTTAACTGTTGTAGCACCGTCTGAGCCTTGATTGGGTGCTCCATGAACTGTTGCAATTTTCCTGGTGCCATTTTCTCCACCTTTGTTATCTCAAGAGCCCACGATGAGTCTTGTTTGGAATGTAATTTTACTATGTCATGCAAGTCGACAAAGTCATCGGGTGTGCCAAATTCTGGAAGGTCGATGTCTCTCATCACCCGTTTGATTTTGGTCCAGTGCTTTTCACACTCAGCCCACTTCTCTTGGATTTCCTGATGAGTTTCTTGGTCCATTCTTACCCATCATTCGACTGACTTATTTATGCATTCAATGCTGCTATCCCTTAACTCTCAAATATTGTGCTCCTAGGCGTCTCAGCCCTTTTGAACCATGTTGATGTAATCAATTATTTCCACAACTTGGTGGGACTTCTCGTACCACCTTTCCACATCCTTTCACATTGCTAGTGCCATCAGGGTGTCTTCTTGGGAGTCGGTTATCCCTGTAGTGAAAAGTTGTCGCTCATTGGTGAAATTACTATAGGCGTCTTAGAATTCACTTCTCAAGAACGTCGTGGCCTATGTGGAATCATGATAGTATTTCTCCAAATGGCGTGGATTTTCCAAATCCTTTAGCGCAGCAGCTCTATCATCTTCATCATTTCTTTCTCCATCTAGGGTGTCATATGTGATCTCCATCCCTGCACCGATAAGCTTGGACGTCTTGGCATGCTCAGTGTTGATCAACTTTTCCTCTATGGTAATGAGGATGGAGTGATCTAGAGTAAGCCTCCTCTTCTTGGTGGTCATATTTATGATAGATTTCCTTTTCCATTCATAGGATATGGCTTGTATATCAGCAAATTCATCCATAGGTTTGGGTATTTGTTGATCTCTCTGGGTAAGCATATTTCCTAGGCTTTCGACAGTTTATATTTTTTCAAGACTAGGTTCTTGAACCTATTATGTGTGTTCCAAAGTTTCGGCCTCTAGTTGTCTCTCATCGGGAGGTAGATTACTTGCTGAAATTGAAATAGCATGGGTAGGCTCGATACTTAATTGATAATCGGCTGTGGAGATGTTGATTACCTACTGTGGAACTTCTTCCTTTTGTTCACCTGACCCTGGCTCATCCGTCGGACTATCCATTTGGGTCTTCGGTACAGCGAGAAACTTAGTGTCTAAGACACTTTCAACCTCCTAGTCATTCGGTGGAAGGTCCCGAATTTGAGCGTCGAGATCTGGGGGAGATGCCTTATCGGGCTCCTTTTACTCTGTGATCTGCACCGGAGTTACCAAGGACACCTCTGAACTCTCATCATCATCATAAATTTTTATTAAGTTGTGGAGGGGGTTTGGTGAACTTGCTTTGTCCGATGTTCTTGCTATCTCTACTTGATATGAAACTTCCCCTAGTGATCCAGCGTGTCACATTATAACTTCATGATTATCTAACCCAACAATTTCATCAATTTGTATTAGCTCAGGGCCACATGGACCTACTCGGCTTTCAACTGGTTTGTTGGTAGGGACCCTTGTCATTCCTACGAGGTCCGATTCATTTTGCAACTAATAAATTACTCACTATTCATGTTCTATCATGATAAATCCCCTTTCCTACGCCTCTGGTGTCATAGGGAATCCCCTGTTCTGCACCAAAGCTGCCAAGGGAACCTTTATTTCTTTTGTCAGTATGATTTCTTCCCTGGTTATGATGGCCTCTTAAGACAATTTTTCTATAGTTGTCTCATGTTCATCCAGGATCATGGCCCTGAACCTGGTCATTTTTGGGTTGGCCATCCTTTGTACCACCTCGTCCCAGTCTTGGGCATTTTTTATGAAGACTTCGTCTTCGAATGTTTCATGGGCATACGACTAGCAGGACGACACTTGAGAATCATGTTGCAAGAACATGCCCTTTGGATCATGCTTGTAGAATTGTCCCATCTGGAATATGAACTTAATTTGTCTCAACCCTTCTTGTTTGTCTTGAGTAGTATCCTTTACCAAGTATAACCCTACATGGAAACCATGGGGTATGAATGTTTGCTTCTTGTCCTTGACCAGGGTGGCATTGTAGCCTTGTAAGATGGTTTGATAGCATATTTTTCATACTACAAGATGATCTGGGACATGAGTTGGTAGAATATTTGGTTCTCTAGTGGCCTCGAATACCCAGATGTAGGTGTCGTGCTCGTCTAAGTACTAGTGGCCTACCTTAGATATCATTTTCTGGGTCGGAGCCAATAATCTCGGAAATTCCTTCTTAAAAAGAATAAAATAAATTTGAGCGATGAATTCATCATAGATGAGGGAGTAAGACTTCTTATACCTATTTTCCCATAACACGTTGAAGTAGACGTGGACCGGGAGATCTGCAACATGCCAGTTCAGTTTCATGTCAACGAAGATGTTTCTAGTGCACATGACATCGAGCAAGTATGAAGCCATGTGGAAAGTTGGTGTCTCTCCTTCCTTTTGCGTCTAATCCTGTTTTACTCATATGATCATTTGTTTATAAATTATTTATCCCCAATTGAAACCTCTCCCATAGATTGCCACTATGTAAGCCAAGGGAATCCATGCCTCTAAAAATATGGAGCATTCCTTCTCTCCATATAATTGGTAAATGAGAGTCATAAAATAGATGTATGGCTCCCTTAAGTTGGTCATCCCATACAATCCAGTGCTCTGGTTGGTGAACTTCTTCTCTTCCCTCCACCATGAGGCCATCACCTGGTCGATGTTGTGGCATTCATAGAAATTCATGACGAAATCTGTATTTAGATGCTCCTCAGGGTCTCTAAGTTTGTAGTATTTTTGAACTTCTACTGGAAGGAACACTCTGACACATCCACCATTGTCATCATTGATTAAACATTTATGTGTGTCTGTGTGGTCGATGATCCACTTCAGGACTTTTATGCAGGGAAAAATGAGGGGTTTTTTTGCCACCATATGTAGGTATGATCGTCAGATGTTTGGGAGAACCTCATTGTCGAGTGCTCTTACATATGGATCATTGTATGGGACATCTTATGGGTATTCCTCTCGACTTATCTTGTTAAAGAGTTCTCCCCAATGTTGGAGTGCCATCTTGGACCCTGTGCTTGCCTCTATATCTCTGAAGGTCGGACGCTGGATGAAAACCTTATGCATTGTTGTCTTAATGACAGGTTCCAGCCTCAGAGTGTATTCCAATTGTTTTTCATCCCTTGGAGAATATTCATCACCTACCTCTGGTTCTTTTAGCTTCGGTTCCCTTAATGATCATCTGGTGGTTGGTTTTCTTAGCGAAATTGTTCCTGCAACTAAAAATAAAATTTCAAAGACTATGTAAAACAAAAACGCGGATAAAACCATATGAATTATAGCCATGTAAAATTTACATACTTGGATACATACCTGTGAATCTTTCTAAAACCTGGTTATTTTGATACTCACGGGATCTTTACAGCCTTCAAATTACTCATCTTGCTCCTTCGGATGCTCTAAAAGTACCTCGCGTGCAAAATGATTTATTTTACAATGGCTCAAGAGAATTGAAATAGGGAAGAGCTTACAGCGTCACATCAACCATTCAATTCGAGTTATGAGTGAAATTTTAACAATGTGTCGCTGTATCTCTAAAAACTAAATTCATCGTGGGTTGATGGTGGAGGCCCGGGTGGTGATGTGGTCTATCGGTGATTTTAAATGGTTTTTTTTATTGGCACACAAGGTAGCAACTAATGTGGGATTTGGTATTAATTAAATCCTTAAATTCTAAAAATATGATCGTATCTAATGTTAAAACGTCCCATCGTGTCTCTCTCTTAGTGGGTGGATTGGGGATTGGGGATGTGCTATGAACGTTTCCATTTATGTATTTTTGCAAAAATATCCAATGCCGATCAATTTCACCATATAATGTTGTCATGGAAAAGCTAACTCAAAGGTGTGACTCGGACCTAGGGAACAAAGAATGACTCGAGATAGAACTAGACCGTACGATCCTCCTACTGGGTAAAGACATGTCATGCTGAAGATCAGTGACTTAATTAGCGTGTATTAATCAGATTCGGGACCTTCATTAAGTTATTCATTCTAAAACAAACCTTATCTTAACAATGTCGAAAAGTATCCAAGTTCGGCGATCGATGATAAACCTATCAAGTGATTTCTTCGTATTAGCTTCCTCAAAAATGTTTTGATGCCAAAAACGCATTGGGGATCGGCGATCAGGAATGACCTTTAGCGCGGTCAGAATGTTTGTTGTGAACTTTTAGGTTTTCCCCGATTCCGATAAGTGCATCGGGCATCGAATATCGAAGATATACTTTCTATCTTAGTTGACATCTATTCCCTCTCCTTTTACCGAGGATGAAGGGGAATTTTACATCGGTGATATCCTTATGCAATATTTGACGCAAAACAAAAACTTCATTTTGTCGATGTCAAATCTGAGTGCATCGAGTGAAGTGTTTCAGCTATCGATTCTTTATTCAGGTGTTAATTCCTTTTAATTCATGGGGTTTCATAAGTTTAAACAAGCCTGAATAGGTGATGAGAGTCATGAGAATAAGCAAAGATAAAACATTTCTCAAAATGAAGTCAAATCAGATAGTGAAAAAGATCAAGTGGTATCCAAAAAGAAAAAAATTGACAGAGGATTTTTAGGGTGTGTTGAGTGCTCAAAATAACATTCAAATGATCAAATGAATGAGAAATTATAAAAAATTAACTCAAAATCTTGAAGAGAAAGAGTGTTTTCAAAACAAGGAATTTTTTTTAAAGAAATCCAAACAAAGATCAAAAAATATAAAAAAGAAACAAGTTGCAAGCTTGATAGAAGGCACAAGCTGATAGAACAAGTCCTGAGCAGAATAAGAAACTAAACAATTATACCCATCACAAGTATCCAACAATTTTTAAAAAGGATAAAAATCGACGGTCTGGTCTTATCATCACTAGAGCGCTACAATGCTCCCTAAAGCACTACAGGGGAGTGATGATACTGAAATCAACGCTCTGGATGTAAAGGAAAAGTGGTGTGGGTTTTTGACAATGAAATAATCAACATAGAAAATAAAAACTCAAGAAGGCTTGGTCATCAGTCTATGTGAGATGACTTCAGGACTGACAACAAATGTATAAAAGACAAAAATACAGTGAACATGATCTGAAGACAAGAAAAAGATAAGACAAAACCAAGGAAAGAAATTGAAACTGAAAGCTTTGTTTCTCAGTATGGTCACCAATTTATGTTGTAGGAAAATTCCCCTACGGACAGGTGAATGACCTCTTGGATTCTAGACCCCTATGACCAAGACATAAAAATGCTAACATTGGGCACTGACATTCCTTTAAATGTAGCTAAACTAGTCAAAAGAAAAAGAGGAAGAAAAGAGGATGTACTTTATTTTGAAGCTTTTCCTTGCTTGTCTCAGGTTGAACTTGATATTCAATTCCTTTAATGAGTTCTACAATTCAATAGACAACAAAGAGAATGCATGCTTCCTATTCTACCAAGATTAATTTAAACTAGATTTATCAAGAAGAGACAAGCCCATGCAATAGTACACTAACTTGAAGGAAACATGCCAAGAATATATTAATGAGAACATAACAAGGTAATTACAATCTATAGATGTAGATGCAACACCCTCACCAAGTCCTCCTTGTCCAACCCCTTGCTCGAAAGATCCACGATCAGAATGACAATACTTTTCACTCATATTCTCCTCCTCTTCACCATGAGAATGCCTCCTTTTATAGGCTTTGGGAGGGTCAACCACCTTAGGTATATTTGCAATAAGTTGAGGATATGACTCCATCAGTTGTGTTATTTGCCTTAGATACATCATGAATCTTGGATTCGATCCAAACCAACTTGGATACTTTATATTTGTCCTTAGAGATAAGGGGAATTTCTCCCCTAAAATCTCTCAACCAATCGCCACTCCCTCAAATCTAACAACAAAGTGTTATAGCGCTCCATGCTAAGTGTACAAGGAGTGTTGGTGCTCTGTGCAAGTGAGAAGGGGAGCGATGATCTCCAAAATATCATTAAAGACGGTAATTTCCAAAGGAAAAATAATGTATAAGGTTGCCAAATGATGTGTTTTCCTTTTCTAAAATGTCTTAGAGGGTGTATCAAGTGTTCTTATGGTATCATCCGCAATGTGACACATGCAGGATGAAAATAAAATGTTTTCAACCCTTGAGACACTTACGGTAATGATAATGGGACATTATCGAAGCGAGGAAATTTGGCATATAACAATCCCACCTACTCATATTTCTGCAATAGAGTAGGACGATATCATGCAACATGGTACACATTGATGGGAAGCACCTCTGATCCCAAGCGGAGAAGTAGTAATGCTGACACTTTTTCTCAGTATTTCAGTGATCTGCAAGATAATATAATCAACACTTGGAGAATATATCTTGAGGTGGTATCGCAGTATCAAGGGATAGTCAACTTTATGGCTACACGACACAACATGTGGATCTAAGCGTGTAGGGATCCAGAGAAGGAATGTTTAAAACTTCAATTTTGCATCAGCATAGAGGAAGATGAAATGGAAATGAAAGAATGGAAAGAGGAGTAGAATATCCCAGTCATCACAAAGGACATTCCCAAGGGAAAATAAGTGGAAGAAAGGTTGTCCAAGACATATGCAGGAGGCAGTTCCACGACCAATAAACCAACATAGCAGGAGAATCTCAGTCAAAAGACAGTGCAAAAGAAGAAGGACAACACCCCAAAGAAGGACGCATAGATAGGAAAGAAGGACAGTGCCCCAGCACATGAATAAAAAGTATGGGAGGACACAATGACACAACAAATCTCGTCAGCAACTAATCTACAAGAGACAGGGCCACCCAAAATACCAATCATACATACAGGTGGACCATGCAAGAAATCCAAGGCCCAAAAACAAATATTGAAATACACAATCATCGAGGATGATGTTGATATTCTCGTAGAGAGGGTACAAGATCACATAGAAGAATATTTTGAGGAGGCTGAGAACCAAAGAGGAAGGATCAAGAATGATTTGGTCGACATTAAACAGGTTCTAGAATAGATACAAGCAACCCAAACACAAGAGAGGGGAGTAGAATCGAACCCTCGACCAACAGAAATAAGGGATAGAACCAGGCATAAAAAAAGAAGACATAATTCAACTCATAGCTTAATCAAGTACGAGATTCCAAATAACAATAAACATGCTACAAATTGACGAGGCCATAACCAAGATATCACTTAAATACTTGGTGGAGGTACAATTGGTATTGGCTAAAATACCAACAAAGGCATTGTACAAGCTGCAAGTCATTATCGCACAGGAAGTGAAATCATGAGCTAGAGAAAATGAAATGGAATTATAAATAACCAGAGTTGGAAAGGATGCACTAGAAATGGTGATAGAATAGGTAAATTTGGAGACACGGGAGGAGAAGCAACGCGCAAATAAATTGGAGCAAAGTTGAAGGAAGTCTTCATAAAAATTTCAGACAGTGCACAGGAAGCTGTGATCAATGTTGAAGGATAGATTCAAATCATCACACAAATTCTCTAAGACTATAAAAAGGATATGGAGGATCTCAAAGAAAATTTAACATCAACTAACCCTTCTAAAGTCATAGTTTAAAGGGAACATTAGGCATCCCTACAGGTGGAAATGATGGAGAAAGAAGCTAAGAAGGTCACATAATTGTTTGACAGGACCGCGCAAATATGGATGACATTGTAGGAACATGATAGGGTCCAACAACTAGAAAAACAAGAGGAAATCAACATTGCAATCCAGGAGTTGAATCAGGGAAAAAAGGCCATGATGATTACAGAACGATTGAAGGGTGCACAGGAGATGAATACCTTGTAGACAGAATTAAAGCCTAAGCAAAATAACAAGCAGGCCATGCAAGCCCAGTTAGAACCTCTCTATGAGAAATCAACACAAATAATTGCATAAATGGAGGTGGAAAAGACAATAATGGCTCAAGATCATGCCAAGAGCGCAAAGTCTCTCAAGGAACATATCACAGTGCAAAGGGTGGAAGAGCTTACAGAGAAAGTTGTGCAAGCTAGAGAAAAAGGGGAAGACTTAGAAGGAAAGTTTCACATCTTGGCATAGGTTGTTTAGGGAGTGTGCACAACCTGAGTGGCTTAGGACGAGCCATATGTCAGTATTGGTGGCATGTTGGGCGCAGGCCTATTTTAAGAAGGAAGTTTATTTTGGGTGCAAGACTAATTTTGGAGAAGGATCTATTTTGGCGAAAGACCTAACTATTGGAATGGAATACCTAATGTCGGAGTGCAAGCAACAAGTGGTAAGAAAGTAGCATGTAGGAAAATAAGGAAAATAACATGCAAGAGGAAAATCAATGTGGCAAGAAGGTAGGAAATCCTAACCATGATAGGGTTAGGGTTTTTGACAAATATTGTAACGGCTATAAGCTTTTAAAATAGTATAAGTAAGAACCTAGGAGGTATAGAAAGGGGGATGTGAGTTAAGGAAAGAAAAGGATCATATCACTCTGTGAGACTGTCGACTGTAATAAGGTAGTAGAAGAGTCGAATATGGTATATTTTGAGGGTTAGGTCACAGTTTGAGGATCCTAGTGTGATCTAGTCCACCTCGCAGGGGGTTCCAATCCTCAATCTTAATTTTATTACTGAGAAGTAATGTGTGCAATGCAATATTTTGAAAAATATTAAATAAAAGAGAAGAGAATTCATATCTTTGTGGATGTATCCCTAGGATGGGGTGAACCACGGTAAATCTTATGTGTTATGTGTGATTGTTACTTAATGTTTAATTTTTGTTTATTGTTAGCTTGTGAATGAATGGTTAAACTAGAAATATCAGCATACATGCATGGGGTTAAAGATGAATGAATCATAGAATTACTTGAATATTTAACAAGGTTAATGCATAAAGAAGAAATAACACAACCCCTGATCCCCACTCATTCCTAGACTACAAGCACTTGAGAATTGTAGTCACCCATAACAACTATCTCGGGTGAGATTGCATTGTGCATCATGTGCACAGCGTTGCCTTCTGGTTTACTAGGAGTGCTAATAGTTGTGAGGGATTTGTTGGAAACTTGTTGAGATCCGAACATGGGTCAGCCAAAGAAGTGAAAGAGAGATCAGCCAACACCATAAATTAACTAATAAGGAGAAGTACATATTGATCTTTATGTGGTGATTTTGTTTTCCTAAAGAGAATACTTCAAATGGGAATGCCAAGATTTCTTGTTGTCAGTGAAAATATTTTTAATACTTCTCATTAAAACTTTATTAGAATATTTTGCCAATCCATTTCCTTTAGGATAATATGCAACAAAATTCCCAAACATTATATTATAGTTTTGACAAAAATTTATCATAACTACATATTTAAAAGCTTGTGCTTTATTTGTGATAATGTTTTGTGGACAACCAAATATGGCTAGGATATTTTCTTGAAATTTTATTACCAGTGCATCAGTTGCATTTATGGTAGGAATTGATTCAACTCATTTAGAAATATAGTCAGTGGAAGTAAGAATCCATTTATGTTCAGCACTAGAAGAAGGATGAATCTCTCCTATGAAATCTAAACCCCATTGTTGAAAGCAAGCTTCATCCTTAACTGGTACTAAATGTAAGGAGGGTAAGTATTGTTTTCCTGCAAACAATTGGAATTCTCTATAGGATCTAACTTTTTCATTTACATCTGAAAAAAAATTAGGCCAATAATATCCTTCTCCGATCTAGGATCTTTTCATCGTGACTTATCAAGAATTGTATTAAATGAGCATAAATTAAAGTGCACCATTAAAGAAGGGAAATCTCAAAAATGAAGAGCATAAGAATCATATATGAACACAAAAACTTGATAACGGAGTTCATCCCTGGTGGACTATGTCGCTGGGTCCTACTCTCAAATGGGTAGGCTCTTTCATTAACTCAAAAAAAGAAATTGGAAAAATACATAAATATACCTCATTCTGGAATCAAGCTGTAGAAATAATTCTCAGATAAAAAAAAACAGATATCACCACTCAATTTGTGGCGTCAAATTACCCAAAAATGACTGTCTCCATGCCTTGATCCGGCTCTGGCACTCCTAGGCCCAAGAAGAATTTTGTCTCGATTTTTGTTCCCTCTACAATATGCAATAATGACAAACCATGTCTCGTAATCTATGCCCACATTTTTATGATCGCGCCTCCCCCTTCCGGATGGGTGAAACCTGGCTTAAATAGAAATGTGGCATGTGTATTTACCAACGGGTTCATTGGTGAGTTGGTTGTCGGCGCTATAAATAAAATGTTATTGTGGGGGCAGCTCCTGGGGTCAAACCCGCAGGCCTCCCTTTTGGGCCATTAGTCATAACCCCCTCTATATTTGGATACCAAACTATATCTTTGGCGGATGTCCTAGATACGGTGGGACCTCCGCCAAATTTGGTAGGGGTTTGTTTATATATTTTTTTTATTTTTCGGTCACAGACCCTCCTTGGAAATTTTGGGGGTGCCATGTGTCTCCCATTGATTGGGCCATGTCGCATCTGCTGATTGGCCCACCTAATAATTGAAGTCACCTCCACGTCAATCCGTACATGACACATGGCACTTTCTGGGTGCTTCCATGTGACATCACTTGGGGGTGCCACGTGGCATTTTTCTGCTGGTTCACATGGACCCCTGAAAAGCCTATTGGTGGGTGACACATGGAAGCCTCTGGTGATTCCATGTGGCATGTTGAATTTATAAGTTGTCATGCTGACATCATCCTTTCATTTCAACTGCTAATGTGATGTTGACGTCAGCAGTATGAATGATGATGTGGCCCCTATTGACTTTCCCTATTTGACTACAACTTTGACCACAAATATCTTTCAAATTATAACTCTGTTGGATGAGCCGTTTGTGCCATTATAAATATTGTGACATGCTCTTCACAATCATTCCATTTTCACTAAGTTTTTGGAACTTCAAATGTTTCCCTTTCTCTTCCTGTTGGAGCCATTCTGAGTATTCTAGGTTGCCTCTGTGAGTTCTGAGTTGTTCTTAGCCTTATATGGATCCTTTTTGGATCACTCCTTCCCACGAAGAGCATTTTGGACCACCAAAAGATTTCATTAATCAAAAAGTGAGAGAAGATTCCCCTCACTTTTCCCTTCTCGATCTACTTTTCCTTTCTTGGATGTGTGCATTTTAAGCCTACTCGAAGACAATCAACATCACCCCTATGTGAAGTCCTCATCCTCCTATACAGGATGATATCTTCCTCTAGCTCATCCAAGTACTCAGGTGAAAACTCATCAATTGATGGTATTGAAACTTCCTCATCTTGATCCATGATCATGGGAGCCTAAAACATTTTCAATTTCTCAACGTTCACAACTGAGTAAATCTACTTGTAAGGTGAAAGATCCAGACAAAAAGCATTGGTACCACTTTTCTCCAAGATAGTGAAGGGTCCATAATGAATGGGCTTGTGTTTCTTGACTTCACCCTTCAACCTCTCCTTACTGATGTGAAGCCACATCCGGTCTCCAACCTGGAACTGATGATCAACCCTGTGCTTGTCATGTCGAACTTTATACTGTACTTGACTTTTCTCCACCTCTTCCCAGACTGCCTAGTGTATTTGTTGGATCCTCTGGATGAACTTGCGAGATCTGTCCTCTATTCATTCTTCATTTACATTGGCATTTCTCCCATACATAAATTCCAAAGGAACCTTTGGTAGGTGTTGGCACAAGTTTGATCAAACCATGGTCCTTCTCAAGTTACCAACAAAAGGTACCGAGTATTCTAGAGCGTTGGAATTTTCATCTCCTCCGAAGAGAAGAAGTCTCACCTGAAGTGTCGCTGAGAAAAATAGATAGGGAAGGGCACATAAAATACTTAGGAGGATTCACAAAACCTTCAAGATTCATCCTTATCTTGCATAGGACATCTAATTACCAAACAGATATGAACTCATATGCACAAGAACTGAACCTACTTATGTTGTGGAAAAGCATTGAAACACAGAGACATCATGTGGAACTCATGAACCATAAAGAAGTACTGCAATGGATAAGTATAACACAAAAAGACACAACATATTTTGAAAATTTAGATCCTTCTTCATATTATCTTCAGATATTTTTTCATTTACAAACTCAGAGATACACATTAGTGCTTTGTTACAGACTCCTGGATCTAGGCTCATGTCGTGAAGCTATAACTCCCAAAAGGTGTACAGGTTACATTACAAACTTAGAACCCGACTTCTCTACAATAGAAAAAAACTATGACATCAACCTAACAGTAAGGGAAAGATCGAACTTAACACAATCACAATTCAACCAAACCCTTTTAAAATCATATTCATCCCTATATATAAGGTAAATTGTGTATTTTGTCTTGTCTTGCACACTTCCTTTTTCTATTGCAATCACTTTTGCTTTATTGGCGTTGTGTTTTCCTCTTCACAATTGATCTCTATTGCTTCTCCTTGCTCTATTTTCCAGCTTCTTTTGAAGCTTGCGCAACTCTTACTAGGAAAAAACTTGCACAATTACTTATCCCAAAAATGAAGGGCCCAATAGGCTTCGACCACAAACCTTGAGTCACCCTCAAGTCAAATACTCAGCTCTTTCACAACTTCCAGGAGCAACTGTTTTTTTCCCTAGTCCTCCTTTTCCTCTTCCTTTTTCTCTTATGATTGTGCTTTCTCTTCTTTTTCCTCTTGAAATGAAGGGCCCAACTCTGAGACCAACTCCAAGTCTCGCTTCCTCACTCCTTGAAAGCTTCCAACTTTATCCTGCCACTTCCTGGCAAGAAGTTATGCCTCTGCTATGAATTGTTGGGTCGCCTCTGTAATACATCCCTTGGGCTTGGATGCGACCAACAAATTCCACTCAGAGTCTATTGTTGCATAAAATTGATGCATATGCATGTAGATTTTCTGAATGATAGGCTTCAAGTCACGCAAATCCTTCTTTTCTATAGATTGTGCCTCAAAGAGGGTGTTTGGTTTGTTGTTCTCTTACTAGATCTAGTCAAACTTCTATTTTTTCTCCAGCAGATCCATCGTGGTCACAACTTCTTCATTCAACACCTATATTCTACTGTGAAAATCCTCCAAGGTTTGGTTGCATCTAGTGATGATGCCCATCCAATCATTGACTTCCATAAAATTCCTTGTTCACTCATTTGTGTGCTTCCTTGTGCACTCATTCTTGGGTATTGTTTCCTTCTAGCACTACCTTTTCCATCTGCTTCTACAACTTCTGAGGTTGTTGCTCTGCTTCTTGTTGAGTATGACAAAACTACACTTCCATATGCTTAGCACGAATGGCCAATTGTGTCAATGCTCCTTGGAGCAGCTCAATCTGATGCCCTAACTCTCCTACATCCCTGGCTTCAGGTAGTTGGGGTGTGACCTTCCGAATTTCCGGCCAGTCTTCAGCAAGTTTTTCTTGTACTCTTTCCAATCTGCACTTGACCTGGATCTTTGGATTTTATTCTTGTTTATTGCATTCTTGCGCAAGGAGCACTTCCTCCCTTGCGTACTTGGCATGCATCTTAGCCTGTTCGATCCTCTGCTCTAGTTGATCAGTGAATGTTTTGATCATTTCGACCAAGTGTGTTGCTAGCCACTATGCTAGGTCAATGGATGAAGGGGTTGCGTCTCTGGGTGTTCAAGTCTACAGTGGAATTCCACTAGCCGTTGAATTATCTGAGTGGGTCTCTACCTCCTCCTCCCTTTTTAAGGTCATGGCGCAAGACTCAATCTTAACATTGAGGGAAAGAGTGTCAGGACCTTTGTTCTAGCCAGGCAGAGTTGCAGAAAATATGCACACTGCTGAGGGTTCTGGAGAACCAGCTCCATCTGTTCCTACATGGATGTCATGCTTTGCTCGGAAGCTGACTCAGTTTCCTTATGAACCTCTGGTATTTCCTTCCCTTTATTTGCGTCGTCTTCCTTTTTTGTGCTTCCCTGGCCACCCTCAACCTTGGTTGTTGAGGGGATATGCTAGGTAATTTGAGCTTGCGGCTCCTCCACCGTTCGAGTGTTTTTTTTCATCACAAAAGTCACAATCTGCTCATCCTGGGTGTCCAGATTCAAACTAGTCAGCTACATGCTCTACTCTGGTACTTCTAGATTTAGACCAGAAACTTATGGTCTCTGCTTAGGAAACTCTTGGGTTATTTCTAGGAGTTCTCTCTCTGGTTTCTATAGCAGATCAAGCTGCATCGACTTTAGGTCTATGATTTGGGGTGTACTGGTGGTTGTTGGGGTTGGCGACTGGGGTTGTGATGGTGATGGAGGGTGTTCGGTGATGATGGTGGATGGAGGGGTGTTAGGCTTAGCGAAATTCTGAATATGGATGATTGGGGTTTCTCTGACCGTTGAGCGAGTGCGAGGGATGGCAGATGAAATGGGTTGTGGGTTTAAGAATTTAATCAATGAGACCCTAGTTTTGACCTTCTTTGCCATTGGTTCTGTGATGAAGGCAATGCTCAGGATCTCGTTGGAATCCTTACCTATCAACACAGATTTATCTGGAAGTTGCAGGAATACCGACAAATTTATTTTCTTGTGCTCCAATGGATGTGTCTCATCTTCCTCCTCAGAGTTTGACTGTGTATGATATTCCTTCTTCTAGGCCTCTAGTCCTACGATTGATCCTACCCCTTCTTCTTTTCCTTTCTTCTTTAGCAGTTATGTAGGCAATATATAGTTCATCCCCTACTTGTGCGGGTTTCGTTTAACTCCCAGCCATGACATTACCCATTTGTCAAAGGCCTCCTCATCTAGGTAGAATGGCAACATCCTCGAATGGAAGTCTTCCCTGTTAGCATGCCTCGACCATACAAATGTATGATGTCAGTTCATGCTGAAATCAAAGTTCCTCATGTTGTAGTTGAGGAGCTCATGTGGAATGCGCAACCTCTTTGTTGTGTCGATCAGTCCATTGTACCACTTGGAGAACATATAGTTGTTTAAGGTTGTTTTCTCTAAGTCCATCCTAGAGTGTCATGGCTTAAACATATTTTCCATGCACCCCTTGTCTGCTAGTACCAACAGTATTCCAGCAGGTGGCGTCCACTTGAACATCGCGAATACCAGCAATAGGTAGTGCTATAGAGAAGAAAACCCCTCTACAAACTACACCAAGGGTCTCAAGTGTAGGTAGAGAAAACCGTCAAAATTCTCCTACTTTTAATCACTATCCCAACATCACCCCACAATCATACATAAAAGACAAGAGAGAGGGATCTGGTAGGCCTACCTTAAACTCTGCGTCCGGTGTCGATCCCTTTGCACTTGGTTGTTTCCTGACTACAAATCTCCTCCCAAGGCTGACTTGCATTCATCAAAAGACAAACACGAAACTACAAGCATGCATTCTACATATTGATTAGTGGTTTAGACATCATAAACAAGAAATGTAAACAAATCATATAAGTTTAAGACTTCATTTGGCCGGACGGAAAAAGTACTTGTTTATATTAATCTCACAAAAAGTCACTTACAACATGAGACCATCACTGCTCCTCAAACCTGGTCCTAGGCTCCTCTTCACCATGCACCAACTGCTTCCCCATCTTCTTCTCCTCCTCAGTTATCTCTTAGGGAAATGGTAAAGGGATTTGCAATTGGGGCAAAGGGGGATTGATAAAATGGGCGGAGTTTCTTTTCTCTCGTGTTTCTCTTTGCAATGGGACCCCAACCCCTTATTTTATAGGCCAAAAGGGATAGTAGCAGTCTGGGTGACTGGCTATGGGAATTCAAACGGTTAAGTAACGGCCCAGAAACCAGTATCCTATGCAATTTTCCACTTTTCACGATATTTTGTGAGTGTATGCGGGTCGTAGTTGGTTAGAAGGCATGTGTAAATGGGCAATAGTGTTGTAGGGTGTGTACACCTTCAAAGCAATGGTTTTTTGAAGACTTGTTCAGTGATGGCTTGGAAAAGATAGCAAGTTAGATGGTGTAATGACAAGCATGCATGTCTGGTGCAATTTAGGGTTATAACAGATGCCCCCTAATGTGTGACATCAGACGAGAATCTGATCTATGAAATACATAACAAATATTCACCACTGTATGACACGAGTGAGCCCAAGGACTAGAGTTCAAGAGGTGCCATCTGCAAAAATTACAATTTGTCTCACCGAGGCGGGCATATCCATGCTCGGGATGAAATAAAATCATGGATGCCAATCAAATACACTGCAGATCCATGTCATATAACTATATAAAGTGTAGCCACGAGCAGTACACAGTGGATCTACATCTCAACAATCAAAATATATACATGTATAGTATCCATCTTCAAGAATCCAATGATGCCCGATGGCTGGAGATGAGGTCTTCAGAGCTCGAGCAAAAACTTCAAAATCTTCAAAACTTAGCTAGAAGTGTAATATGAGTGTACGAATTCACTACCCAGTGGTCTTCGACGACTCGTCGGGAACAGACAAGAAGATCTTGATGATAAAGCATAAAACTTCATTGATTTTGAGCAAGGACTTGATTGGTCTTTCGAGGTGGCCAGGCATGAGGACATGAGACAAACTGCAGAAGGGTCGACTCAAGTTTAGTAAGAATTCCCTTGGAAAAAAGAACGACAGAATATGAGACTCAGGGAGCATGCCATTGACACAAGTTCATGACGCAGGAGGAAACGCGAACTCTCCAAATGTTTAGAAGGGTAACCAAACGAAGGAGGAAACAACTCTATGTAGCGAGAACAACTTCCTAAGGTCATATTGAATCCTAGAGCTTGATGAACAAATGAAAGGATGTGCTTTTTCCAAGGGTGACTCATTGTTCTCTCAACAAAAAGGAAATACTTTTCCCTTCCTATTTTTGGGGTATATTTGATTTTTTTTCTCGTTTTCAATAATTGTGAAAATTTTTGAAAAAGAATAAAGAATTCTACGTTGCAAAGGAGGATCGAGTGTCGCAGAAATACTAGTTCCAAGCACAAGGAACACATTTATGCTTAGAGAAAGGGGACATATGCAGGAAAAGGACACTCGGTAAAAATCCTCCATGGGTCAAGGTGTCAAGACGCAAGGGAAAAATGTTACAAGGCTTGTGTATGAGGCATGCTTTAGATGGTTCAATTGAGAGCAACATGGAGTCGTCATTAGGCCAAAGACACAGGAATGCAAATGTGATTAATAAGACACAATGATAACGTCAGTCGATGTAATTTTAACGAGCCCAAAGAAGCAAAGCTCGGTGGTTTTTCATTTTTAGAGAATTTGAAAAAAGCGTAAAAGGAGACTCCATTGGGGTATCTTTTTCGAAGGTATTCTAGTCGACTCGAAAAGGGGGTAAACTAGCACCGAATAGACATCTATTCAAAATCATTTGAATGAGTGTGACAAATACAACATCACTCGGCAATCTTTTCATATTTAAGGAGTCTGAAAAGAGCTTAACTATGGACTCCATAAGGGATGTTCTTCTGGACCAATTTAATGAGTGTGAATAAACGAGGTCACTAAGCCATCTTTTCAATTTTAGGGAGTCTAAAAAGAGCTTACCTATGGACTCTGTGGAGGGTTCCTTTTTCGTAAGTTTAGTCCCTCAGGCCCGAAAAAGGGTTAAATCTATACCTGAGAATACTCTTCTAGAGAATCGAGGCTCCTAGAGTATACGTTTGTTCATACTTTTGACCATCCAGACCAAAAAAGGGGTAAACTACCATCTGACATACGTGCCTTCAAATTTCAGTTTAGCGGGCGTGAAGGGAAACAAGATCGCTCGACAATCTTTTCATGTTTAGAGGGTCTGAAAAGGGCTTAAAAGAAGACCTGTTGTGTTTTGGGAGTCCCGAGGGTGAGGTCAAGAGTGATAATGAATCATGCAAATGAGGCTCAAACTCATAATTAGGAAAAAATAATAAGGACTCTCGAACCTATAGTCATTAGTGACGGCATGGACACCAAAATGAAACCAGGATCTACCTAGGGAATCCATGTAAAGGTAGGCTCTAGCACTAAATTATGACACCTCTGGAGCAAGAGTGAGGGTTCCGTGTCGAAATTCGGTGGGATCGATCCTATGGAAAATAGAAAAAGACAACGAGGTGCAACAAGTGGAGGTGGAATCCTATCTTACATGCACAAAGTTGAAAAAATGACTTTTTACCACAAGACCTTTAAAACTGGCCCATCTCTCAAAAAATTCTCAATACCCAAAATAACACTTATCGTAACATCCCCTGAGAAACTCAAGAACCATAGTAAATGATTTTCAACCTAGAAAACATGGCAAAAGGGTCCAAACAATGACAAAAAGGGGCGAAAAACATCTATAAATAGAAAGTTGGCAGCTCATTATCACCATTGTCATTTGAGAATTGACAAAAGTCAAAAAACACCCCTTTTCCAAAATAGTTGATTATGGTATCTTCAATGGACAAAACAAACTTTCATTTGGACCAAGTAAGTGCACACTAACCCCTCCTGCATTCCCATTCCTCAATTTTTTATTTGTTTTTGTTTTTTGGGGGGGTGTTGACCTTTAAAGAGGTCATCCCTGCATGTACGTGGGTTGTCCAAGGACAGCCCATGTGTACACGTGAGCATAAGATAAACTACCTGTGTGCACATGCGACTGTCCCCAAGACAGCCCACATACACCCTCAAATAAGTGGGAAAAAAATGGAAATGCAAGAGTTAACTTCCATTCATTTGCCTTTTTAGGATGTATGTGCATTGGAGAGAGAGGGAGCATGAGGACATTGATTTTTTGGTCTCCAAGGACCCTGTTACTATCATTGTTTTGTCACAATGCAGGTTGCTAATGTTCTTCCAGTGTCCGTTTATGAGGGCACAACCCAGGTTGCTAAATGCATTGATAGATTACTGGCATCCTGACGCTAAGGAATTCATACTCGAGGGGAATTCATTGACTCCAATGAATGAGGACATTTACTTCCTGACTGGTTTCTCCAGGAGAGGGGATCTAGTCAACTTGTGCACTTTCCCCCCCGGGCCTCACAACATTGAGGAGTTGATTGGACTCCATTGTGAGGTTGGTACTGAGAAAGTAGGTTCTTAGGTGCCTATACATAAGATCAAAAACCTATCACTCAAAGTGATAGTTCTTCTTATTGGGTGAATCACTGGATCCGCAGCTTTACATCAGGCTTCCCGAGTGCACATGCATTTTGTCGTACAGTGCTTAAATGCATGGATTTTTGACTGGAGTACCACCATGCTAGATTGCATGAAGAGACAATTGACAGAGTATCGGATATGAGAGCACCGAAACTTCAGGTTTGGGACCGTTTTGTGCTCCTCTTTTCTTCGAGAGGGTACCCAATATGAGTTCTCGAGAGACTATACAAGGGCACAAGGCCTCTCTCCCAGCGCTATGCATATGGGCGGCGTTGTTGCCACAACAAGGGGGAGGGAGGACCATCGAGGCCTTTGATGACAAATTTTTCGACTATTGGTCACAGCAGATTCTGGCAATAGAGGACTACCCCTATGCCGGGATCATTTTTTATAGAGATCCTGACATGCTTGTACCTCCCGGAGCGAAGCAAGGAGAGATGGGTAAATTTTCTTTTCAAAGTTATTTAATTTTTTATGTGTTTTTATATATATCATTTTTTTGTATACAAAAGTATCTGACACTTTCGTATCTGTTATGTACAAATGTGGGACCAGTGAATCCAGCAAACTTCTCGAGGACTAGGTGGCATCCTCAACTAGAGGCAGGACTAGTTGGAGCCGTCGGACCAGCAGCAGCAACAAGGGGGGCTCCAGCTGGAGAGGCTGAGAGAGTATTGAGATGGATAGAGAAAAATCTCACCGCGCTCACTCGTACAGTCCCTATGGCAGAGATCAAGGATCTCCCACAGTCAAAGAAACCTCACGTAGTTGGGGTGCCACGGACCTGGGTCCAGCTCTTTCGGTGTTTGGAAAATATTGTTGTTCACTATAGCAGGGCCAAGAGGACCTGCCCTTAAGTAGGCTAGACTACTTATGTGCCGAGAGCACCTTTTGTATATTTTTGAGGGCATAATCCCCATGACTCTCACTGGACATATTTTTGAGGCACTTGCGCCCACCCATCTACTCTGATGTTTTTATATATATATATGGATATTTTTCATCTTTTTATGTCTTATGGGTTACATCTATTTTACAAATGTATTTACATGTGCATGTGTGTGCTTTTTCTTACATGTGTGCAATATGCCAACCTAATACATGATTAACTAGAGTATCTGTAATTTGATTCAATCTCCTAGGAACATGGATATACGTAATATAATCAAAGCTTCGTTCTAAGAGATGTACCCTAAGGAACCGTCGGTGTAGTGTAGGATCGTAAACGTCGTAAACCCAATTTAACTGAGACACAACCAGTTGAGCGTCTAAGTAGACCTAGAGGTGAGAGATACCATGCGATAAAGCATCACAAAGAAACTCTAACACTGCATTGTATTCGGCGACATTGTTTGTAGCGTCACCTAAATAGATACCTTCTGAAGATAGAAACTGGCCCTGAGGTGTGAAAATCACCTAAGTTGTGGAAGCAAGCCTCTGAGTGTGTCGGCTAGTGTCGCCTGCGAACCCAACGAACACCTCTGATTCACTTGACATCTACCACAGTGAAAAAGATGACATAAAAAATGACACATCCATAAAACAAAAAGACGAAAACTAAAAAGAGAATGTACAAGACTATACATATGCTACAAGAAGTCACCCAAGGGGACCCACCTACAAGTAATACTTCATGAGGTAGAGCCCATTTCTAGGCTCCACAAAAGAATTTCCCTCAAATTCCACCAGACGATAATAGCCCTTCTTTAGAAGCTCCTTCACGATGAAAGGTCCGAACCACATGGGTTTGAACTTGCATGCCCCCAGGGGGTCCTTATCTTGTTCATCGACTAGGACAAGGTCACCTTCAGAGAAAATCTGAGGACGAACAGACTGATCATACTAACACTTGACTTTTGTTTTGTGAGCCTCATTAGCCAAGGCTTCATCCCAATGTTTCTCATCGAGCTGCTCAAGATATAATAAATGCTCTTCAAGCAGTGAAGTGTCTGGCAATAACTGTACTGCCAACTTTAGAGAGGGGATCCGGCACTCTATAAGAAAAACTGATTCCATCCCATAAACGAGTTGAAAAGGTGAGAAACTAGTTACAGTCTTAATAGACATTCGGTGGGCCCATAATGTTGAATACAACATCAACTGCCAATTTGACCTGGACGAATCAATCGTTCATTGCAAGATAGTCTTAAGGGATTTATTCACAGCTTCCACCTGACCATTCGCTTGTGGGTAGTAGGGTGATGAATTTTATTGCCTCAACCTAAGATTTGATGTTAATTTGGACATAATTTTGTTCTGAAAGTGACTGCCATGGTCAGTGACAATCTATCTCGGGATGTCGAACCTTGCTATTATCTGGTTAAACAAAAAGAGAGTTGTGGTCTCTCCATCATCTTTAAATTTTGGCATAGCTTCAATCCACTTTGTGAGGTATTCTACTGCTACGATGATATAATGGTGCACCCTTGTGGAAAGAGGATTGCATGTAGCATAATCAATCCCCCACTTGGTGAAGGGACCAACTGTGATGACAGGAAACATGGGAGCGGGGTGTACCCTCAACTTCCGTTAGAAGATCTGACACAAGTGGCACTTCTTGACTGATTCAACACAATCTTTGATTAATTTTGGCCAAAAGTAACCAGCTCGTAGAATATTTTGGCCTGTTGCCAACCCAGACAAATGACCGCCAGATGCTCTAGTGTGGAAATCGTTAAGCATGATTTCCGCTTCTTCATGGGTGAGACACTGGTGAAGGATGCAATCTACACCTTGACGATACATAGTATCCTCGAGTATGAGATAGTTTTTATCCTGATGGCATATAAGGTGGTGCTCATCACGAGAAGCAGAGGTAGGGCACTTCAAATTATGGAGATAGACTAGTATATCTTTCTACCAGGGGTCCGAAGATGCGATAAGAAACATGTGTCCTTTGATAGGCGACTCTTTGGGTATAACATCACATGATTCAACCGGAAGTTCCGAAATGAGTTCCGCAAATACAAACTATTAAGCCCTAATATTGGCTCATTACCCCTTAATTGGGGCATATTACATTAGTAATGTTATTTTATTTATGTCGTCTTTATTCCATTCGTTGTAATTATACTTCCTAGTCTCATATATATACCAAGGAGACATTTTCATTTGGAATCATCTTGTACTTGAACATTTATGTGGGATAAAAGGAGGTTGCCCCCTCGAAGAGGATTATTATCTAAAATTATCTCTTTTTCAAGGCATTGAGTACTTATTCTGAGGTTTTTCTATGCTATATTGATATTTGGTTCTTAACAAATGGTATCAGAGCTTGAGGTCTTGGGGTTTCGCTGGTACGTATGAGACACCTTGGAATTTTCACTATAACTTTTTTTCTACAATGTTTCAGAAGAAACGGATTAGAGGATATTTAGTAGACGGATCAAGGTAAGTTGGGTTAAACTTTCATCTCCTGAGGCGTTATACTTTCGAAGATATAGCCTGTGCAAGATAGGGTTCTGGAATCATCCTAAACTGAGTCATTGCGGAATTTTCACTATAAAAATATTTCTGTAATGTTTCAAACCCTAAACTCTGGAGGATATTCACAAAACTTAGTAAGGTATATGTGGTAAAAATTCCATCTTCTGGATCATCTTAAATTTGTATATACACCCTGTGGAAGATAGGGTATCTGACTAGTATCAATAAGGTGTTCCAGGTAAAACAATCATAACTTCTTCCTAGAGTATCCAAATTGAGTGATATTAGTTTCATTGGATATTGGACAGTCTGTAGTATTTCTGGTACGAGTTTCAAAATTTTATATCAATTATTTTGTGTGATGCAAGCTATACAAGTGAGATCTCTTGGAAAGGCCAAAAATCAACAAGTTGTGGGGAAGTTACCGTAAATTCCACTTGGAACATCCAATTCTGATCAAACCTGTGGCATTGCAGAGAAGAAATATCAGAGAACTACATAAAATAAAGTTTCATACCCAGAAGGGCCAAAATGTGGGAGATACAATAGAAGAAATATTGTCTAGCAGAACCACCTCAAAATCAAGGTGCAAAAGTGACACTTGGCCGACATGCCACCCAAAAAGGGAACTTCTACACCAAATAAGCCTCTAGAAAATCCTACTTACACTCTTGATGAAGATTAAGAAATGCATAGGGACATAAATGATTTAAAAAATAAGATAGTAACAAAAGATGAACTATAAGAGATGGAAGCTAAGTTGGAGGCAATAAATACTAATATGGATGGTTTAAAAGAGGACATCATGGAAGTATTGAAAAAATTTGTAACAGAGAAGACACCTGAAAGTGAAAATGCATCCCATGAAATTCATGATGAGGACACAAGGAAGGTGAATCAATAATGGGGAAATTCCAACTTTGGGTTGAAGACCAACCACGTTCCTAAGATCGATATGAGGCAGTTTGATGGCAAGGACCCAATCACATGGATACTTCAGATGGAGCAATTCTTTGATCTACATAATGTGCCACATACACAAAAGGTACGAATTGCTTCTTTATATTTAGAACCCAATCAATTTGTATGGTATCGATGGCTTTGTTCTCGCAAATCACTCATCACTTGGAAAATTTTCACGGAAGAAATGATAGCACACTATGAGGATACAAGGAGCAATACCTTCTTTAGCCAATTGATAAATCTCAAGCAAAAGGGTTCAGTTACCGAGCACATTGATAACTTCCATAGATTGAATATAAAGGTAACAAATATTCCAGATGAACACTTGATTGATGTATTCATAGGAACTTTAAAGGATAACAATCAACATGAGGTTCGCCTTTGGGAACCCAAATCATTGGAGAATTCATTTAAGGTGGAAAGAAATGTTGAAAGTAAAATTATGGCTATGGCTACTAGAAGGACCAATCCTAACATCTATAGAGAGAACAATGCTCCTTCTTCTAAAACACCTCAACCAACAAGGTTGACACCTCAACAATTGGAGGAAAGAAAAGAAAAAGGTTTATGCTTTAATTGGAACAACAAGTACAGTAAGGGACATAAGTGTGGTGAGAAGAAATTATTCTACATAGATTGTGAAGAGGAAGAAGAACAAGAACAAGAACCATCTCAAGATGAAAACATAGAAGCAATTTCATCTGAAGAGTTGACTCCCACAATATCGTGTAATGCATTGGCTGGAATTACCACTCCTCAAACCCTCAAGATCGAAGGATACATCAAAAAGAAAAAGGTAATAGTCCTAATTTATTCTGGCGGTACTCATAATTCCACTCACTATAAATTATCCAAAGCTCTCAATTGATTTGTATATCCAGCGCCAGAGTTTCAAGTAATGATTGTAGATGGAGGAACTATCAATTGCTCAGGAAAATGCAATAAGATCAATCTTACTATGGGGGAATACATAATGAATATTCCAATGATTACTATACCCATGGGTGGTGTAAATGTTGTACTAGGAATCCAATGGTTACAATCATTAGGAACAATGGATTTTAATTTTCAAGAACATTTCATGAAATTTTCATTGGAAGGAAAAGAAATTGAGTTAAGAGGT
>SNQJ01S0001814.1:261729-274012 GCA_010110895.2 Picea sitchensis
TGTGCTATTGCCAAACCAACCATTAAGAAACAGGGTCTGTACACCTCTCTTCCTACTCCTGACAGGCCATGGGAATCCATCTCAATGGACTACATGTCGGGCCTCCCATCCACCAAGCAGGGAAATGACTGTGTTTTTGTGGTTGTTGATCGCTTTTTTAAGATGGCGATTTTGGTTGCCTGCAAGAAGAGAATCACACCAGATGCCACTGCTAAGATCTTCTTTGAATGAGTCTCTGGTCACTGTTGGACACCAAGCTCACCAAATCCATGGCCTTCCACCCCCAGACAGATGGCCAAATTGAGGTTGTAAATCGAATGATGGCCAAATGAGGTTGTAATTCAAATCTTCCTCGCACATGGGATGAGATCCTTCCCTATTTCTAGCATAGCTACAACCGATCCCGGCATAGCTCAACCAGCCATAGCCCTTTTCAAGTGGGGTTGGGATTCCAACCATTGGGTCCCATAGATGTTGCACTTCCCCTTGCAGTCACCTCGACCGAATCATATCCTACTCCAACTAAAGATGAAAAAGCCACCCAGTTCATTGAGCAGATATAGCACATCCACCAACAGGTCCAGGATATTCTATAGAAGTCTAATGAGAAGTACAAACAACAACATGATCAACATCGGGTGCCGCATAATTTTTAGGTGGGCGTCAAAGTTTGGTTGCACTTGCAGAAAGAATGCCTTACAGGGCCCCATCGGAAGCTTCACCCACTCCGTTATGGGCCATACACTATCACCAAGGTCGTGGGGGATAATTATTTTGAGCTCAACATTCCTCCTTTCCTTGGCCTGCACCCAATGTTCAACGTGGATCCCCTTCGTCTTTATTTCCCACCATTATTGGACACCTCAGAAGTAGAAAAAAATTTGACACTAATAGAGCTCAACCCCGACTGCATACAACATGCATCCAATGATCAAATTATGGACAGATAGATCAAGGGCACTCAACAACAAAGGATTCAGCTTTATCAAGTCATGAAAGAAGGGAAGCTCCTGCACCAAGGCAAGTGGCTCACCCAAGGCCAAATTCAACATAAATTTCCTCATATGATGGGGGACCTCAATGCAATGGAGACCATTTATTTATAAGGAGGGAGGATTGATCCAGATGGATATCGGTGGCCACCCACCTTTTCCAACTGGCTCAAAACAATTTTCTGACAATTTTGGCAATTTATTATTTTTAGCAGTTTTAACTTCCAGGGCCATTTTGAGGGCCTAAAAGAAGGTTTTTCAGGATCTATATTGTCAATGATAGCCATCATTGAACCCCCAAAATGAATCTCCTCAACGATATATTTCCAATGGGCTATCACATGCCTAAAATAGAGATCGTATACAAAATTTACGACCCCGAGAAGTTGATGTACTAACTTACCCAAACGGGGCCCACATGACTTTTGGCGCTTCATCTCCTAGGGTTAGGTTTTTGGATGTCTAGGGTTTTTGGCATTCTTTATTATTGTAAAAAGGATTTTAGAGCCTCATTGTAATGCCCTTCTTGTGAATGCGCACTGTTGTCACATCTCTTCTCAGAGATAATCCGCCACCCTTCTAGCAAGCTTGTTTCCACTGCATTTTACAGTTTCAGCTTATTTTGTTATTGAATAGAAAACCAGTTTTACTGTATCTCTGTTATTTTGTGTTAATAACCTATTAATAATCTATATTCATTTTGTTCTGCTCATAAGATCTGGATCATCGAGGCATCCTCCCCACAAGGGAATAAGAAAAAACAAGATGAAAGCAGTGCACAAGGTGTGCAATGTGCACATGCGGAGTTGGAAATAGTGATGCCACAAATCCCAGAGGGAGTAAAGGATGGTTATGAAATGGTGGGAAAAGTAAACACCATGAAATACTCAGATCATGATGTTTCAGATGCCATCAAATTCCCAAATTTGGCACAACAAAACTACATGGAGTGCAAAGGAGAGGGACCATCAGGTGCACCACTATTGGAACCTGCGTAATGGATTTTAGGAATTTACAACACAGGGATCATGAACCTGTTAGAACTACCATATTTTGGGCATGGTAAACAAATCAATGGATTTGTGAAACAACTCCTAACAAGGGTGCATAGAGGAATTTTGTGGATGGATAGGCCAGTTCCTATCAATGTGGACTTGATCGTAGCTATCATTGGGATACCTACAGATGGGGAGAAGCCAGAGAAATACCTAGAAGATAAGACAAAAGCAAAGGCCATCTCCGATGATATTAAGGAAAAATATGGCACAGAGATAGGGAATAGGGGGATCCAGATTAGTGACATCAATGATCCTGCGACGAGATTTTCCACAAGGATGATAGGGTGCAAAGTGATGTGAAAGTGTAGGAAGGAAGAAGTGCCAGCAAGAGTGGTATCAGCTGCAGTGTAATGCATGAAGGGGAGATCAATGAGTTGGGCCCCGTACTTTCTCAATTCATTCCTGGAGTGTTATAACCCTAAATTTCACTAGACATGCATACATGGAATTAGGCCATCTAACTTGCTATATTTTCCAAGCCATCACTGAACAAGCTCTTCAAAACCCATTGCTTTGAAGGTGTACGTGCCCTGCACCACTACTGCCCGTGTACACACGCCTGCCAACCCACTACAACCCATGTACACTCACAAAATATCACAAAAAGGGGAAAATTGCATAGGATAATGGTTTTTGAGTCATTACTTAACCGTTTGACTGGCCATAGCCAGTCACCCCAACCGTTACTATCCCTTTTTTCCTATAAAAGAAGGGGTTGGGGTCCCATTGCAAAGAGAAGAACGAGAGCAAAGAAACTTTGCGCATTTTATCAATCCCCCTTTTCCCTAATTGCAAATCCCTTTACCATTTCCCTAAGAGAGAAATAAGGAGGAGAAGAAGACGGGGAAGAAGTTGGTGCATGGTGAAGAGGAGCCCAGGACCAAGTTCGAGGAGTAGTGTCGGTCTCATGCTGTAAGTGACTTTTTGTGAGATTAATATAAAGAAGTACTTTTTCCGTCCCACCAAATGATGTCTTAAACTTATATGATTTGTTTACATTTCTTGTTTATGATCACTAACCCACTAATCCATATGTAGAATGCATGCTTGTAGTTTCTTGTTTGTCTTTTGATGAATGTAGGTCAGCCTTGGGAGGATATTTGTAGTCAAGAAACAACCAAGTGCAAAGAGATCGACACCGGGCGTGGAGTTTAAGGTAATCCTACCAGATCCCACTCTCGTCTTTTATGTATGATTGTGGGGTAATGTTTGGATAGTGATTAAAAGTAGGAGACTTTAGACGGTTTTCTCTGCCTACACTTTAGACCCTTGGTGTAGTCCGTAGAGGGGTTCTCTCACTATAGCAGAATTGGTGACCATACTGGGGAAGCCTCTAGGGTCTTTGGGGATATTTCTTTTTGGGTGCTTTGAATCAGTTTATTTACTGTTTTCTGAGTTTCTGTGAGCTTCTGTGTCTTTAAGGGATGTTGTTCTTCCATACCAGTACTCCCTGCCTGGGCTGGAATGTTGTTTTTTTCATTTTTTTTAGGATTTACTGAGGTGCATGTGGCCTGTAGTGGGATTGAATGCGTGAATACGTACCCTGACCTTGGACAACCCACGTACATACGCTTGCTGTTGAAGTTTCAGTAGCATGCATGTTGAGAAAATGTTTGTAAAAAGAAGAGGTAGTCATCCTCTTCCTTGTCAGGAGTCACACTCCTCAAGGGTTTTCTTGATCTAGTACGGGTCTCTGTTATCGTAGTCTATATCCTAGGTTTGAATTCAGTTTAGCTTTCTTTTGACCAAATATTTCTTGTGTTTTCTTTAAATAGTGTTTTTAGACAAGTTGGTGAGTCTGATTTGATCTGCCTACTTGGTATTGTCAGCGACTCCCTGTGATCTGCGATTGGGCCAGAAGCCATTTCTTGGTCCCGTCTTGTCATCATTTTTCCCTTTTTTTCTTTGGAAGAAAATAAAAGAATTCATTTTCAATTTTGTTGCTTTGAAGCATAAAACAATAAAAAAATATTTCATTTCTTTGTTTGGTAAAGTAGTTTAGGTTAAGTTGATTCATTTACCATGGAAAAATAAAGTTTTCTTAAGTTCTTTACTTGAATGCTTAAGGACATTAAGTAGCTCGTAGTCGAGCGAAATATTGTTTTGAGTTTTTCTTTTCAAAGATCTGAGAAAATTAGTTATGAAAAGTTTGGTGAAAGAGTTTTCAATTGGAAAATCTTTATTTGTGAAGAAAGAAGTACTTTTGTTTCCAGTATCATCTTATGCTCTTCTTTTTCATCTCTTAAAGAACATCATTGGTTTCACTTTCGTTCATTTTGACTTAAGACAACCACTAAAATTAACACCTAATTAAAAGTTATTATACTTTGTGTTTGAAGGTTTCATCAATTTAGTCTAGGCTAGAGCCTTGATTTAGGATTGGAGAGGAAACTCTTCAAGGCTACAAAAACAAACAAAAGAGTCTGAGCTAGGGAGTGTTTGAAAGTCTAGTAACCGTGAAATTTATCTGGGACCCCTCTCTAACACAGGGGCTAAACATGAGGTCGCGTGTGGAAATGTAGTGGAGATAACCCCTCCAAAGTCGGACCAAGCGTAGTGGGGAACACATATAGAGGGATTATCTTGGGATTCCATTGATCGCATTTTCCATGGAGTTTCATGGGTCTCGAATCTGTTCGAGGCCCTTAATCATCTTCCATAACACTTTCTTTCAATACCCTTGATAGCTTTTGAGATTTATACCCTACTCATTGTGGTCCACCCGACTGTCGATTGTACCCACCTGGTGACTGTTCGCTTGCTGGCAACCTAGTTGCCTTTATCTTAGTGACTTACACAGGTGACTGCAGGGGTACACCTTGGTACCTAGGGAAAACATCGGACCAAAATTTGTAGAGTATACCCAGAGGGTGCTTTCGTATTTGAGTTAAAATTTCACTGGTAAGTTGCTCTAGTGTTGGCTGTTGTAATTGTTCTTCCAACTATCTAGTGATGTACTTGTCTTACCTCATAGGAACTTTTTCTGGTGTGTGTTGGTTTTAAAAAAAAATGATTATAGAAATCCATAGCGTGTCTTTTATATTCTCACACATTGGAGGATCAAGAGCTCTACTGGTCGCAAAGGATTTTGGGCTTGCCGCCAATTTATCTTGAGCCACCCACGCCATCGCTAAGGAACAAACTATACCAGCAAGGGTCTTTTGAGGCGACCGAGTTACATGAAACTGTGCCCGACTCATCTCCGAGAGGAGAACATTTGATTTCGGAGGAACTGATCATTTCTGACCTCGGAGCACAAGCTATTGGTTTGTATAACCCTCCAATCACTGGTCTATAGGCACCCATCATCGTACATGTTCAACCTTACGAGCGTCATGTAGTGTCACAAGAAGCGATGGAAACAAGTGCTGCTACTTCTTCAGGAAATACTCATATTTACTCTATGACTGTCACTACAGGGGGTGTTCTCCCTCCTAACCATATGTCACCAGTCCGGGCCACTATGGTCTTGACTACCTCTACCTCGGGCAATGGTATGATTTTGTCTATGGTGGAGATCACTACTCCTTTCACCCAGAGTACGACAGACCCTCCGTTCTCATACGAGATGTCTGGCTTTGGTACAAGCACTATACTTTCCTATTCCACTCTAAAGACTTTAGGTCTTAGGGCAGGGAGCTCCAACACTCCTCCGCAAGGATCTATGGGGGGAACTTCATCTCCCTATAACACTTTCCCTTATGGAGGGGGTCATATACCTCCTTCATCCCCTTCGCTCAGCGGTGCTCACCAACATTCCGCCGAGCCAAATGTAAATTAAAGTTCTCTTGGAGCAGGGAGTCAAGGACTACCTTCTTATAACATGCCGGTTGGTTCAACACTGTTCTCTTTGTTCAATGCCTTTGGTAACAATTCTTTCTCGTCAGCTGCCATCTCGGCCGGGGGAAACCTTGGTTATGGAAAACAAAATCCTATGCAGGGTACTATTCCTACACATGGGGAAAACTTAGGAATTCCTTACTCACAAGGACCTTGGAATCCATGGCAAGTATCATTTCCCTTGTCAGGGATGCCAATCAGGGGCAACCCCTTCCATAGCCAATGGAACCCTGGGCAAATCTCAACACCTATGGCCGTCGGATTGACAGGGGGAAACCCTTCCCAAAATCCTTGGAATGCAACGCAAGCCCATCCCTTTATGTCCTATTATGAGAGTCATCTGATGATGTCTCAAGAAGCACAGAATCCATATGCTGGTCATGGCCATGGTTGTTACTAGAACCCTATCCAACAAACTAACTTTTCCTGGCAACCTGGTGCTAGCCAAACTCCAGGCTCCTCTTTCCCTGGTTATAATCAATAACCCAAATTACCATTTTTGGAAACTCTGCACTTACCAGACTTGACAAGGTTATTAAATGACCCCATCTGTCATGATCCGCGTTGGCCTCCTATGCCAACCAAGTTTCCTTCGAACATCCCAAAGTTCGAGGCCAAGCCTAACGAAGATCTAGGTGATCATGTGACTACCTTCCATTTATGGTGCTTGTCCAATTCTTTGAGAGACGACTCTGTCCAGTTGCATTTGTTTCAACAAACTCTCATTGGGAGTGCAGAAAAATGGTACATCGAGCTCGACTGCTCAAGAAACTCTTCCTTCGATGAATTGGCAATGGATTTCTTAAACCATTTCCAATTACCTGTGAGATACGATGCCGACACCGAATTGCTGGACAACTTTGAGCAGACAAAAGTGGACCATATCTCCGATCACATCCGAGAATGGAGATGCTAGAAGAATTTGATAAAAGTGCCAGTCCCACCAGCATTCCTGCATGAGTGGTTTCTTAAGTATTTGGTAATCTAGTTATCTAAAAACATTGCAACCTCGAGGGTGTTTTGAGAGGAAGAAGCGATAATGAGAGCCCAACAACTAGAATTGATTTACTCTCAGTCTAGTTTACTTTACAGAGTTCTACCAAATGCACCACGGTCGATACTTGACAAGACCAGACATAGATTTAGACCACATGCCAATGGTATTGTGGGTTCAGCGCAAACAAAGCTTGCTAATCAGCTGTTGAATAAAATGTAACAATTGTCAATATAGCAGACAACGACCAACCATACCATTGGTTTGGCTGCCCCCCCTACTCAAACATCAAATGTACACAGTGTGAAATCGACAAACTCGAAGGCCACCTAGTATCCTGATGGAAAGAAGAAACAACGAAATAAGGGTAAGGGGGATAAGAAACCTACCAATAATGTTGGTGAGGAAAACATTGAAAATAAGAAGTTGAAGTATCCCTGTAATCTTTGCAAGGAAGACCATCCGACTCACCAGTGCCCTCGGGATGCGGAGGCCCAAAGGTTATTGGCACAACAACAACCTGCCGTGTTAACGAATCCATTTCCACATGGGAAAAATTTAGCTCAAGCCTCTTCAAGTGCGGAAGGGACTGGTCAGGGACCCCCTCCGTCTTCGAGTAATCCTTTGTCTGCAAATGTGTACATGATAAAACTTAGCATTGACATAGCGACTAGGACACATGACTATGAAATTCCAAACACCTTTGAGAAGGGTAAAGAAGCCAAAAACCCATATCTTGCTCTCTAGATTGAAAAGACATTGGGTGAAACAATGACACGCATCCCCAAAGGTTCATTCAAGAAATATTCTCACAACCTAAACACAAGGGCCACCCAGAACTACTCTGTGGTGGAGGATTTGTCAAAAACCCCTTGTGCGATGTCAGTTTTCGAAGTCCTCCAGAGCTGCCCTTCCTAGAGAAAATCCCTATTAGTTGCCTTAGGATTTGTTGAGACTTGTAATCTAGGAATAATCATGCTTGATATGACTGACTTAAAATCTCATCTTCCTTACCATGTAGTGTTTCAGATAGTAGTGGCTTACACCACGGAAATTTTTACTCGGAACATTTTTTGTATGGTGGTTGATGAGGGAGCCTCGACATGTGTGATGCATTTGGCATGTTGGAAGGCCATTGGCCAACCCGTTTTGTTTCCATCACCTACTCTTCTTACCTCTTTCGACGGTCGTTTGTTCTGACCACATGGAATCATCCCCTCTTTTCTCGAGTAGTTAGGAGGGAAGACCGTGTACATTGAAKTTGAAGTGGTCGATGCATATCTCAACTGCAATMTCTTGTTAGGAAGAAGTTGGACCTACACTATGCAAGAAATGGTTGCGACAGTTTTCCAGGTCTTTTTGTTTCCACACGAGGGCTCGATCATGATGATTGATTAGTTATCTTTCTATAATCYTGACCCTTCATCAGGGGTATCCATGGTCCCAATGATTGATAGACTTCAGCTCAACATCATCAATGTAGGGGTTGGTTTGTGCCCATCTTTGATGGGTACTTTTGATTACCTACCTCCGACTGACAATGTCCATTTCATGTCGGCTGTCCCCGACCAGCCTAGGGATGAAATCTTTCAAATCTCATCGTTTCGCACAACTTACTTTAACGATCTGTGGACTCTTCCTTCCCCATTAGCCACGATGGAAGGGACAGGGTACCATGTCATGGCCATTCCTTTGTCCGCGTTAGAAGTTTTGTACTCTATAGTTCAATAAGATTTCACCGACCCTAATTGGACTCCTGCACAGAAGTTGGATCCGATTCTCAAGCCTACATGGGCTCAAGGTTCCCTCACCGATACTGATTCTTTAGACTTAGCATTTCCCTTAGACAAGGTGATTATTGAGGCAATGACTAGTCCAGACAAACCCTGGGATGATCTTCATCACAGATCTTACTTCCTCCCATAGTTAAGAAGAATTGAAGCAGGTGGATTCATTCTGACTATGACTGGAGATGTGACTTTTTCTATCAACCCTTTGGCTATGCACATTGTTTACTCTGAAGGAAATATGGAAACTATTGCTCAAATGATACCTATCGATATCTCCAGAATCCCTGGCATCGTGGAGAATATCTTCATCGGAGCGGACTACTCCCCCGAGGAGATTCAAATCGACACAGATTTATTTAAATAATTCTACGACGTGTTTTCCTGGTCTTACGAGGAAATGCCAGGAATAGATCCAAGAATTATCGAACACGAAATCATGAGATATCCTGATGCTAAGCTGGTTCGGAAAAATCTTTGTCCATTCAATCCTAGGAAAGTAGCAGCTATTAAAGCTGAAGTAGAGAAACTACTCCAAGTTGGTTTCATCTACCCCGTCCAATTGACTCAATGGGTGTCAAATCCTATTCCATTCAACAAAAAATAGGGTATGATTCACATATGTACGGAATTCCATGATTTGAACAAGGCCTGTCCAAAAGACAATTTCCCCATGCCATTTATTGACCAGATAGTCGATGAATGCGCAGGTGGTGAAGCCTTTTCTTTCATGGTTGGTTTTTCGAGATACAATCAGATACAGATCAAGCTCGAAGACCAACACAAAACTGTTTTCATCTGTCCGTGGGGTACATTCACTATCAAAAGATGCCTTTTGGTATGAAAAATTCCAGAGATACATTTCAACGGGACATGTCTTTTTCTTTCCACGACCTCAAACACATAGTCGAGGATTATCTTGATGATTTAGCGTAACGATCTCGCAAGAGAGATGATCATCCCACACATCACTGACTTATATTTGAGTGATGTCATTACTACCTGATCCACTTGAATCCAAACAAATGTAGGTTTTGCATCACATAGGGTCGTCTGCTTGGTTTCATAGTTTCAACAATAGGGATCATGGTCTATCCTCTAAAGGTTGAGGTGATAGTTCAGTTGCCTCCCCGGTGCACAATCCATCAACTTCAGAGTTTACAGGGAAAATAAAACTTTTTATGGCATTTCATCGCAAACTATGTCGAGATCACAAAGGGTTTCATGCATTTATTGAATAAGTGCATTCCTTTCCATTGGGACGAAGCCGCTCAACACTCTTTTGAAACATTGAAATGCACCCTCACGTCTACCCCTATGCTTCAACCACCAAATTATAATAAATATTTCTTATTGTACTTGGCTGCTGCGGAGTCGACCATCGGTATGGTCTTGGTTCAGGAGGATGATTTTCTCTCATAATATATGATTTATTACCTGAGACGAGGTTTGGTTGGACCGGAACTCAATTATTCCCACATTGAAAAACTTGCGTTGGCAACAGTTCATGTTGTCCAACGGTTCCGTCATTACATATTGTTTCACAAGAACACCGTCATTGCCGTTGTGAATCCATTTCAATACATGTTGACACAATGTGTAATTGGCAGAAAGATCAGTAGATGGATAGTTATCCTCTAGTAATTCAACTTGGATTTTGTTTCAGCGAGATCCACAAAATCGTTGGTGTTAAGAACCAAATATCAATATAGCATAGAAAAACCTCAGAATAAGTACTCAATGCCTTGAAAAAGAGATAATTTCAGATAATAAGCCTCTTCAAGGGGGCAACCTCCTTTTATCCTACATAAATGTTCAATTACAAGATGATTCCAAATGAAAATTTATCCTTGGTATATATAGAATACTAGGAGGTATAATTACAACTAATGGAATAAAGCCGACATAAATAAAATAACATTACTAATGTAATATGCCCCAATTAAGGGGTGATGAGCCAATATTATGGATTAACATGCCCCTCCCCTTGAGACAAGTGTTGTCCGCAATGCTTGAGTAACTCTGGAAGCTTTTGTATAAAATACTAATCTTCCCAAGTGGAATCTTCAGCTGATAGTTTCCTCCATTTAATGAGATACTCTGAAATGGATCTATTCCTCAGCTGTCGAATTCTTGTGGCAGTGATGGCCTCAGGATCCAATATGATTTTTCCTTCCTCGTCAAGTTCTAGAAATATAGTTTGAAATGGGATATTTTCTCCTATAACCTTCTTTAAGAATGAAACATGGAAAACTGGGTGTACTCGTGAAGATGCAGGCAACTCCAATTTGTATGCCATAGTACCAATCTTTTGCAACACCTTATAAGGGCCATAGTATTTTGGTGATAATTTATTATCCTTCTTAGCTTGCTTGAGGGACATCTGTTTGTATGGTTGTAGTCTTAAAAACACCCGATCCCCTACTTCAAAACTTCTTTCACTACGATGTTGATCTGCTTGTTGTTTCATGCGATTCTGTGCCATAGTCAGGTTGTCCTTTAAGATTTGGAGAACTTCTTGTTGATTCGCCATGTGATCTTCCACTGCTTGAAACTTAGATTTTTCTTTTAGAGAAGAAGTGATGGAAGGAGGGTGGTATCCATAGAGTGCCATAAATGGTTTCATTTTTTTTGCAGTATGAAAGGAAGTGTTATACCACCATTCTGCCAAGGGCAACCATTTGATCCATTGTGTTTGTTTTTCAGAGACAAATAAATGAAGGTATCCTTCCAGACATTTGTTCACTATCTCGATTTGTCCATCATATTGAGGATGATAGAATGAGATATGATCCACTTGAGTACCCAAACAAGAAAATAATTCTGTCTAAAAATCTAAAGTGAAGATGAGATCTCTGTCAGTTACAATAATCTTTGGGTGCCATATAGCTTTTGAACTGTCTCCATGAATGCGGTGGCAACTGTACTAGATTTGAAGGGACGAGAGAGTGCACAAAAGTGTGCGTACTTGGTCAGTCTATCAACAATCACCATGATGACACTCTTTCCTTCAGACTTCGGTAACCCTGTGATGAAATCCATGGAAACCTCCTCCCAGCGCTGAATTGGGATGGCTAATGGTTGTAAAAGACCTGGGGTCTTAATTGTTTCCACCTTATTTTGTTGGCAAACCAAACATTCTTCCACAAACCTTTGAACATTAGTTTTAAGGCCATCCCAAAAAAATCTTTCTTGACTGTATGGTAGGTTTTCAAAACTCTCGAGTGCCCTCCTACTGGAGATGTGTGCATTTCCAATAGTACCTTTTATTTGAGTTGAGAGTTCTTACACAAATATAAGTGATCTTTGTACCATAGTGAATCATTTTTCCATCTAAATGTATCTGATGCACTGGAATCCTGCTACAACTTTTGAATTAGAGTCCACACTTTTTTGTCATTCTTCCATTCATCCCTTGCTTTTGTTATCCAATCAGGTTGGATGATTGAGATAGCATAGAGAAAGGCCGCAACATCTTCATCCTTTCTTGAGAGTGCATCTGCCACAACATTTTTCTTCCCCTTTTTATAGACGATTTCAAAATCATAACCCAATATCTTGGTTACCCATTTTTGTTGTTCTTCTAAAGATAGTCTTTGTTCCAAGAAGTAT
>SNQJ01S0001815.1:0-45918 GCA_010110895.2 Picea sitchensis
GTATATGAGACTTTGTGTCATTCTAACCATGTTGAGGAATTGGATTACCATGTGCATGATAATATTTTGTATCATCTTGGCAAGCTATGTATTCCACAGGGTGAAAGAATAAACATAATAAGAGAAGCCCATTCTTCTCTTATTGCTGGTCACTTTGGTGTAGGCAAGACAATGGCTAATTTGTAAAGGTACTGCTATTGGCCTAAAATGAATGAAAGTGTTTCAAGATATGTTCAAGGATGTTCGTTATGTGCCACAAGCAAAACTAGCAATTGAAAGTTGGGTTTGTATACTCCACTTCCGGTCCCTTCTCGTCCTTGGAAAAGTATTTCTATGGACTTTGTAGGATGTCTACCTATGTTTAGACGAAATCATGATTATATTTATGTTGTGGTTGATCGATTTAGAAAAATGTGTATTTTGATGCCTTGTAAGAAGAAGGTTATAGCTGAGCAAACAACACAAATGTTCTTTCAAAATGTTTGGGTGCATTTTGGATTACCTAAATCCATTATTTCTGATCGGGATTCACGATTTATTGGAAGTTTTTGGTCGAGTTTATGGGCACTCATGGACACCAAACTGAAAAAGAGAACAACGTTTCATCCGCAAACCGATGGTCAGACAGAAGTGGTAAATAGAACGGTGGTGCATCTTCTTCGTGGTTATTGTAGCAAGCATCCTAAACTTTGGGATGATCATTTACACTACATTCAACATGCTTACAATCGAGCTAAGCCCTCTTCAACTCAAACGTCGCCATTTGAAGCATGTTTTGGCTATTTTCTCAAATCTCCTTTAGATTTTATCTTCGGAAAGGATATTACTATTGATGGTCAATATGACATTGATAGGGTAGAAAAGTTCATTGAACAAATTCAGTCGATACATCAAATGGTGCAAGAGCAGTTGGAAACGAGTCAAGCCAAGTACAAGATGAGACATGACAAGCATCATGTTGATCACAGTTTCCAAGTTGGATATGAAGTTTGGATTTACATTAGTAAGGAGAGGCTTAAAGGAGAAGGTAAAAAAACTAAAACCAATTTGATATGGTCCTTTCAAGATTATCGACAAGATTGGTAACAATGCCTTCCGTTTAGATTTGCCTCCTTATATGCAAATGTATGCARTTGYTAATGTTGAGAATTTGAAATTGTATGAGCCTCCTTTGATTGATGATCAAGGAGAGCATGTTCAGATTCCTTCTATAGATGATTTTTCCCCAGAATATCTTACAGAACTGCATGAAGACACAATCCTTGACAGGAGAATGAGAACTTCAAAATGAGGAAATGTGGAGTATCTTCGAGTTGGTCTTAAAGGTACAAATCCAAGCAAAGCCAAGTGAATTGAGGTTGGAAAGGTGAGGGAACTATACCCTCATCTTCAGATAGACTGAAAATAGTCTTTTGGAGGTCCAAAAGCTTTCCAATGGGGAGGTGTGATCCAGGGGATCAAATTTTGATCAAAATTCAAAGTGCTCGGAATTGCTTCAAATCGAGCAGGAGCGTAGGACTCATTGTCACGAACCCAACACAACTCATTTGGGTTCAAACAGACATCGAATGAGAGAGATATCGCGTTCTGTTCAAAATGACAAATAAGCAAAAAAAATGTGCTAACTGTACAATCCGTACGGATGCTGACATGGTAGGCTGTACGACACGTGGCAGGGCCGTATGACACATGTCAGGCAACCGTGTGGATAGCTGGTGGTGAATGGGATGATGACACATGGCATTATTAAGGTGAATGGTTTGGTTCCACGTGGCACCCTGTTATTGGTTGGTTGTATAAAATTGATTTGGAGTCCACCGGACTCGACCCCGTGACCTCCACCTGCATGCAAAGTCTTTGCAAAGTCCACCAACCAACGCGCCATAACATATTGCTTATTATATATATGGTGCGAATTATATTTAAGTTTGAATGCTTTCAAATTGGCGCGGGGGTCGGGCTGGGGCTTAGCCCCAGCCCGCGGTTATATTGTTTATGTCATATGGCCACCGGTGTAAAACCTTTGCGCGCGCACATTTCAAACTTTAAACCCCGGTCGTATACATTGTAATATGACCATGGACGTGCAACATGTTTTAATCATAGCCCTTTTTGTATGAGCCCGGTCACACGTGTTTGCGCATAGAACCACCGGCGCGCCCGACCGTTGTCATTTGATTGGACTTGGTCCCTTTTATATGCATGCGAGGTCATGTGATGGCCATATGCCCGTGGGCCTTGGCAGTTAAGGGCTAGTGCGTAATTGTCCTACAGTTTGTACCAGTTGTGCAGTTGCGCCCAGTGCTGGGTTTTTCCACATTTATATGAGTGGGGGCTAGGTTGAGGAGGCAAGGGTGCATTTTGGCGATCCAGAGACAACAAGTTTGAAGGGGAACTTCCAGGAAGCCTATCTTCTTCAATTTTTGGCCAAACAAGGTGCCGAAAAAGCCCAGCTAGGGGTTTTTGGACGTTCTGAAGCCATTGGAGCCATCTATTTGGAATTTTGAGCATTGTAAAGCACATATTTGAGCACTTTGAGCAAATAATACAAAAGATCCATTAGAAGTTGGACCAGGAGATGTAGCCCAAGAGAGGGGTGAACTCCTTTATCATTTGTTGTGTTATGTGTTTTCTGTTCACTGTTTATTGCTGCTGTTTATATGCATATTGAATGAGTAATTTATATAAAAGTTGTGTTGCAAAATTGATCCATTTTCATTTTAACACATGAATTAAATCTTGCAAATAATTTCAAGAATACAAGTCTTCTTCATTTTTAGATCAGATAAGGCTCCGGTTTTATGTTTTGGTTGAATTTTGTTTCATTGCAAGATATTGTCGATTAATATGATGAAGATTGTGTATAATTGAACATATTTTGAATTCTGTTCGCATTTGAAAAAGAGACCTTTGTATATTTTAATTGGGCCCGATTGTTAATTGGTAAACAATGGATGTTGATTGTTATCGTGATGCATTATGGATTATCAGGGATAGATGTCGAGCATCTTGTTGTGCATTTTTTTTTTTTTTTTAAAAGAAAAAAAAGAAGGAAGGGATCAACACTTTGTTAAACAAGACTATTGGATGGAAAACATTTTTTGTTTATAAGTTATGATTGCACAAACTGTTATGAATTAAGGAATTCTGGGAATTTTTTTTATTGGAACAACAAGAAGTTTGGCATACAATTGAGAAACGATGAATGTTGGTGCTTTTTGGATTGATTTTAATACAAGGTTATGATTATTAATTATTAAATTTGTGTTATGAAAAATATCCATTAAATTCCCTGTCATTCTCTCACTTTTTTGCTCATTACGAATGCCCTCACAATCCCATATTCACTTTGCACACCATGTTCTTAAAATTAAATTAAAATCAAATAGAAACTCTGTATTACAACAATTAAAAGGTGATACAAAGATGGGTCACAGTTGATATGATTTTGTTATTGTAACACAAATTGATTGTTTAATGATTTGTTGAGCAATAATCATGTTCTTACTCCCTTTCATTTTATCACTTTTCCGCTCAATACAACCCCCTCAGATATCCCAGAACCCTTATTCATCCCCTATTCATTGACAAGTATTAAATGAATTTTATGGATTGGATTGCATGGGTCTGATGTGATTGTTGAGCCAAAATTTGTTTCATATTAAAGAGATATCATGTATTGTTTTTTTAAGAAGTCAGTTGCTAATAAATGCTGCATACTGGATGATCTTCTTCAGCAGAGGAAGCCATGGACGAAATAACATGGGTAGAGGGAATTGGAATAAAGGGCCTAGAAGGCCAAGATTCTTTATACATTTTGATGGAGATCCACAAGAGTTAAACCAACTCTTCCAAGCTATATTTTTCAATTGGATTGGATAAGGGGTAGTCCAACCTAGGCCAGAAATGCCTCCCTTCCAACTGCAACATGCCCCTGGTATCCCCGTTCCCCCTCATGTTTCATTACAACTTGAAGTCCCTAAGAATGACAGATGGCATGATATTATTCACCAAACAGTCTCCCAACATCGTGGCAGGCCCAATCTGTCTCTACTTGCTCCTCCTCTACTGGTTAACCCAAATGTCCAAATTTCCCCTGCACACTCACCTGTACAGTCTTCCCATGCAAGCAAGAGACTCAAAATTGAATCCCACCACATGCATGATAAAGGAAAATCTGCTACTGCCCCCTCCTCTCCCTCAAGGGGTTCAACCAAATCTGTTTCATCTCGCATGCACTTGAGAGATGACTATTCTCATGTCATCAATTATATCAAGACTAAAGGCTCCACACAACTAATGGATAATTAAGAAAATTCAAAGGGAAAAACAACAACAAAGGGAAAATTTCCTCCCAAAGTGGAAAATATGGTTTTTGAGTATATTTTATATTGATTGTTGAGAACAATTGACTGCTGAAGTTTTTGGACAACATACTATTTTTGGATATTTTGGATATTATATGTTTGGATATGGTTTAAAATATCATTGATATTCTATTTTCAAATTATGAGAATGATGATGGGAGCCACAAGGAGGGATGTGTTTGAATGATTGACTAGTTATGTTTATTTTTGTTACGAAACTAAAGAGAGTCACAAGGGGTCCCACCTACTGGTTATTATTTATTAAAGACCCTTATTATTATTATTATATTAATTTTCCCCTAAACTAAAAGTTAGTTTAGTTTTAGTTGACTTAACTAAAAGAGGTAGTTGAACTACCTCAACTAATTTGGAATGCTTAAGGGTAAAATGAGAAGGAAGAACAAGAGGAGAATAGAAGGAGAAAGCATACTAAGGTCTGGTCTTGAGTTTTATTAATATAGTTCAGTTTTCATTCATTATTTAATTCATTAAAATCCTAATTCTCTTTTATGACATCAGTGTCCTATTGTAGACAACAAGATTCAAGGCTGGATTTGTTGAAATTACTAAGACAACTAAGGGGGGGGGGGTGAATTAGTTGTTACCGTGCTTAAACAATTTTATTCCTATTAAAATATTATTAATCTTCTCCAAGTGATCATAAAAATTATGCAATACATGAGCAACAAAAATAATAAAAATCAATCACACATATGATATACACAGAGACAAATATTCATGAGGAAACCCATAAAGGGAGAAAACTTCTTCTTCTTAGAATGATAGGAAGTAATGTATGTTCTGTACATCATAAATCTTTGAGCACCAACTCAAAATGAGGCTAAAACCTTTTCTTTAACAAGATTCAACTTGTAGAGAGCACCAACCCTCAAGATTCTCCAACACCCACTAGAAAGAATAATATTTTCTCCTTATGATCTCCAACACCAACTGGATGGAAGCACCTACTTCCACTTATACAAGCACCAATTTGCACACAAAAAACTCTTAGTTTTCCCTAGCACCACCCTGCCACCCTGCTTTCTAGCCACAACTAGATGGAAGCTACTACTCCCAGTATCCAAGCACCAACTTGAATAACAAAGGACCAAAGTCCTCCCTAGCTCCACCCTACCACCCTGTTTATAAGTACTTACTTGAATAATACCTTACAACAATATAGACATTTCAATGCTTACCATTTCTTCTCTGTTCTACAACTCTGCTATGCTTCTGTTTGTTCATGCTTGGCTCCACTTGCTGTCTCTTTCCATCTTCTCTTGCTCTATTTTTCTCATTCTCTTAGGTTCTCGTACAATCTTCTCTTTTCACCATTTCTTCTCTATCCAGCTTATGCTCTTCATATCTTCATTTTCTCCCACTCTGTTCATGCTGTTATTTTCATTACATGCAATTCAAATTATTTTACAGAGAAACAACAACCCCCCTCTGTCACAACATATTTCTTTTATTCATGCTCTCATCATCCGTTACACTCCGAATCTCCAATGCCCAAGTCGAGAATCTCAAAACACTCAAGAACCATGATTCCAACGCCCAAGAAAAATGATTCAGTTAGTGTAACTGAGTTGTAACTGATCAAGACACCACGAAGTGAAACAACAACCCCTTCGATCATATTGTTTGTTTGATCAACACCGTTGGATTATAAATGCATAGGATTTTTGAATTTTCAATGTGTAACCTTCGAGGTGGAGCCTAGCAGCGCTATATCCTTCCCCTATCTTTTTCTGATGTGACCTTGGGCAATGATATCATGTGACCACACGATTGCAGGCATGAAAAAAGGTGGTTTGACATCAAACTACGTTTCACCCCGCAATTTACCTCAAGCCTCCACATGTCCTTTCTCCAAAACTGTGGTTTCGATTACGACCTGCCCTCAAATTTTTAAAGTTCATACACCTTCAATCCCCGTAATGAGATGAGATCTTCGATCTCATGATCTTGACGGTGATCTTGAACCTACGGTTCAGATCTGTCCTTTAAATTTCTGCGGATAAGATCTAACCTTCCTAAATCAACGACTATGGTTTATTTCATGATCCAAGCTTTAGGAGTTTCAAATCTCAAACCCTTCTTTCCTCCGTATGTCAATATTTCGGAGTCGATGATCCGCATAAACATGTCCTTCTCAATCGATGGCTCTGCCTCTACTTCAGGAATTTGACCATTCGACTAGATCAACGGTTCTACGACCCTTTTCTCAATCAACGGTCGAGATATCCTTCAGGTCTCCAGACTTATGAAATCTCAAGTCTCAAAATCCACTTCCCCTCGAAGTATGCAGATTCCTGCCATGTTTCCTCTTGAATCAGATGGTTGAGGCTTACTTTGGGTCTTTACCCGGAGTCTGCAGGTTTACGCCATGTATTTTCTGGATCATATGGACTAGATTCACTTCAGACGATCTAATGCTTGAGATCTTCTTCAGATGATCTGACGACTGAGATCTACTTCGGATGATCCGACAGTCAATAATTTATTTCGGTTCTCCGAATCTCCGGGCTTCGGGAATTTCAAATCTCAAACTGAAACTCTCGAAGTGAGATTCCCGAAGCGTAACCTCCTCACATCTTAATACCCGAAATAAATGTTGTTCGTTGATCATGGTTTTAGATCGACGTCTTGATCTATATGCGATTCTTCTTTGCCTTGGATTAAATCCAACAACTCTTCTTCTAGCTTATCCTATCCTTCCACTTTAGAATGATCCAACGGTTGTCGAATATTCGCATAATTGAGATCTCATATATTTTACCTCACTTATCCTATCCTTCCATTAATTCGGTTCGATGGCTGACAGAAATTCGGATGATTGAGATCTCAGATCTTTCAACTTATCCTATCCTTCCACTCAAAAATGATCCAATGACTATCGGGTATTCAGGTATTTGAATTCTCAACCCTTTTTCCCCGCTTATCTTATACTTCCACTTAAAGTGATCCAACGACCGTGAAGACTCTCGTAGAAGATCCACGATCAAGGATGATTGCAGAACAACAACTTGCGAGTGATTTAATTCATCACCCAAGCTCCGCAATTTGAAGTTGTGCATTTGTTGGTGAGTCAAACACAATTGTCGATATTTGAGGCTATAAGATCTAATGGTCCTGACTAATTGAAGGATTGGAAATAGTGAGTTGTTTAATTCTTATTTCTCTCTCCGCAATTCATCCCTGCCATTAATCTGGCACATGCGTATCAACAGTCCTGGTTTTTCCTGTGGAGATTTTGATCCTGATCACGTTTTTGTACAACGCTTTCCGTTTTGAGATTTCATCTCTGCATACTGTTCTCTTCTCCTCCTGAGCTTATGATTTTCCTGTTTTCCATCGTCGCTATTGTTCTTTCCATCAATGACAAGCACACTCTTCCTGTAAAACATGCCAACATAATTACATCATTCAAACACTTTTTTTCAGAGGTGTTGATCTATCTTTGATAGTTTGTGTAGACTTGTCTGTTTATGAATTAAATTTCATAACTGATAAAGGATATTGTGCAGAGTCGAGTGGGTAGCAATATGTGTCAATATGATCCAACTTTTAAAGTTTAGTTTTTTTACTTTCTATCAGAAGTCCTTTTGTATGGTTTTCATCGGGGACATCTAAGTTTGACTTTGGTCCAAACTCCCTGAGGGATTTTTGTAAAGAGAATGATTCTTTTGATTACTTGGAATGAAATAAGTGATTGATATTTTGTCTCATCCGTGTTAATATGTGACTTGGTATTTTTTCTTTTGTCTCCACATTTACTTTTGCATCTGTTATATTCATAAAATTATATAAAAATGTTTAATTTTACAACAATCTTCTATTTATAAAAAAATCATCCTAAGCCGTTGTAACTAATACTTGTGGATTAGGAAACAAATTTTGAGGCTATAAACATAGGGTGATATTCCCGTCTATCTTTCCTTAGCCAAGAACGATCTGAAAATGCTTGAGTAAGATTATTTCATATATTTTCCTCAACAAAATGTTTAATGATTTTCTTTGTTTTATGTCTTTGTCCTCATAAGTAACCCACATAAAGTCATAAAACAAGGAAAAATAATTACACACCCACATATAATTTTAATTTTAATTTTACATGTCTAATTCTTTTTAAAATTTCTAGTGTTTTGAAAGTTAAAAATGAAATTAATTCATTTGCTTGCAAAATACTTTCTGGTTTGGAAGAAGCAGAAGTTGAAACTTCAAATATTGGGGACCCGTGCACTTAAATAATGGATTATATAAATTTCAACGATGAAAAAAATAGAGGGAGAAAAGTGTCTATAATGCACCAGTTCAAATAAATGAAAAACCATTTCCATGTAGATTTCTATGAACTTTTTTTCTTATGAATGAATCAATTAATTTTGAGAGCCCAACATGTAAAGGGAGAAAAGTGTATAATGTATCACTGGAGATATTTTGTAGTGAAAAGTTCAAATAAAAGAAAAACCATTTGAATTAATTGACATGGGGCATAGTAGGTGGTACCATAGAGGGTAACCTTATGTTATATCATATATATTTGGTGCTCATGCATCATGTGTGAGGGCTTGAGACACCACATAGACAACATACCAATAATCTTTGTCTTATGAACAAGATATGGTTATACTATCCATTTTGAGGTTTGGCATAGATATTGTTCTGATAGACTACACTCCATTGTGCCATATAAGCCCTACATAAGGAATCGTTGTTCTAACACAACTACATTTGAACCCAAAATCCGAAGGCATCCTCTGACGCCACCCCAAAAAATGGCCTTGACGTTGGATTTTACCTTTAAAAATTGTAATTTTCTTGTTTTTTGTTTTTCAAATTGTCCCCAACGATCATCATGCGCTAAGATATAAGAGATAAGAATATTGAAAGCTACCAATATCCTACCAAAGAAACATTCCTTGCAGAGATAAGAGTCTTGAAATCTATGAAGATATTACCAATCAAATGATGCTTGGGCTATAAGGGCTTATCAAAGTTCATTTGCAAGCTAAGTCAGATCATAATTTTCATGTGACATAAGACTATCATTCAATAGTAAAATTGTTACATTTCATTGTCATGCATCATGTGTGAGGGCTTGAGACACCACAAAGGAAACATACAAATAATATTTGTCTTATGAACAAGATATGGTACTATCCATTTTGAGGTTTGGAATAAAGATTTTATAGACTACACTACATTGCACCATGTATTCCCTACACTCCTTGAAAACCATGTAACACCATTCAAAGACACATGCTCGACCTCTAAGCCCCATTCAAAGGTCACTATTTCCCATGTCTAGTCCAATGTAACAATGATGACATTTACGATGATGATGATGATGATGACATTTATTGATCATTCCAGGTATATTTCTCATTCATGAGGCCAAAATCATATCATCTCATGCATATTTAGACCTTATTGCAAAACTGATTACATCAAGGTAGCTTATTTTAACTATGTATTTCTCCACAAGAAAGAGAGAGAGAGTTAATCTATGGTAGTCAATTTTCGTTTAAAAGAGATTAATAATAGTTTATACTTGCATTTTTAATGACCCAATTCTTCAGTGATGGGGGTTCATAACCATATAGCACTTTAAATTGGGTAATTTTGGAGGTAGAGTAATACATAATATCATACCAATATTCCGTTAGATGGAACCACCTCATCCATTTCCTTTTTTTTATCCTATGTGTATATTTGAAGATACTTGCGACGAATTAGCTATACTTGGAACCACCTCATCCATTTCCTTTGTTTATCCCATGTAAAGATTCTTGTGACGAATTATCTATACTATCGACGAATTTTTTCTGTCGATAGTATAACTAATTTGTTGCAAGAATATTTACATTCGTCTCTCTTGCGACAATATCCTTTCCTTGTCTCTTGCCGAAGAATTCCCTTCTTTGTCTCTCTTTCCGACGAAAATTTTTGCATAAGTGACGGGTACTAAATTATCCTTGATTTTCTCCTCTACCTATTCTACTTCTTTTCACACCACCATATATATCAATATTTATTGAAGGTTAAAAAGATCAACATTAGCTTAGAAGAGAATCCAATATCATATTGTTCTACTTCTATATAGACTACTCTCTCTCTATTTTAAAAGATAGCTACATGGCACTACACTTAAATGACAAATTCCAACACTTGATGGTTTTAGGATTCATTTCCTATTTGGTTTATCAACTTGAAATTAAAATTTGATACTTTGCAAGCTAGTACCTTGAGTCAAATACAAATTTGAAATTAGGAATCATTAACATATCTACTAGAACAATTATTCTAACCTATAAAAAATATACTAAATTATCATAATTTCTTCGCATAACCAAAAGGTTTACATTTAGAGTTCCCTTCCACATGGACATTTGTCCTCTTTATTGCTTCCATGAAACTTTCCTTCAGAGACATCACCCTGCAATTCTTCTTGATATAACTTTATTACATTGGAAAGTGTCACACTATTCCACTTTATTACATTGCATTAGTAAGTGCTTCAATATGATATAATGGAGTTTAATATTTGAACAAGTGGGTGTGTGAGTCAAATTTGAGTCCAAAAACCCTCCCATATTGTTAAGGAATGCAAATAGTCTATCCATGTCAAATTTCAATGCATATAGAAACAATTTGAAAAAATTTCAACGTTGGCCCCATTCACAGGTCATTGTTGCCCATGTCTAGTCCTAGTACAATTTCTGCCCATTGTTCCTTTTACAATTTGTTCAACGGTACACACATTATCACATCTAGTACTAGAAGGGCATATTTTTATGGTGTTGATTAAACAATGAACGAAAAAGAGGGATTTTTCATCACAACTATGACACACATACATTGTATATACATTAATGTAGAACCTGAAAGAAACATGAAGAAAGGCTGATGCAAACTTAAAACTTGTGTCAACCAATTTGTGTACTTTGAAAAAAAAATAGGGTTTATGGTTTACATGATGAATGGATAATGGAAACAAGTGGGTGTGTGAGTCAAATTTGAGTCCAAAAACCCTCCCATATCATTAAGGCATGTGAATAGTCTATCCATGTCAATTTTTGGTGCATACAAAAACAATTTGAAATTTTTTCAATGTTGGACCCATTCACAAGTCACTATTGCCCATGTCTAGTCCTAGTACAATTTGTGTTTGTTGTTCCTTTTAAAATTCATTCGATAGTACACACGTCCCTGCATTTAGTACTGCAAGGGCATATTTTTATGGTGTTGATTAAGCAATGGACAAAAAAGATTGATTTTTCATCACAAATATGACACACATACATTGTATGTACATTAATGTAGAACCTGAAAGAAAAATGAAGAAAGGATGATGCAAACTTAAAACTTGTGTCAACCAATTTGTGTACTTTGAAAGAAAAATAATTTTTATAGTTTACATGATGAATTTATGATGTGAAAAAGTGGGTGTGTGAGTCAAATTTGAGTCCAAAAACCTTACCATATCGTTAAGGCATGTGAATATTATATCCATGTCAAATTTTAGTGCATACATAAAAATTTCAAAAAAATTCAACGTTGGCACCATTCACAGGTCACTGTTGCCCATGTCCAGTTCTTGTACAATTTATGTTTGTTGTTCCTTTTAAAATTCGTTCCTTGTATAATTTATGTTTGTTGTTCCTTTTAAAATTGCTCTACAAGATACACGCACGCCCCCACATCTAGTACTACAAGGGAAATATTATTATGGTGTTGATTAAGCAATGAACTTAAAAGAGGGATTTTTCATCACAACTATGACACACATACATTGCATATAAATTAATGTAGAAAACAAGATAGTACATTGGGGCACAAGGTCTTCAGGAAGAAAACTCACACATAAAGCTACCTTCATGCAGATTCCCACCACCATCCCTCTCAAAAGATGGGGGTTCTCAACACCATGGCCACAGGGGAAGCAAGAATTTTTGACAAAGAACATCTAGAGGAGGAAATAGACCACTTAAATAGGGTCTTTAAGAACATTGGATACAGAGATAGAGACATAAAAAATGAAATGAATAAGAATGATAGAATGACTCGTGTCCAGAATGATCAAACCTCCAACATAAAATCCTTTCTTCCCTACATTTGAGGTGTCATAGACAAGATTGCAAAAGTTTTAAAAAGAAAAGAAATTGTAACCTCCTTCAAACCCCTAATTACTATCAGACAAATAATGAAGTCTGTAAAGGACCCTATAGACCAACAACAAGGAAAAGGCATCTACAAGGTCTCTTTCTCATGCGGTAAGTGTTACATTGGGGAAACCAGACGATCATTTCAGGTAAGGATTAAGGAACATGAAGCATACATTAGGAATGAACACACTCACACTTCGACCTTAGCAGAACACTCACTTAAAACCACACATCATGTCTTCCTTGAGGATACTAAGATATTAGCAAAAGAAAATCATTACTACAAGAGACGCTTAAGAGAATCTCTAGAAATAATCAAACACCCTAACAATATGAACAGAGATGATGGCCTAGAGGTAAGCAGCTTTTGGAACCCATTAATCAACCAACTTAAAGACCCTCATAGATCAAATCAGGCATGACACCTTCCTCCTCCTTTTCCTTGCTTGTTTATGTTCTACTTTTGAGTCGGTAACTAGATTTAAAGGTCTAACTAACCCTGTACTACCTACTACATAATTCTAATTATAAAAACTTATTACTATAAATATCACTAATTAAGCTATATATACCCTAATCATATGACACTTTATATATTAATACTCATTACATCCTAATCACTTAAAAACTAAATCATAAATCAACCCCTACTACTTAGTAGCACATTAAAACTCCTAATACTTGATTTATTTATATTTATATAACATTATCATACTCGAACCGAATAATGATAATCCTATAAAATTCACTTTTCCATAATCTAGTAATTCCACTTAATCTTAAAATATCAAATAGAGTTTCAAACAATATACAATCAATTAGAAATATTAATAATTAATATAATAAGATGAAACTCAATCTACATCTAACCCTATATTTATGTTTACATACATAAATTTGTAACACTATTAAACAAACTATTAGAAACCCTAGACCTATATACATATTTAGATATATCAAACACTTAAAAATCACTTATGATATATGCGTTAATTAACCATTGGAGGAACTTAATGAACGAATGAGGAAAGAAGAGGAATTATAACAACCATATACACATATGCAGATCTGAAATGAAATAATAGACAACAAACCATAACACACAGATTGATAACGGAGTTCGACACAACTTTGCCTACGTCTCCAGGCCTTTGTCTCTGTGGGGGAGGCTTCTTTATTTCTGTTCAAAATCTCAAAAGTACATCACTACAATGCCAAATGGCTACAATACTGATCTGGTCATGTTCTTCCAGATCTCTAGAACCCTGTAAAGAAAACGACACGCAAAACGGACGTCCGAAGCTCCCAGAAATGATCCGACAACGTCTCCTTCTCAAAAGCTTCTCTACATCAAAATGGATTTAGCTTGGTTTTCCTTCAGTATAACTCTGCTCTGACTGCTCCTATGGCTTTAGAGTGTCCAAAAACCCCTATCTGGGCTCTTTCGACACCTCAATCGGTCGAAAAACGAAGAAGTTAGGCCTCCTGGAAGTCTTCCCCTTCAAGCTTGTTATCTCTGCATCTACAAATTACACCCTCTCAATTGAACCTGGCACACACGCAATAAATAGCATGAAAACCCAGCACCGGGTGCAACCGCGCCAATGGTGCAAACCGTAGGACGGTTAAGGGCGCACCAACCCCTAACCGCCTAGCACCTGGGCGTATGAGAGTCATGTGACCGCGTACGTTAGCAAAAAGGCTAAACGGTTACAACTGGTTTAAAATTCCCCCGCGCTCCGGTTAGGGTCACATGGCATAAAGCATATAACCGTGGCTTACAACACAAATCATGCCATTTTATGGAGGGCATATGATATGGTCATATGGCATATGTTATATAACCGTGGGCTTAAACAAACCGCGTGCCTCCATATATGATAAATGGTCGCATGGTATAATACAAAGGACCGTGCGTTTATATATTTGAAATACCCCACACCATGTAAACAAAGGTATGGGTGTATGTATGGATTGTGGAACCACGGGTCGGGGCTAAGCCCCGGCCCGACCCCCGACCATATCAACCATAATTCAAAGTTAAATACATATTAAAACATTATATAACAAGAACCAATATAGTGGCGCGTTGGCAGCGTGGACTGTGCAAAGTCTTTACACGGTGGGGAGGTCTGGGGGTCGAACCCCACGACCTCCATAAAATTTTAATTAACAAACCAAATAGACCAATATCGGGGTGCCACGTGGCAGCCCATGACTGGGCCATGTGGCACCTTACCATTTGCCCAATAACTGCCACGTGTCAACAAATGATTCGCCCAAGTCCGCCAATATGAAACCGCCACGTCACCTCTACCACATCAGCATGTACGATCAAGCCACGTTAGCGTACGGTCATGCCACATCATCATCCGTACAGACTGTACGGACTGCACAGTCAACATTTTTTTACCTGTTTGGCTTTTCAGATAGAACGCGATATCTTCTCCATATGGAGTCCGTTTGGCAAAGTAAATAAATCGCCGGAATCAGGAAGACGATACTGACGCAATGACACTGGTTTCGTTGCATTCAAAGCACTTTCATTTTTGAGCATTTTTCAAGCCCTGTCAGGCTTCTGGATCCAATTTTGGATCACACCTCCCCACAATAAGACCTTTTGGTCCCCAAAAGGTTACTGACCAGTCAACAAGCTCGGGATAGGCCACCCGGCTTGCTGTCTGTATCTGAACTCTGTCCTGTGCACCTGTCTCATCAAGATCAACTGTAACACAATCATGACAACTGACAGTATATTGTTAGCCATTTGAACCCTGTTACATCTTACTGAAGCCACTATCATCCATGTAGAAAACATTGCTAATGACAGTATCAAAAAGACGACTGCAAATGAGCTGATATACTTTAGATATTTGCACGACATGAGCTTATCTTGAAGCAACTTATGATTGATTTTCCATTAAACAACCATATTTTGTTCTTGCTTAAGATCAATTACTTCATTTTGAAACAATTATTGGTTTGTTGCGTAGCACTTGGCGCATTCTTTAATTGTTCCCTTGTTTGAAGTGTTTTATTTTGCTTTAACACGATGAGCATGAACCACATAATCATGACTGGCTTTAGTGAATTGATATTGATTCTTTGTCTGTAGAAGATTGCCTTACGATCAAATAAGTATGGACTACCTAAAATCATTCCACATTCATCTTAGCGACACAACATCACAAGTTACGCCGTCCACATACTTAGATGGTAGATTTGATTATTACCTTTGTTTTTGTTATGTGTATTTGATGATGATTGCTCATCATTTTAAATTATTAATAGCGAACCATGATGAGTTTGTGTTTTAACCCCAATTTCTTAACCAAATATTCAGAGATTAGATTAGCTTGATATCCTTTGGTAGTTAATGTGTGTCTATCGCCAATTATTGTCCACATGATTTCCATATGAAACAAGTTGCTTCTACAATCAATCTCTTCACCATTCCTACGGTTATACCAACCAATGAGAGAATCTTTGACTCATCGCACGAATCTGATCAAAGATGCATTGTGGTTTTTGATGTCGTTTCCACTGTTCGCGTTCCCTTCTTTTCTTTGAACCACTTTGGCCTCTTCGGGATGCAATTGCCAACATCGTCATCATGGCCCTCTTTCTTGCAATGCTTGCAAGAGGGGCTCTCTTCCTTTCTTTCCACTGAATTTTCATTCTTTTGCCATTCCAATTCCTTTTCCTCTTGTACTCTTTCCTCAAAGACGGCGATTCTCCAACACTTGTTTTCCATGCTTCAATATACACTTGGCAGACAGAGCCATATTAAAGTTGCGTCGGTCCAAACATGAAACTTGATGTTTCTAATATCGTGAAGTGAGCCTCCTATATACTTCATAAGGGTTTCTTGTGTTTTGCAAAGAGATATCTAACATTAATGCCATATTTCAAAATCCATGATTGTATTCTTGCATTTTTTTGTCCTTTTCTTAGTTTTAAAGGGTGTATTCTTGCACTGTTTGTCCTTTTCTTAGTTTTAAAGATTGCCATTCAATTATTTCTTTTTCTTTATAACCCAAAGGATAGAATTGTTTCCTAAGTGCAGAAATGAAATCCTTCCATGATGGAAATACATTACCCACATTTTTTGTTCCTTTTTGCAGCTTGCTTTGCCACCAGATAAGAGCTGTACCTGCAAGTCTCAAAGATGCCAAATTGATTTGTGTGGCCTCATCCTTGATCTGTTGCACACTGAAGTATACCTCCATCTGCCTGATCCAGTTATCAAGTTTTTCTGCATTTACTTCACCATCATATATGGGCAACTCAAAATTTACATCAAGTTTTAACAATGGCATTTCATGTTTATTCTTATGAACATTTTTATTTCCACTAGATTTAGAACTTGAACTTGAAGAAGAAGGAGAAGAAGGAGGCGTTGATGGAGGTGAAGGAGAAATGTGAGGATGGTTCTCTTCCTCTTCACTTTTTCCCTTTGAAGAATCACCCAAAACTGGTCGCTTCCGTTCCAAGTAATCTTCGTACAAGACTTTCACCATCTCCGACATAGCAAGGAATGTTTTCCGGAACTCTTTCTCATCTTGAGAAATCCCTTCTTCCGATGCCATCTTCTCGCTGTGAGAAGCCCTTTTTCTCAATCCAATTAATGGATTCTCTGCAACAAGCTCACCTTCACCACGCTGTAGCTTTTCCCTGGTTAACATGCAACTCAAATCCAAACGTCAACTAGCTCTGATACCACTTGATCCGTAGGATCTGTTTAATGACTATGGTTGAGTTTTAATTTTGCATGCGTTAATTAACCATTTGAGGAAATTAATGAACGGATGAGGAAAGAAGAGGAATTATAACATCCATATACACATATGCAGATCTGAAATGAAATAATAGACAACAAACCATAACACACAGATTGATAATGGAGTTTGGCACAACTTTGCCTACGTCTCCGGGCCTTTGTCTCTGTGGGGGAGGCTTCTTTATTTCTGGTCAAAAGATCAAAAGTATAACTCTACTCTGACTGCTCCTATGGCTTCAGAGCGTCCAAAAACCCCTATCTGGGCTCTTTCGACACCTCAATCGGTCGAAAAACGAAGAAGTTAGGCCTCCTGGAAGTCTTCCCCTTCAAGCTTGTTGTCTCTGCATCTACAAATTGCACCCTCTCAATTGAACCTAGCACACACACAATAAATAGCGTGAAAACCCAACACTGGGTGCAACCGTGCCAACGGTGCAAACCGTAGGACGGTTAAGGGCACGCCAGCCCCTAACCGCCTAACACCTGGGCGTATGAGAGTCATGTGACCGCGTGCGTTAGCAAAAAGGCTAAACGGTTACAACTGGTTTAAACTTCCCCGACGCTCCGGTTAGGGTCACATGGCATAAAGAATATAACTGTGGCTTACAACACAAATCACGCCATTTTACGGAGGGCATATGATATGGTCATATGGCATATGTTATATAACTGTGGGCTTAAACAAACCGCGCGCCTCCATATATGATAAATGGTCGCATGGTATAATACAAAGGACTGCGCGTTTATATATTTGAAAACATATATATGAAATACCCCGCGCCATGTAAACAAAGGTATGGGAATATGTATGGATGGTGGAACCATGGGTCGGGGCTAAGCCCCGACCCGACCCCCGACCATATCAACCATAATTCAAAGTTAAATACATATTAAAACGTTATGTAACAAGAACCAATATAGTGGCGCGTTGGCAGCACGGACTGTGCAAAGTCTTTACATGGTGGGGAGGTCCGGGGGTTGAACCCCATAGCCTCCATAAAATTTTAATTAACAAACCAAATAGACCAATGCTGGGGTGCCACGTGGCAGCCCATGACTGGGCCACGTGGCACCTTACCATTTGCCCAATAACTGCCACATGTCAACAAATGATTCGCCCAAGTCCGCCAATATGAAACCACCATGTCACCTCTACCACGTCAGCATGTACGATCAAGCCACATCAACGTACAATCATGCCACGTCAGCATCTGTACGGACTGTACGGACTGCACAGTCAACATTTTTTTACTTGTTTGGCTTTTCGAACAGAACACGATATCTTCTTCATACAGAGCCCGTTTGACAAAGTAAATATACCGCCGCAATCAGGAAGACGAGACGGACGCAATGAAATTGGTTTCGTCGCATTCTGAGCACTTTCATTTTTGAGCATTTTTCAAGCCTTGTCAGGCTTCTGGATCCGATTTCAGATCATATTATTAATTATTAAATCACTTAAAAACTAAATCATAAATCAACCCCTACTACTTAGTAGCACATTAAATTCCTAACCCTTGATTTATTTATATATACATAACATTATCATACTCGGACCTAATAATGATAATCCTATAAAATTCACTTTTCCATAATCTAGTAATTCCACTTAATCTTAAAATATCAATTATAGTTTCAAACAATATACAATCAGTTAGAAATATTAATAATCAATATAATAAGATTAAACTCAATCTAAATCTAACCCTAGATTTATATTTACATACACAAATTTGAAACACTATTAAACAAACTATTGGAAACCCTAGACCTATATCAAACACTTAAAAATCACTTATGATATATTATTAATTATTACTAATTATCTTTATATTATTAAGTTCATTATGGTCTATATCCTAAACAAAATTAAAACACTACTAAACAAACTATTAGAAACCCTAGACCTATATACATATTTAGATATATCAACACTTAAAAAATCACTTATGATATATTATCAATTATTACTAATTATCTTTAATCTATTAAGTTCATTAAGCTCTATTATAAATTGGAATTTAGAGCAAAATACTAATAATTAATATAATAAAATTAAACTCATTCTAACCCTATATTTTAATTATTTATTTATATTAACTAAAAAACATCATTAAAACAAACTATTATATATATATATATATATATATATATATATATTCACTATTATGAGTTACGATATATTACTATTAGTAATAAATTTGTTTTTAATTTTTATTTAGCTCTGCAATTAGGGTTTATAGATAGCCAACCTGGTTATCTTATATTGTCCTGCATATACACTATTAATGGATTAAAATCAGCAAGATCTCAAATTGACGATTAGTCCTGATGATGAATCCCGATTCGGATTTGAAACGTCGATGACAAAATGACACCAACTATGGATTCTCCGATAAATAATTTCGAAACTCCTCACCACAGAAATTTGAAAACATTAATGTAGAACCTGAAAGAAAAACGAAGAAAGGCTGATGCAAACTTGAAACTTGCGTCAACCAATTTTTGTACTTTGAAAGAAAAATAGGGTTTATGGTTTAGATGATGAATTGATGATGGAAAAAGTGGGCATGTGAGTCAAATTTGAGTCCAAAAACCCTCCCATATCGTTAAGGCATGCGAATAATCTATCCATGTCAAATTTTGGTGCATATAGAAATAGTTTGAAAAAATTTCAACGTTGGCCCCATTCACAGGTCACTATTGCCCATGTGTAGTGCTAGTACAATTTTTGTTCGTTGTTCCTTTTAAAATTCATTCGACAGTACACACGTCCCCACATCTAGTACTACAAGGGCATATTTTTATGGTGTTGATTAAGCAATGAACGGAAAAGAGGAATTTTTCATCACAACTATGACACACATACATTGTATATACATTAATGTAGAAGCTGAAAGAAAAATGAAGAAAGGCTGATGCAAACTTAAAACTTGCGTCAACCAATTTGTGTACTTTGAATGAAAAATAGGGTTTATGGTTTACATGATGAATTGATGATGGAAATGAGTGGGTGTGTGAGTCAAATTTGAGTCCAAAAACCCTCCCATATTATTAAGGCATGCAAATAGTCTATCCATGTCAAATTTCAGTGCATACATAAACAATTTGAAAAAATTTCAGCGTTGGCCCTATTCACAGGTCATTGTTCCCCATGTGTAGTCCTAGTACAATGTCTGTTCATTGTTCCTTTGAAAATTCATTTGACAATACACACATTCCCGCATCTAGTACTGCAAGGGCATATTTTTATGGTGTTGATTAAACAATGAACAAAAAAGATGGTTTTTTCATCACAACTATGACACACATACATTGTATATACATTAATGTAGAACCATAAATAAAAATGAAGAAAGGCTGATGCAAACTTAAAACTTGGGTCAAACAATTTGTGTACTTTGAAAGAAAAATAAGGTTCATGGTTTACATGATGAATTGATGATGGAAAGAAAGTGGGTATGTGAGTCAAATTTGAGTCCAGAAACCCTCCCATATCATTAAGGCATGAGAATAGTCTATCCATGTCAAATTTCAGTGCATAAAGAAATAGTATGAAATAATTTCAATGTTTGCCCCATTCACAGGTTACTGTTGCCCATGTCTAGTCCTAGTACAATTTCCGTTCGTTGTTCCTTTTAAAATTCGTTCGACAACACACACGTCCCCGCATCTAGTACTGCAAGGGAATATTTTTATGGTGTTGATTAAGAAATGAACGAAAAATAAGAGATTTTTCATCACAACTATGACACACATACATTGTATATACATTAATGTAGAACCTGAAATAAAAATGAAGAAAGGATGATGCAAACTTAAAACTTGCGTCAACCAATTTGTTTACTTTGAAAGAAAAATAGGGTTTATGGTTTACATGATGAATTGATGATGGAAAAAAGTGTGTGTGTGAGTCAAATTTGAGTCCAAAAATCCTCCCATATCATTAATGCATGCGAATAGTCTATCCATGTCAAATTTCAGTGCATACAAAAACAATTTGAAAAAAATTCAACATTGGCCCCATTCATAGGTCACTGTTGCCCATGTCTAGTCCTAGTACAATTTATGTTCGTTGTTCCTTTTAAAATTCGTTTGACAATAAACACGTCCCAACATCTAGTACTACAAGGGAATATTTTTATGGTGTTCATTAAGCAATGAACGAAAAAGGGGGATTTTTCATCAGAACTATGACACACATAGATTGTATATACATTAATGTAGAACGTGAAAGAAAAAAGAAGAAAGTGTTTGATTACTGAGAGGGGGGGTGAATCAATAATAGAGAAATTCAATCATTTTTAATGAAAAAATACAAGTGTTATATCACTGTAGCATTATCATCCAATAGTTGTGTTATCACTCTAGGAAACTCTCTTAGGCTGTATCTCAGAGATACATGGTAACTTAACCTTTTTGTAACTATTTTCTCAATAATGGGTGTGAGGTTGGATCAATATGAATAACTATCTTAATGGATTGTCTCACAAGATTGTCTAAGCTTATTCAATAGTGTAAGGCCTTCAAGAGCTATTATCATATAGGAGTGTATCAAATAGATGAGAAACTAATCAATTAACCAGAACATACATATGATGGGTCAAGAAACTAGTAAGGTTACTTATGATCCTTTGTTCACTAATCAAATGGTGAGATGACAGTCACCTATGGACTATGTAAATGCAGATAAAGAACATAGTTCAACTCATAAGCATAAAACTGAAAAGGAAAAGAAGGTTTGAAAATATCAATGAATGAAGCTCGTTGGCTGAATATATTATAGAAAGAGTCTTTTCACAATATACAATAAGTGTAGTACTCAAATTCGAACCTTCAGCCTCAAGGACTGAATTTCCCCCTCCCTCAATCCTTCGAAAGCTCTTGGCTTTATAGCCTTTACATAAAAGTTTCAATATCCTATAAAAATGGATCTGAAATAACTATAATTGAGGAAAATCAAATTAGATCTAATCAAGTGAGATATAATATTATCATCATAATTCGAATTTGACAGTCTGCAGGTGAAGATCATGAAACTCAAGATCTCTGTTTGGTAGCTGGGTGATTTCTGTCAAGAATAGAGATGCCATTTGGCTTCATTATTTCTCCATATGTCTTCAAAGCTTGAATAGGAAGCTGATATGGCTTCTGATAATTATTATCCTTCATTTATAATTGTTCCCACACATCCTGGAATCGAGAAAACATGATCTGGGCAAAAATAATAGCTTTTTGCCCTGTTCTGTGCATAAATTTTCTGTAAATATGTCACTTAGCGATTCACCCATATATCTCTAATAAAAACATATTTTTTAAAACTGAGAGAGGTATTTGTATATAAATTTGTTTTGAGAAAAAACATCTCTCAGTTCTTCTAGATTCATTTTCATTTGCCCGGGATCTGCATTTCAAAAACATGTGTCAAACAGGGAAATCTCAGATCCAAAAATTAGGGATCAGAGATGGATTCGATTCTCCCAATATGTGACACCTGTAGGAAAATTGAGAGAGGTTATTGTTATATGACATGTTAGGAACAAAAAACTCCTCCAGTTTCTCAAAATGATTCTCCAGTCTCTCATAATCATCATTTTAAAATGATGACTCAACCCAATAAAAACGCAGAATTTCTGTGCTTTCGGTAGCTAAAATAGCCCTGAGTTTCGCATTTTAGCTGCCGAAAGCTAGGATTTCGGTAGCTTAGAAACCCTTTTGAAAAATACATTAGCTACCGAAACCTGAGTTTTGATTTTTTTGAAGGAAAGAACAAATCAAATGCTTTTCAAACTTTAATTACAAGCTGGAACTTATTAAAATGAGCCCTAAAAAATTTAGTAGAGATTTTTCTAATGACTCTATCTCTTCCTTAAATAATTTTGACCAATTTATTTGAAGAGATAACAAGTTGCAGAGTAAATAAGCAATGAACAAATGAAAAATCATACACATACACAATACACCAGTTTTGTGACGTGGAAACTCAAAGTGGGAGAAAACCATATAATGTTTTTTCTTATATGTATTTAAGAATTACATTCAGTGGAAGCACCAAATTTCTTTTTTTTTCTAGATGCAACTAGAAGGAGGATCCAACCCCCTAGTTTCTCAAGCTACAACCTAAGGGAAGCTCCAAATCCCCAATTCTCTGGCTACAACCCCCTATGTTCTTTGGCTACAACCACCTGTACTTTCCTCGTCCAACCGCCCTAATGATGGAACCACTGTCACACTATCACTATGAGATATACTATTGTAAACCTGTACCAATCAACCTACACCAAACAACATATATCAACTTGTACCAATAAACTGTGCCAACATGTAGCATACATCAACCTGTACCATAAACAAGTGTATCAACCATGCACCAAACCTGTACAAATAACCTGTCACAATAGCCTGTCCAAACAACCTATCACACCAACGTATCTCATCAATATTATCAACCAAATCACATCTACTCACCAAGATCAATCACCAAGACAAGTCTCAACCATATGGACAATATCACCAAGATGTGCATCAACCAAGCATATCAAAACAACTCATAATCATCACCAAGATCAATATGTTCTTCTAATAATATACCAAGACAAGTATGCTACATCATCCATAAACCATGTGTCAACAATAGTACTAATAAGTTCCCAGCTATACACCTCATGTATGTTCCAACTCATCAACTACTTGTCTCAACCATGTACCCAACATGTTCCTCAACCAAAGGTCCTCAAACATGAACCAATACTAAACTTCAGTAGATCTACCTCAAATCAACTCTACAACAAGACATAAACTCCCAAGAGGGAATCCAACATACTTACGAGGAAAACCATCAACTTGATTCATAAATTCAACACTACACATATGAAAACCATAACCTTTTTTTTCTTCTTGTAGCATTCTACTACCACGAATCCACTGTTGCGATTTTTCTACTGCACTTTTTCTGTTGCGGTTTTTCTGTCGCACTTTTCCTGCTGCGATTTTTCTGCCGCACTTTTTTTGCCGCACTTTTTCTTCTGCACTTTTCCTTCCACACCTTTTTCTACTGCAATTTTTCTACCGCACTTTTCCTGCCGCACTTTTTCTGCCATAGTTTGCCTGCCACAATTTTTCTGCTGCAATTTTTCTCTATCAATAATACCTGCTCAAATAACCTTTCAAAAAAATATATATTCAATGATATTCAAGTGTGTTTTGAATGAGATACACTTGCCTCTTATTTATACTTTTATGTAGCTTCCTCAAGGGGTTACCTTCTAACCATCTTAACCTACTTTCCTTATTTTATGGTTAACCCACTTATAACCACTTGTCCACTTAACTTAACCACTTTCCATAATTAGTAAGTTCTCCATTAACTTTATTATTTAAATAATTTATTTTGCATCCTCTTTGACTTATAGTACACTCATCACTTCACTTTATTATTTAAATAATTTCTTCTTTGCAAACACTTTGACTACTTTGACCTTTTGGGGTTTCTAGATGACTCATGAGGGTTCTCCAACTTCACATGACCATAACTCTCTAACCGTGAGGAGTTATGTGACGTTCCACATACCACTAGAAATGGCATGACATGTACTATCCATATAGAATAGTTTACCCATAAATATATCAAAACTCATACCATTATCCATCAAACAAACTTGGGTCCATTACCCAAACCTTTGTGCTACCATAATTCACTACCAAAATTTCCTCAAGGGTTGACACCAATGACAACCAACCCAATTAATAAAAAATATCTCCCTTTGGCATTGATGACAACACTCTGATGCAATACTGAAGTCATGTCATACAATATGGAAGTCATATCACTCATGCTCTTCATGTGACCATCGCTCCCCCTAAAACCATGCCTCTGTGCTCTGGATTTGATAAATCTCTCCCCCTTTGTCATCAATGGAAAAGGTATCTTTCCATCTGGGGCTGCTCCCCCTAACTGAACTATCCTTGGGGATACTCCCCCTGAATGAATTCTTCTTGAAACTGAGCTCTCGACCTGAACTGTCCTCTTTATGGTGCTTCCTTGTGTAAATCTAAGACATATAAGATAAACATTTAAAAGGATTCATTTTGGAGTAGACATTACTCCGAGTCTATGGTGAAGATAATCAAAGGCTTCCATTGGAAGCGGTTTTGTAAAGATGTCTGCCACTTGTTCTTTTGTGCCCACATATTCAACTATGATGTTCTTCTCTGCAACCTGTTCCCATAGAAAGTGATACTTGATTGGAATGTCCTTTGTCTTGGAGTGCATCACTAGGTTCTTTGAGATACTGATGACACTTGTATTATCACAATATATTGGAATGGGCTCATCATACTCAACCTGTATATCTATCAGAGTTTGTTTCATCCATATAACTTGTGTACAACATGCTGCTACTGCAATATATTCTACTTCCACTGTAGATAAGGATACTGATGATTGTTTCTTTCTTAGCCATGATACTAAAAACTCACCCAAGTAGAACGCTGCTCCACTGGTGCTTCATCGGTCATTAATGCAACGTGTCAAATCTGCATCTGTGTAGGAAATAAGTGATAGAACCTTTCCTTTTGGATACCATAATCCAAAATCTTCCATTCCTTTGAGATATCTGAAAATCCTCTTCACTGCTAATACATGTGATTCCTTTGGTGCTACTTGAAATCATGCCACCTGTCCAACTTCCTGCATTACATCTGGTCTGGATACTGTCACATATAGTAAGCTACCAATCATTGACATGTATTACTCTGGTATGCAGACTTTGAATCATCATCTTTGCTGAACTTGCAACTTGTTTGCATAGGAGTGGTAACTGGTTTGCAATATTCCATTTCGAACCTCTTTAGCCTTTATATGATATACTTAGTTTGAGAAATAAAAATTCCTTGGTTGTTTTTGATGTATCTGAAGACCCAGAAAGAAGGATAGTTCTCCGAGTAATGACATTTCAAATTCATTTTCCATATCCTTTGAAAATTTATGATTTAACATGTCATCATTGCTTCCAAAAATAATATCATAAACATAAAATTCAATTAATAAAATACTATCTTGACTTACCTTGATGTAGAGGTTGTTGTCTGCACTTACTTTTCTGAACCCTGCATGCTGTAGATATTTATCCAGTCTAGATTACCATGCTCTAGGAGCCTGTTTTAGACCATACAAGGCCTTCTTCAATTTGCACATGTAATCTGCATTCTCTGACAACTAAAATCCTTCTAGTTGTTCGATGTAGACTTCTTCTTCATCTTATGCTTCTTTTTCGTAAAGTTGTTCCATTGATTTATTTTCTTCTTCCTTTAATTCTTGTCCACCTGTTTCATAAATTGTTACATTGATTCTTTCCACAACTTTGTTCAACCTCAGATTGTAATACTTGTATGCTTTCCTTGTACTTGTGTAACCAACAAGCACTCCTTTGTTTACACAAGAGTCAAACTTTCCCATTCTGCCATCTTATCTTTTGATGTAGCATTTGCTTCCAAATACTCTAAAGTTCTTCGCATTTGTTGGTTTTCCTTTCCATATCTTGTAGGGAGTTTTGTCATTGTTGTTTATGAGCATTACTCTATTTTGAATGTGAACTTTTGTATGCACTTCATGTGTCCATAAATATCTGTCAATTTGGAATCCATTAGCATTGTTCGAACCATTTCCTCTATAATTGTCATCCATTATGATAAGGTTCCTTTGTATCTAAACCACTCTTTCAACCAATATATGAATCCATGCTCTCATCCACTGTCATATATCTATCCAAAATTGCTAAGTGTTCTTATGAATCCATCTCTGTCCATACTGGCCAAGACTCTACTACACACTATCCATAATGTTGACCCATTTATCACTGTACTATCATGAAGTATTCACTACTACAAGTGATTGTACTTCTACTAACTTACTGCTCTGGATCTGTCTATTCAAAATCTACAAGCTTCTTGAAGGATGGTTCTTTGGTCTGTCACAAATATCGCATAGACTCTCCCTGTCTACTATTCATGTTACCTAGGATTCTCTAAGCTGAATGGCTCCGAACAATTCTTGCTCTGATGTGTAATTATCATCATCTTCATTGGTAGATTCATCATCTTTCTGAGCTCTAACTTCTTTCTTTCTATCCGTGGATTCATCTTTCACTACAATGCCTGAAAGTACAATATCTTGAACATGTTCCTTATTTACCCGTCCTTATTTTCTTTCAGTTGTTTTCCAAACCTTTATGTATTTGACATCTTTCTTTTTCTCTGTATAATTTTCTTCATCTCGTTTTATTGACAATCTTGCGATATCTGCGACCTAGTCTTTGTTCACATGTTCTTCACGTTTTCTTATCCATACTTTCTTACATTTGATATCAATGTTCTCTTTCATGGAAGTATCGATCGTGCTTCTACAATCACTAGCTATGTGTCCATAGTTATGACATTTGTAACATTCAATGTTATGTGGGGCCACATAATCATTTCTTGCTTGAACATTTCTTTTATAATCCCTACAATCTACAACCTTATGTCCAAAGTTAGTACAATAAAAACAATGACCATAAAAGAAATTTTCATACCTGGGAGTGAATGATCTTCTTTGTGGCGTAGTTCTTCTGAATTTTTTCCTTGATTGATCATGATCATGATTGAAGCTTCTTTATGGCTTGAACATGGATGATCTTCTAGAATATATATCTTCAATAGTTTTCTTAGATTTTGGTTGACCATGATTCCTTCCTTTGAGTACTTATGTATAACTCTTTCTATTTTCTTCATTCTTCTTTTCTAGCAACCTAGAGTGCTTCTCTTCATTCTCTATAACTGATGTGGATGTTTGTGTCTCTTCAATGTTCTTGTTGAGCTTGGCAATTTTACTTTTCAATGTGACAACTTCTTCTTCAAGCTTCTCAACCTCTTCTTATTTCTTCATTATCTGAGACTTCATGACTTCTTCTGTTCTTTTCGCTTCTTCAAGATGGATTTTTAATGTGATTATTTCTTCTTCAATTCCTTTCTCTTCTTGACCAAAATCTACCTCAAGCTGGTTTAGATCGTTAGTTCTTTCCTTAAGATGATCTGTCAATATATTCTCTCTCATTTCTGCTTCTTCCTTCTGTGCTTCTATGTTGGCTTCCAAATACTTCTTTTGATATTCAAGATTTTCTTCGATCTTTCTGGATTCTTCTAGCTGAGTTCTTAAGTTCTCGATGACCTGTTGGGTTTCTTAAAAAATGTGAGCACTTTCCTTTTGTTTCATCAATTATTTCTTTAGTGACTTGTTTTCTTCTCTTAGTTTATCTAAAGAACTAATCAATTCTTCTTCATAATTGTCTTCCTTTTCAATTAGTTTTTCTGTCTCATTTCCTTCATGGAATTATGTTTCAAGATGTCCGCGTTTTTCACAATTAAAGAAAAAAAACATACCTCTGGTGATTATGTACTCTTCATCTTCTGAATTTGTTTGACATGGTGAACATAATTATTCTTGATATGTATCTTCATCTTCTTTGGCATTTTCTGAATTTATGATGGGTGAAGAATACATGTCATTTATCTTATCCCAAAGTTCTTTGGCTGATGAACATTTTCCAACCTTTTCTCTTACCAAATTAGGTAATCCTTCCCAGATTAAATCCATTGCTATTTTTTTATTCTTCTTCAATTCCTTCTTCGCTACAATCTTTTCCCTTTTTGAGCTATCATATCCTGTAAAAAATTATAGCCCAATATAATGTCCCTGTTCCAATAAAAATACTTTTTTCCTTCTCCTCCACATCTCATACTTTAAACCATTTTGACCATTAAACATTGGTACTCCATTCTAAGAATAATTGATGATCTCCTTCTAGTGGTTAAACTGCTTCTTGAAGGAACCTGCTCTGATACCAATTGTTGGATTACTAAGAGGGGGGGGTGAATCAGTAATAGATCAATTCAATCATTTTTAACCATAAAATACAAGTGTTATATCAATGTAGCATTATCATCCAATAGTTGCAAAGTAAATAAACAATGAACAAATGAGAAATCATACACATACAGAATACACCACTATTTTTATGTGGAAACCCAAAGTGAGAGAAAACCACAAAATGATTTTTCTTGTATGTCTTTAAGAATTACATTCATTGGAAGAACCAACTTCCTTTGTTTTCCAGCTGCAATTGGAAGGAGGCTCCAACCCCCTAGTTTCTTAGGCTACAACCTGAGGGAAGCTCCAACTCCCCAATTTTATGGATGCAACCAAAGTGAGGCTACAACCCCCTATGTTCTCCGGCTACAACCAGAAGGTGGCTACAACCCCACTTGTCCTTTCCTCGTCTGACCACCTTAAAATATAAGTAAAATGATGGAACCACTGTCACACTATCACTGTGAGATATACTGCTATAAACCTATACCAATCAACCTGCACCAAAAAACCTGTACCAATAACCTATGCCAACATGTACCATACATCAACCTACACCTCAACCTATACCATAAACAAGTGCATCAACCATGCACCAAACCTGTACAAATAACCTGTCACAATAACCTGTCCAAACAACCTATCACAACAACCTGTCTCATCAATATTATGAACCAAATCAGATCTACTCACCAAGATCAATCATCAAGACAATTCTCAACCATATGCACAATATCACCAGCATGTGCATCAACCAAGCATATCACAACAACTCATAATCAACACCAAGATCAATATGTGCTTCTAATAATATACCAAGACAAGTATGCTACATCATCCATAAACCATGTGTCAATAATACTACTAACAAGTGCCCAAATATACACCTCATGTATGTGCCAACTCATCAACTACTTGTCTCAACCATGTACCCAACATGTACCTCAACCAAAAGCCCTCAAACATGAACCAATACTAAAATTCAGTAGATCTGCCTTAGATCAAATCTACAACAAGCCATAAAATCCCAAGAGGGAATCCAACATATTTACAAGGAAAACTCTCAACTTGATTCATAAATTCAACACTACACATATGAAAACCATACCCTTTTTTTCTTCTTGTAGCATTATGTTGTCGTGGTTTTGCTGTCACGAATCCACTGCTGCGATTTTTCTGCTGTGGTTTTTCTGCCGCACTTTTCCTGCCGTGATATTTCTACCGCACTTTTCCTTCTGCACTTTTTCTTCCACAATATTCCTTCCACACGTTTTCTGCTGCACTTTTCTTGCTACAGTTTTCCTGCCACACCTTTTTCTGCTGCAATTTTTCTTCTGCACTCTTCCTGCCACACTTTTTCTGCCGCACTTTTTTTGTTGCAATTTTTCTCTATCAATAATACTTGACCAAATAATCTTTCAAAAAAATAGATATTCATTGATATTCAAGTGTGTTTTGAATGAGAGACCCTTGCCTCTTATTTATACTTTTATTTATCTTCCTCGAGGGGTTACCTTCTAACCATCTTAACGTACTTTCCTTATTTTAGGGTTAACCCACTTATAACCACTTGTCCACTTAACTTAACCACTTTTCATAATTAGTAAGTTCTCCATTAACTTTATTATTTAAATAATTTATTTTTCATCCTCTTTGGGTTATAGTATACTCATCACTTCACTTTATTATTTAAATAATTTCTTCTTTGCAAACACTTTGACTACTTTGACCTTTTGGGGCTTCTAGATGACTCATGAGGGTTCTCCAACTTCACATGACCATAAATCTGTAACCGTGAGGAGTTATGTGATGTTCCACATACCACCGAAAATGACATGACATGTACTATCCATATAGAATACTTTTACATACAAATATATCAAAACTCATACCATTATCCATCAAACAAACTTGGGTCCATTACCCAAACCGTTGTGCTACCAGAATTCACTACCAGACTTTCTTCAAGGATTGACATCAATGAAAACCAACCCAATTAATCAACATAAAGGTTGATGCAAACTTAAAACTTGCGTAAACCAATTTGTGTACTTTGAAAGAAAAATAGGGTTTATGGTTTACATGATGAATTGATGATGGAAAAAAATGGGTGTGTGAGTCAAATTTGAGTCCAGAAACCCTCCCATATCGTTAAGGCATGCAAATAGTCTATCCATGTCAAATTTTAGTGCATACAGAAACAATTTGAAAAAAATTCAATGTTGTCCCCATTCACAGGTCATTGTTGCCCATGTCTAGTCCTAGTACAATTTATGTTCATTGCTCCTTTTAAAATTTGTTCGACAGTACACACGTCCCCACATATAGTATTTCAAGGGAATATTTTTATGGTGTTGATTAAGAAATGAAATAAAAAGAGGTATTTTTCATCACAACCATGACACACATACATTGTATCAGATACATTGTATATACATTAATGTAGAACCTGAAAGAAAAATGAAGAAAGGCTGATGCAAACTTAAAACTTGCATCAACCAATTTGTGTACTTTGAAAGAAAAATAGGGTTTATGGTTTACATGATGAATTGATGATGGAAAAAAGTGGGTGTGTGAGTCAAATTTGAGTCCAGAAACCTTCCCATATCGTTAAGGCATGCAAATAGTATATCCATGTCAAATTTTAGTTCATGCATAAACAATTTGAAAAAATTTCAACGTTGGCACCATTCACAGGTCATTGTTGCCCATGTCTAGTCCTAGTACAATGCATGTTCATTATTCCTTTTAAAATTTGTTCGACAATAAACACATTCCCACATATATTACTGCAAGCACATATTTTTGTGGTGTTGATTAAACAATGAACAAAAAAGAGGGATTTTAATGACCCAATTCTTCGGTGACGGGAGTTTATAACCATATAGCGCTTTAAATTAGGTAATTTTGTAGGTAGAGTAATACATAATATCATACCAATATTCCATTAGATGGAACCACCTCATCCATTTCCTTTGTTTATCCCATGTGTACATTTGAATATACTTGTGACTAATTAGCTATACTTGGAACCACCTTATCCATTTCTTTTGTTTATCCCATGTAAAGATTCTTGCGATGAATTAGATATACTATCGACGAACTATTTTTGTAGATAATATTGCTAATTCGTCAAAAGAATCTTTACATTCGTCGCTCTTGAGACGATATCCTTTCCTTGTTTGTTGCCGACGAATTCCCTTCTTTGTCTCTCTTGCCGACGAAAAAGTTTGCATAAGTGATGGTTACTAAATTATCCTTGATTTTCTCCTCTAACTATTCTACTTCTTTTCACACCACCATATATATCAATATTTCTTGAAGTTTAAAAAGATCAACATCAACTTAGAAGAGAATCCAATATCATATTGTTCTACTTCTATAGAGACTACTCTCTCTATGTTTTAAAAGATAACTACATGACACTACATTTAAATAAAAAATTCCAACATTTGATGGTTTTAGGATTCATTTCATATTTGGTTTATCAACTTGAAATTAAAATTTGATACTTTTCAAGATAGTACCTTGAGTCAAATACAAATATGAAATTAAGAATCATTAACATACCTACTAGAACATTTATTCTAACCTATAACAAATATACTAAATTCTCATAATTTCTTCTCATAACTAGAAGGTTTACATTTAGATTTCCCTTCCACATGGTCATTTGTCGTCATTATTGCTGCCATGAAACTGTCCTTCAGAGACATCACCTGCAATTCTTCTTGATAGAAATTTATTACATTGGCAAGTGTCACATTATTCCACTTTATGACATTGCATTAGTAAGTTCTTCAATATGAGATATTGGAGTTTAATATTTGAACAAGTGGGTGTGTGAGTCAAATTTGAGTCCAGAAACCCTTCCATATTGTTAAGGCATGTGAATAGTCTATTCATGTCAAATTTTAGTGCATACAGAAAAAATTTGAAAACATTTCAACGTTGGCCCCATTCACAAGTCATTGTTGCCCATGTCTAGTCCTAGTACAATTTCTATTCATTGTTCCTTTTAAAACTTTTTCAACAATACACACATTCCTGCATCTAGTACTACAAGGGAATATTTTTATAGTGTCGATTAAACAATGAACGGAAAAGAGGGATTTTTCATCACAATTATGACACACATACATTGTATATACATTAATGTAGAACCTAAAAAAAAATGAATAAAGGCTGATGCAAACTTAAAACTTGTGTCAACCAATTTGTGTAATTTGAAAGAAAAATAGGGTTTATGGTTTACATGATGAATTGATGATGGAAACAAGTGGGTGTGTGAGTCAAATTTGAGAAAAAACCTCCCATATCATTAAGGCATGTGAATATTCTATCCATGTCAAATTTTAGTGCATACAAAAATAGTTTGAAAAAATTTCAACGTTTGCCCCATTCACAGGTCAATCTTTCCCATGTCTAGTCCTAGTGCAATTTCTGTTCGTTGTTCCTTTTAAAATTTGTTCGACAACACAGGTATTCCAACAGAGGATGAACACCTTCAGTAACCACTCACATAACCAGATCAAAGATCAACACACCGATGTTTTCACGTGGTAAAACCCCTACGGGGAAACATCCACGGCCCCAGCCAACGCGGTGACCGATAGCTGACCACTTGGGCAGTTTATTATTAATCTGAAAAAAGATTGAGAGAGATTTTACAAAGAGATTTTCTCACAATCGATCGCCGACGAATGACCCTCCATGCTCTTTAAATAGAGATCATGGACCAATCCGGTCATTAAACTGCGGATCAATGGCCCGTTAAGATCCGGGGAAATTATGAACAAATCGGATCACTCTATATGGGAGACATATAAAATTGGCCGAGTCGGTTGCCCTAACTACAAATGCATACTAATGGCACTAAAAGAAACACACACACTTTTACCTAGCAGACATTAGACCAAGTAGATCTTAACTAACTCCTAAGTGTCTAAATATCCTAACATCCCCTTAAGAACAACTTGGGATAGGATTGAAGGATTTACAATAATGACACAATAGGAGAAGGAAGGAGAAAATATAGAGAGCCTATCCCCTTAATGGCCGACTTCACGAACTCCTATGCTATAGGTCGAAGTTTGGAAAACTTCATACGTAAGAGACTTTGTGAAAATGTCACTAGCAGTCTTCTGTAGGGGCAAAGAGCACTTCAATAACTTGATCATGAATAAGCTTTCGATGAAGTGCATGTGTAGCTCGATGTGTTTGCTTCTGGCCGATGTTGAGGAAATGGGTATTTGGTGAGCTTGATAGCACTTTGATTGTCACGCAAAGAGTGCAATTAGGATCTTTGATGCTGGAATCAAGCACAAGAAAGGATACTGTCGAAACCGGGGCTTCACGACTTGCATTTACCTGCTTTCGGTACTCTTGCTTACGCTGAAGAAGAGATTACAGCCTTTATTTGTTTCTTCACAATTTAAAGTAACAGATCCCCAGACCAAGAAAACATAACTACTTGATGGAGCTTCGATCATCGAGTGCCGGTATCTGAATCGGTCGAAACCAACCAATAAAGGGAGTCCCCGAAGGCTGTAATGTATCCCAAAGTGACGATTACACCGAACATAGCGAAGTATCCTTTTGCATTTGCTTTCGATGACACTGCATGGGGTTTTGCATATATCCGGGCAACAAGTTAAAAAAAGGAAATATTAGGGCGGGTATGATTCAAGTATAAGAGGCTACCAACTAGCGGACGATACAGGGTGGCATCAAACTCAGGAGAAGTACAAGTGGCAAAATCACCCGACTTCAGGAAGCTGGAAGGGAGAAGGGGTTGGCTTACAATGCGTCCATGTGAAAGCGGCGAAGAAGGTCCACAAGCATGCTTAGGCTGGGAAATAAAAATTCAGCTATTGGTTTAGCCTGCAAAACTTGGAGGCCAAGGAAATAGTGCAAAAAAGCCTAAGTGCGATAGGCAAATTTTTTTCTTAAGGCTGGTTTTCACATGGTTTTAAAAGTTTTGAGTCACTACCGGTATTAAGGACAGGTCATCAACATAAAGGACAAGGATGATGAGATGGCTTCCTACTTTCTTGGTATAAGAATTAGGATCGAGATGGCATCCTAAGAGAATCCAGTGGCAATAAAGAAAGCTATCCATTTTGGCATGCAAAGCTCGAGGATCTTGCTTGGGGCCATAAAGAGATTTCTTGAGACAAACAAGGCTAGAGTCATTACAGGACATAACCGGAGGTTGTTCCATGTGAATTTCTTCTTTCAAATCACCATGCAAAATGATTTAACATCCCTCGATGGATCTCCCATTTATGTGGTGGGGGCAGAACAAAGTGATTAAGATTCATTTTATTTCGAGGGCAAAGGTTTCATTATAGTCAATGCCTTCAACTTGGGAAAAACCTTTGGCAACTAATCCCGGACATGTCTTTCAATGCTTCCATCGATGCATGCCAGTTGGGGTATACCCATTTGCATCTAACAAGTTTTCTTCCTTTTGGAAGGGTACAAGATCCCAAGTATGGTTCGTCATTAAGGAACGATGTTCTTCATTCATTGCTATGTACCAATATGGATGTCCTGAAGCTTCTGTAAATTTCTCTGGATCATGAGTTTCTAAACTTGAGCCAAAAGAGAAAAAGCTCGTTGGAGCGTGAGCGTGTCCGGCTGACGTCACGAAGGATCACCAACAAGATCACCAGCTTCTAGGTGTTGAGCGGACCCATCTAGGAAGCGGTGGGAGTGGTGCTTGTTCAGGTTCAAATGACTCATCTAGAGGAAAATAGAAGTGGCCCGAGTGGATTTCACCCTCACTTTCATCATCGAAGAAGAATCTAGAATAGAAGCAGAAGAAGGCAAAAATGTCAAACATGGCTCGCAAGCCAAAGAAGGAACAAACATCGAATATGGCTCGCAGGCCAAGAGATTTTTCATCAAATTTAACATCTCTTCTAGAATAATTTCATTACAATGTGGGCAAAATTATAACCTTTGACATCTTGAGATAACCAGCAAATATACACTTCTCACTTTTGAGAACGCAATGCTTTTGTTTCATCATGAATGTGAGCCCATGCTATCTTGCCAAATACACAGAAGTGACTTACATCGGTTTTAATTTTAGTCCAAGCTTCTTAGGTGTTATATTTTTAAGAGCCTTTGTGGGAGTCACGATTGACTATGCTTAATTTACTTGCATGGTTGATGGCTTTCGCCCAATACTATAGACTTAATCCCTTAGATTGGATCATACAATTAGCCATTTCTTTTTAATGTGTGGTTCTTTCTCTCGGCCACACCATTCTATTGTGGTATAGACGATTGTGTTGCATTTTGGATTATACATAGCCAGTAGCGACTTGTAAAATTATTGTTCACATATTAGCCTCCATTATACGATGTTCTTAACCTTTAATTTGATGTCCAAATTGCTTTTTCTACAAGGGCCTTAGGCCAAAACTTGTCAAAACTTCACTTTTGAGTTTTAAGAAGTAAACCCAAGAAATGCGTATGGAAAGTCATCAATGAAAGTTAAGAAATAATTGCACCGAAAAGGAGAAAGAAAGAGGATACACAAATCACCGTGAACAAAGGCTGCAGGATAAATTATTATCTCAAAATCAAATCTATCTATCGATATCAAGTTATAAGAATCATCATCCCGATGAAAAAGTGATGACCCAAAGTTGTCAAACTTGTACAACACAGTAATATCATCGGCCCATTCGAGTTGCAAGAACATGTTTAGGATCCTTTAGATCCTTAATTACAACGTGGTGAGGTGGCTTCGATGGTTTTACCTTCACTGAGTGAGTGATTTGATATCGCGATGAAGGTTACAAGAAAGATCACGGAACACACAATACATCGATGAAATGACGTTTTGGCGCAAGATTGTTCCGGATCCTACAACACTAATAGATATATCATCACCAAAAAAACCGAGATTGTTACATTCATTTAGACCGAGAAAATATGGCTTTATCCTTAGCCATATGATAAGATGCTCTGAATCAATAAGCCACTCATCGGAAGAAGAAGCTGATGGTAGAAGGTGTATTGGAAGAAACCGAGAAGCGGAAAGTGCATGTCCATGAGAGAAGAAGAAGAGGAATCAATCGCGATGTTGTGCTTCTTCATCGAACATGCACTTTCTGCTTCTAAGGCTTCCATCTTCTTGAAACATCACGGACTCATCATGACCATCTTTATTACAAAAGTTGCAATGTTTGTTGAAGTATTCTTTTTATATTTTGATCCTTTGTCACCATTAGAATTTGAAGCTATTTGGTTTGGGACCCTTAGGTTGTTTGTTGTTGTATGAGGATGTTTCAGGATACTTGGTTTTATCTTTATGTTGGGCAACTGAGGCTTTGTTTGAGGTGCCTGCGGTGTTGATCACTCCAAGTTGTGAAGCTATCTTCCTCTCTAATCAAAGAAGTACGGAAAAGGACTCAAAGTGGGTTCTACATAAGCTTCCCCTAGAGCCTCTTTCATGGTATAAAGGTAGATACAAACCTGAGAATATGCTACCTAGCTTAGAAAGAATAGAAATATGCAGCGTGGTTCCTTCATTTTTTTATGTTGCATTCTATACATAAAATTAAAGTGTTTTAAACTTAGATAGATGAGTCTCCAAGGCAAGAGAAATCACTTGGACTCAAGGAATTGATGTTGATTTTTCTAAGCGGTTGTGCTTTCTAATAATATTGAGTTTACCAACCACCGATTCAATCTTGTCCCAAGCTTCGCCGGGTCATCATCTCCTTGAAGATGGTACTTTAGATGGGAGAATGGACATTCCAATTAGTCCATTACTACATCATTCCTATGATTCCATTTTGGCTTTCTTATCGCCATCGGTGGAAATTTCCGTTCCCATGGTAATCGATCTGATGCTACTTTCACTAATAAATCTTCCATATGAGATCTCCATTGGAAGTAGTTGTCGGTAGTAAGCATGGCGGTGCCCAGTAGAAGCCATATTAAATGTCACGGAATCTGCCCGATTTAAAAACTGAAACTGATGATACGGATGGAAAGATCTCGAAATTTATGCGGTTTTTAAAAAGGGCGAAAGCGGACTTCTGATGTTAGAGTTGTGCCCTTTTAAAAAAAAGCACATAAATGAGTGACAAATAACCGCGTGATGAGTGTAAGCTACTTTATGAAGTGACCCACTTTTATAAAGAGAAGTGGGGATCCCACTTTTACAATGAAGTTACCTTATAGCGAAGAAAAGTTGCATGCAAAACTAAATAACTCTAAAATAAAATATAAAGCGCTAGTGATTCCACTTTTTATACTTGAAATTGAAATGCACTTTACAATTTTAGCATAAAAATTTTCAAAAAGTAACTTAAAAAAAAGACTTGAACTCAAGACCTCTTTACTTAATAAGGCAACTTTTAATAGCAAGCCCGATTTAGCAAAACATATTGTAATGTTCAGAAGGAGGATTAGGGGGTGTTGTTGTTGTTGTTGTTGTTGTGGAAAGCTGACCTTGGAGAGCATCTTAAAAAAAACTCTTTTTCACACAAAAAAAATTTTAAACTTCTCGATGACAACAAGGTTAGATCCTGGGTTAGCTTACACGGAAGATGCACCTTTCCTATCTATTTATGATTTGCCGAGATCACACAAGACGCGGGGCAAAGAATGCAGATCAAGTAGCCGGAAAAAAAACACAAACCGAAATAATCAAACTTTGCAAAATTTAAAAATGCATTATTCAAATTTTATACCTGGGATTACATTTGTGTGCGTGGTATCTTAGACAGCGGAACCTTTTGGTGAAACGAAGTGTTCCCTGAATGAAAGAAGTTCTTCGGACGTAATGGAACAGTCCTTTCAGCCCAGAAATGCACAGAAATAGTAGAACCAAAAATCTTTTGATGCATGCAACAACATGAGTTCATGATCTCGATTAACAATTTGAGTGGGTCTTCAAATGAGCTCGATACCATGTTCGAAAACACAATTATTCCAACGGAGGGATGAAACCTTGATAACCACTCCACATAGCAGATCAAGATCAACACGCGATGTTTTCCATTGTAAAACCCCTCACGGAAACATCCGACCCGATAGCCAGCGACCACTTGAAGCAGGTTTATTAATGCAAAGAAAAGATTACGGAAGTTTTACAGAGAGATTTTCTCCTGATTGATCATCAATAAATGACCCTCAATGCTCTTTAAATAGAGATGCGGCAATGAGGTGTTAAACCCACTTGGATCAATGGCCGTTAAGATGCAGTATGAACCGTCGGATCACTCTATGTCGAGGGCAATAATAAATTATTGAAAATTCCGGTTACCCTAACTACAAATGCATACTAATGCATACTAAAGAAACACTTTTTGTCGGGAACATATCGTGACCGTCGGATTGCCTAACTACAAATGCATACTAATGCATACTAAAGAAACACACTTTTACCTAACGACATATTAGACCAAGTAGATCTTAACTAACTCCTAAGTGTCTAAATATCCTAACAGTTGTTCCTTTTAAAATTTGTTCGATAGTACACACATCCCCACATCTAGTATTGCAAAGACATATTTTTATGGTGTTGATTAAGAAATGAATGAAAAAGAGGTATTTTCATCACAACTATGACACACATACCTTGTATATACATTAATGTAGAACCTGAAATAAAAATGAAGAAAGGATGATGAAAACTTAAAACTTGCGTCAACCAATTTGTGTAATTTGAAAGAAAAATAGGGTTTATGGTTTACATGATGAATTGATGATGGAAAGAAGTGGGCGTGTGAGTCAAATTTGAGTCCATAAACCCTCCCGTATCATAGGCATGCAAATAGTCTATCCATGTCAAATTTCAGTGCATACAGAAACAATTTGAAAAAATTTCAACATTGGTCCCATTCACAGGTCACAGTTTCCCATGTCTAGTTCTAGTACAATTTATGTTCATTGTTCCTTTTAAAATTCGTTCGATAGTACACACGTCCTCACATCTAATACTACAAGGCATATTTTTATGGTGTTGATTAAGAAATGAATGAAAAAGAGGGATTTTCATCACAACTATGACACACATACATTGTATATACATTAATGTAGAAGTTGAAAGAAAAATGAAGAAAGGATGATGCAAACTTAAAACTTGCGTCAACGAATTTGTGCACTTTGAAAGAAAAATAGGGTTTATGTTTTACATGATGAATCAATGATGGAAAAAAGTGGGTGTGTGAGTCAAATTTGAGTCCATAAACCCTCCCATATCATTAATGCATGTGAATAGTCTATCCATGTAAAATTTCATTGCATACAGAAACAATTTGAAAAAATTTCAACGTTGGCCCCATTCACAGGTCATTGTTGCCCATGTCTAGTCCTAGTACAATGTATGTTCATTGTTCCTTTTAAAATTCATTCAAAAGTACACACATTCCCACATCTAGTACTGCAAGGTCATATTTTTATGGAGTTGATTAAACAATGAATGAAAAAGAGGGATTTTTCATCACAACTATGACACACATACATTGTATATATATTAGTGTAGAACTTGAAAGAAAAATGAAGAAAGGTTGATGCAAACTTAAAACTTGTGTCAACCAATTTGTGTACTTTGAAAGAAAAATAGGGTTTATGGTTTACATGATGAATTGATGATGGAAATAAGTGGGTGTGTGAGTCAAATTTGAGTCCCAAAACCCTCTCATATTGTTAAGACATGCGAATAGTTTATCCATGTAAAATTTCAATACATAAATAAATAGTTTGAAACAATTTCAACGTTGGCCCCATTCACATGCATTGTTGCCCATATCTATTCCTAGTACAATGTCTTTTAATTGTTCCTTTTAAAATTCGTTCGATAGTACACATGTTCCCGCATGTAGTACCGCAACAACATATTTTTATGGTGTTGATTAAACAATGAAACAAAAAGACAGATTTTTCATCACAACTATGACACACATACATTGTATATACATTAATGTAGAACCTAAAAGAAAAATGAAGAAAGGTTGATGCAAACTTAAAACTTATGTCCACCAATTTGTGTACTTTGAAAGAAAAATATGGTTTATTGTTTACATGATGAATTGATGATGGAAACAAGTGGGCGTGTGAGTCAAATTTGAGTCTAGAAACCCTCCCATATTGTTAAGGCATGCAAATAGTCTATCCATGCCAAATTTCAGTGCATATAGAAAAAAATGGATTTTTCATCACAACAAAAAGTTCAAATGAAACGAGGCCAAGATAGGATATATATTAGAGTGGGTGTGTGAGTCATATTTGAGTTTTGAAATGCATGTTCTTCTTTCCACATAACTAGTCATGGCCAAAGTCCCATTTTTTGAAATAGTTTCAACTGAAATTCTATAGAAATGACAAACACGTTCATCGAAACTTTGTTGATGCAATACTATGATAACAATATTGATGACATCTACGATCATGATGGTATAAAAATGAATGAGATTCTCTTGGTTTTAAGAATAATTTATCCTCTACTAAACAAGGCCAACCACGTGAAGGTGGAAGCTCATATGGCCCCTCCCCTCCCCCTCACATCACTCTCAATTGATCCCTAATACCCAATCTATAAAATAGAAAATAATCAAAAGCAACGTCGTAGTAAGATTCATGCATAGAAACTAAAAAAACAAAAATTAATGAAGCTAAATGAAATTATATGTTTGTAAATGATATTTTTTGTTTACCACATACTTTAGTATATTGGCGTCAATTTTCAGGTTTCACATAATAATTAAACAACATGTAACATAGGATATAAAAACGTTGTATAAAACTTAAAAACATATAATTGACCCATGAAATTATAAGTAAATTATTTTAAGAGAATAATTCATACAAATTAAAATATATAGTCACGTCCCTGATCTAACTCAACATCTGTATAATCATCCTTATTATGTATCTTGATCTTCTTCATCGAGCTTGACATCTATATCATCATCCGGTTCATAAATGATGTTGAAAGTATTGATGATATCATCATCATCATCATCAATGTCACTTTCAAGAATATTTTCATCGACATCATCATCAAGAATTACAATATTGTATCCTATGCCTGGATCATGATATTCTTTATCTTCTTTGTCTGTCGACCCTGCATGATCTTCTGGATTTGTCTGATATGGCGAATCATCTTCTTGATATTCAATATCATCTTCTTCCTGTAAATGAGTATACTTAACTGGCCTTCCTCTTGGATCATATCTAACAACAAATGACCAATCCCTCTCATCTAGAACATTTGAGTAAAATACATGTTCACATTGGCTTGGAAAAACATAGCGATCATGTCCTCTTTCAAACACCGTTGTTTTAATCATCGGAAATCCATTGGCATGTTTAATAACAGTTCTTTCCTCATCGCGTTCATGCATTCGTAACCTATACCATTTGACATTGACCATAAATAATTTGAAGGAATTAAAGTCACACTCAAGTATATCATTTAAATACCCATAGTATTTATTTTCAGATTCTCAGTGATGTCTGTCACTCCTAGAGGAAACATTAATGACCTGGAATACTGCAACTATCCCACTATCAAAAATTTTCCTGGTTTCATCCAACTGTTTGATGTGAAATTTACGACCATTGCACCACATGGTTTTTACCCCACCAAATTCACCTTTCTTTGTTAAGATCTTATTTATGTTTGAAGCAAAACCCGTGGGAAATTTAATTCTTTGAATGAACTCTTTTACATCATTGCTTTGTTGCTCTGTTAATAACCATGGAAGGTTGTTTCGGTCTAGTCCATCTCTATTTGATCAGATTAGACTTCGGATTGCATGATTGGCTTCCTGAACATCAGTACAAATTTTGACAATTTTTTCTTTATCCCTCCTACCATCTATGATTCACCATAACGTTTCTGTTACATTCTTCCCGATATGCATTGTATCAAACAAATGAGCTATTTTTAGCTCCTCATAGTAGGGCAACCTCATGAATTGAGTGGGATAACATTTCATTCCTTGTGGAAGCCCATTATTAATACCTTCATGATGGCGACCTTCATGAAGCATAAAAGAAATCACAACAATAATTATCAAGTACGGTAAAATAAATTCAATGATTAAAATAAAAATTCAAAACATTACATGATATATGATACATAAAGAAATTGCGTACCTTGATGATTTCTATTATATTCCAATATCCATAGGTGAGGTGTCATTCTTTGTGGTTTTAAACCAGTCTCTTCTTTCCCATTGAAAATATGTTTTTCAGTAGTACGATACCTATGGTTCTTAGGGAGGAGGTGCCTATACTCATCAAACACCACATTTCCTAAAATTTTTGAATGACAATAATTCATATTAGGACCACAAACCGGACATGCAAATTTACCCTTTGTTTGAAGACTTGCAACAGATGGATCAATGTCAATTATACATTGAAATTATTTAAAAATTAAACATGTAGCATGCTATATTTAAAAAAATATATAGTATTAAAGAGCAATATAATGCTACATACCACAAAAATGTGTTAGTCTCGGGGCATCATTAATTGTCCATAAAAGTATTCCATGAAATTTAAATTTCTTCTCCCCGATTAGTTTACATATTCCATACATAGTGATGCTAGCCCATAACTTTAGTAGCTCGTCAATAAGAGGCTCTATATATACATTCATATATTTAACCTGGTATTTACTGTTACAAATCAAAATTACTACTCCCATGATGACCTATTGTCGTCATTACCAGTGTCACAAGTGTCTCCTTTTGGCTGCAAGTGTCGCAAACATCATACTGCCATCTTGTCTATGTTGTGTCTCTAACGACATCACAGGGACACTTAAGCCACCTTCAAAGCCTAGTTTAAGAAGGAGAAAATAATTGATTAAGAGTACAAAACATTTACCATGGAATATACCACTCAAAATGGATTTTGGAGGGCAACTCTCCCCTACCCACTATCAGGGGGTGCCAGTGCTCCCTAACCTTCTTTGGGGGAGCATTGCAACAGTCTGTGCACCCTTTTAGGGGAGCACTCGCCTGTTTCAAAAAATTTTGGGTTGTTGAGGAAACTCAGGGATAAATTCCCCCTCATCTATGGAGTTGGTTGGATTCGAATTTGAGGTCAAGGCTCAATCTTAGGGAAGATCCACAACTGAAGGAGAAGGATCCTCAACCTATCCCAAGAATCTCTTAAGTGGTTGGGTATCTCCAATATTATATTAGGAGGCCTTCTCATGGTGAAAGGGAAGATAGAGAAATTGAGAAGCACCTAACTTACGATCTCATAAGGAAGGAGAGACATTGAATGCATCAAACTTATGATCTCATAAGGGAGATATCGTTGAATCATAATAAGTTTGTGTGTGGATTACTTGAGAAAATGGTTGGACAAGGAGAGATGGGAGAGGCTGTTTCACCTTCATCAAAGGTCTATAAGTATTCTCTATTGTTCTCGTTAATATACATATGTGGCCTGTTTCTTTCAAGGTTGAGTTTATTCTACATGAACTTGTCTCTATTAGATAGATCTGGTTTCAAGATAATCTTTGTAGAATAGGAAGTTTGTTCTATATTTGTTTGTTCGAGGAGATTAGGGATCAAAGTTCATCTCTGAGTGTGCGAGGACGAACATAATTTAAAAGGTACTCCTTTATTCCTCTTCTCTATACTTTAGTTTAACTAGATTTAAAAGGATGTCAGTGACCAACGTTAGCACCCTTTCTGTCATGGTATTAGGAGTCTAGAGCCCAAGAGGGAATCCAATTGTCCACAAGGGGGATTATCCTGTAACACTTACCTAATTTTTTGAAATTACACATAATTACTATAACCATGATATGTATATCTAAGTCAATAAATAAACAAAATATATTATGCAAAAAATGAAACAAATGAAAATGTTAGATTCAAAAAATTAATGTAAACAAATATCTGGAACAATCATTGTCAACATCATGTGATCCCTCTTTATTGACATCCAAGGAGGAATGTTATTGTTGATAACAAAAATAGGCCACACTGAGTAAATAGAACTAATCTCTCTGAATGGATTAACACCCTCAACTACCAATGAAAGCCTAACATTACGAGGTTCATCCTTGAAATCTTCCCATTTTCCCTCAATTTCCCTAAATGCATAACCATCGACAAACATTCGAAGAAAACCATATCCACTTATATTACGTGCATGTTAATCCATAAATTGTGCTATGATTTCACACCTGAACAATCGTTGCAAATGTGGAATTATGGGAATATGATGAAGAACCTTTAGAGGCACCCTTTTTGTTACTTTATTGGTTTGATATTTACTGATAAGACATTTCAGAAATTCCGTTTTCAAAGCATGTTGTCCATAATATATAATATGATCATTAGGACATGCATCTATAGTTTGATAATCCATTCCAATGTCTTTCATAATGGCATGTAAATCTCGATATGTGCGAGGTAAAGTATTTGATGATGGTAACAAAAATTCACCTAACAATATACAACATAACAAATAAGTAGTTAATGTAAAGAATATTAATCGTAAAAATTGCATTCTTATTTTACACATTTATTAACACTAAAAACAAATAGAAAAAAGTCAACATTAATGTATAATATGAGATGAAACATATTACATACCTTAGGATCTGTGTCATACAAGTGTTCGACAAATTATTCATAACCTTTAAGTTCACTAGCAACAATGTAGCGGAGATAATATTTGCTCTTG
>SNQJ01S0001815.1:51085-126051 GCA_010110895.2 Picea sitchensis
ACAATGATTATGGTGATGACAATGATGATGACGATGACGATGACGATGACGATGATGCAATGATGATGATGATGATGATGATGATGATGATGATGATGATTATGATGATGATGATGATGATGATGATGATGATGATGATGATGATGATGATGATGATGATGATGATGATTATGATTATGATGATGATGATGATGATGATGATGATGATGATGATGATGATTATGATTATGATTATGATAATGATGATTATTTTGAAGACGACAATGACAATGGCGGCGATAACAATGATGAATATAATGTTGATTATGGTGACAATGACAATGATGATGATGAAAAATACACTAGTCCTTTATAGTCCCTTTATGAGTCCATATACATTGCTTTTGTCCTGAACTATATTATCCTAATTTATTGTTAGTACATACACATCCTATGTTTTTCCACCATTCACAATGACTAGGTATCATATAAAAACCATCCTAATTAACCAAAATCCAAAATAAAATAAAATAAAAAATACAATATGTGAAATGGATATACAGGCCAAATAAATTTCTACCATATATAGTGGTTAAGGACTAGGACAAACCAATATAAGAGAAAGGTAATAAAAAGGTCAATGAGGAGGATGTGGTTATTGGTATGACAAACCAATGATCTAGATTAACCAACAGTTAATATTAGTTCCATATTTATTGGATGATGATGATGATGATGGTGACAACGATTATGGTGATGACAATGACAATGACAATGATGATGATAATGACGATGACGATGACAATGATGATGACGACGAATATGATGAAGACAATGATGATGATGATGATGATGATGATGATGATGACAATGATTATGGTGATGAAAATGATGATGGTGATGATGATGATAATGATGACGATGATGAGGATGATTAACATGATGGCGATGGAGATAACATCGATGATGATGATGATAATGATTATGGTGATGGCAGTGATGATGATGATGAAATCGATGATGATGATGATGATGATGATGATGAAAATGATGCGATGATGATGATGATAATGATGATTCAAATGATGATTACGATGAATACGACAATGACGATGATGACAACAACAAAGATGAAGATAATGTTGATTATGGTGACAATGACAATGATGATGATGAAAAATACACTACTCCTTTATAGTCCCTTTATGAGTCCATATACATTGATTTTGTCCTCAACTATATCATCCTAATTGAGTGTTAATACATAAAAATCCTATGTTTTTCCACCATTCACAATGGCTAGGGATCATATAAAAACCATCCTAATTAACCAAAATTCAAAATAAAATAAAACAAAAAATAGAATATGTGAAATGGATATACGGGCCAAATAAATTTATACCATATATAATGGTAAAGGACTAGGCCAAACCAATAGAAGAGAAAGGTAATAAAAAGGTCGATGAGGAGGATGTGGTTATTGGTATGACAAACCAATGATCTAGATCTGGCAGTAGTTAATATTAGTTCAATATTTATTGGAAGACGATGATGATGATGACAATTATTATGGTGATGACAATGACGATGATGATAATGATGATGACTATGATGATGATGACAATAATTATGATGGTGACGACGATGATGATGGCGACGATAATGATGACAATGATTATGGTGATGACAATGAAAATGACGACGATGATGATAATTCTGATGGTGACGATGATGATGAAAATAATGATGATGACAACGACGATGACGTCAATGATGATGATGACAAGAACGATTATGGTGACGACAATGATGATGATGATGATGATGAAAATGAAGATGATGATGATGATGATGATGATGATGATGATGATGATGATGATTATGATGATGATGATGATGATGATGATGATGATGATGATGATGATGATGATGATGATGATGATGATGATGATGATGATGAAAGTGATGATTACGATGAAGACAAAAATGACGACTACGACAACAACGATGAAGATAATGTTGATTATGGTGACAATGACAACTACATTAGTCCTTTATAGTCCCTTTATGAGTACATCTACATTTGTTTTTTCCTCATATATATCATCCTCATTGAGTGTTAGTACATACACATCCTATGTTGTTCCACCATTCACAATGGTTAGGGATCATATAAAAACCACCCTAATTAATCAAAATTTAAAATAAAATAAAATAAAAAATACAATATGTGAAATGGACATACGGGACAAATATATTTCTACCATATATAGTGGTTAAGTACTAAGCCAAACCAATAGAAGAGAAAGTTAATAAAAAGTTTGACGAGGAGGATGTGGTTATTGGTATGACAAATTGATGATCTAGATCAACCAACAGTTAATATTAGTTCCAGATTTATTGGACAATGATGACGGTGATGCCAATGATTATGGTGATGACAACGATTATGGTGATGACAATGATGATGATAATGACGATGATGACGATGTTGATGACAATGATGAAAATGGCGACGACGATGATAACAATGATGATGATGATGACGACAATGATTATGGTGATGAGAATGACGATGACGATGATGATGATACTGATGATGATGACAATGCTGACAACAATGCTGACGATGGCGATGATGATGAAGTCAATGATGATGATGAAAATGATTATGGTGATGACAACGATGATGATGATGAAAATGACGATGACGATGATGATGACAACGATGATGCGATGGTGATTATGATGATGATGATGATGAAAATGATGATTACGATGAAGATGTCGACGATGATGATGATGACAACAACGATGAAGATAATGTTGATTATGGTGACAATGACAATGATGATGATGACAAATACACTAGTCCTTTATAGTCCCTTTATGAGTCCATATACATTTATGTTGTCCTCAACTATATCATCCTCATTTAGTGTTAGTACATACACATCCTATGTTGTTCCATCATTCACAATGGCTAGTGATCTCATAAAAACCATCCTAATTAACCAAAATCCAAAATAAAATAAAACAAAAAATACAATATGTGAAATGGATATACGGGCTAAATAATTTTCTACCATATATAGTGGTCAAGGACTAGGTCAAATCAATAGAAGAGAAAGGTAATAAAAAGGTTGTTGAGGAGGATGTGGTTATTGGTATGAAAAACTAGTGATCTAGATCAGCCAATAGTTAATATTAGTTCCATATTTATTGGACGACGATGATGATGATGACAAAGATTATGGTGATGACAATGACGATGACAATGGTGACGACGATGATGATGACAACAATGATGACAATGATGATGATGACGATGATGATGACAATGATGAAGATGGTGAGAATGACTACGATGATGAATATTATGATGATGACAATGAAGACGATGATGATAATGATGATGATGATGATGATGATGATGATGATGACAAGGATGACGATGGTGATGAAGACAACGTTGATGATAATGATGAAAATGATTATGGTGATGACAATGATGATGATGATGATGATGATGATGATGATGATGATGATGACGACGACGATGATGCAATGATGATGATGATGATGATGATGATGATGATGATGATGATGATGATGATGATGATGATGATGATGACGACGATGATGAAAATGATGAAGACAAAAATGACGATGATGTTGGCCCTCGACCAAGTTTTGAGGAAACCTTGGTCAAGTTTGACCAATTTTTGGACTTCAACACATTGGTCGAGAAAGGAGCGCCCTGGTGGAGCTAAGATCACGGATCTCACCGATTTTGTGGGCTATGTGGATCCAGTAAGGGGTCCCTAGGGATTTTGTAATGGTTTATTGGATGTCGACCCATGGGGTTTACCCATGATTATGCCTTATTGTAAGGGATTGTAAAAGTATAAATAAGTAAGAATGTATGGTAGAAGTAGCGAAGTCTTGGTAGCTAAGTGAAAGTAGTTTTGAGTTTCTTTGTGCAACATAATGTATATGCGTTAAGGATGTATGATCGTTAGAGAAGTTGGATCTGTGCCTTGACCTAGTTTTGGAAGGAGGATCTGGTGCTCAATACAGAGATCTCCTGTCCTAGGAGAAGCTTGGTTTTGTGGCTTGGTGCACATGAGTCACTGAATGTAAGATATTGGAGAATAATAAAGAAGATGAAGCAGTTGGTGGACGTAGCCCCACACTGGGGTGAACCACGTATATCTGGTGTCTTTGGTTGGCTTTGTGTTGTATTGTTTATGCTATGAATATGCATAGTTCTTTGATGATTATGTATGATAGATAGATCTGTTGTTGCTTAGTGCTTTACTTGTCTTAAAGATGAATGAATGCTATATCTAACCTAATGCTATGTGCTAAGTGGTTGAAGTGCTTAATATTTGTTGTTACTACGCCAATATTTATTAGGGTATGTTCTACGATGTTATTAAAGATAATAAACTAATGCATATCACCTTATAAGTGTTGCTAGAATACTCTGCAAAGTGTTGTTATCACAGATCTATGTCCCATATTGGTTACAAACACCTGCGTCTTGTAACCCCCCCTACTTCTACCTCGGGTGAGACTTCGTCTGCTCCATAGGTGTTGCTAAAAGGGCCCATAGTTAGGGTTTTGTTGGTGCACTGATTGAAGTGTTGAAACCTGGGTCTACCCCTGTGCCAACAAATGGTTCCGTTGCTGGGACTTGAAATTGTGTTTGCTAGGAACTGAAGTAAAGAAAAGAGAATATCTGTGCGTAGATATACTATTGAAGTGCACAATAGTCTACTTGACTTGTGAATCTCTGTGCTAAGAAATAAATCTGATCTGAAGAAAAGAGGTAAGATCCAAAAAGAGGTAAATCTTTGTTCTTTGATAAGAGTAAGATAAGTGGAATTTTTTTTTTCGAAAGCATGAATTTAAGTATGTTTAATAGATTCTATCCTATTCTAAAAGATAGGGCACAGTTGGAAGAAAGAGTTGATATAAGTAAAGCTAATAGAAATGAAGAAAGACATATTATTCCTATGCATAGAAAGATTTTTTAGACTAATAAGTGGATGCAGGAACCTAGAAAGAATTTTTGCAGATTGCAAGTCTAGCATTGTGATCCTAGTGTGCAATACAAAAGAGGTTGGGGAACATACAAGAGAAAAAGGGGATTGAAATTGTGTTATAACTGCAAAAGGTCGAGACATATTGCTAAGGAATGTCCTAGTACAAGTTCTATTTGTCTTTGTTGTAAGACTATTGGTTATGAGGTTGAGGATTGTCCAAGGATGATTGATAAAGTTGAAAGAATGAATATGAGACAAGAAAACTATGAAGGAAGTCAAGAGACTGAGAGCATGTTAGAGAATCATAAAGAGAAAGAATCAGAGACAACTCATATTATGTTATTACAGTTGAAAGAAATGATGGATGTTCACAAAGATGTCAGTTTACCAGAGATCCTGAAAGTAAAACAATGCATAAATGAAAGAATAGAAGACTTCGAAATAGATTGTGTCTTGGATGAAGAAACACAAGTAAATATTATGACAGAAGACACTTGGGAAATTTTGGGAAATCCTACTGTGATACCTTCATTGGGAAGGATAGACTTGTTTAAGGGAAAGATGATAATTGTATGTGAAAGTGTTACTAATGTACCTATTATTATCCATGGAACATCGACTTAAGAGGAATTTGAAGTCATTAAGTTTGTTGAGAACAACGCCCCTTTCCCACTTTTGCTAGGAAGGACTTGGATTGAGAAGGATTAGATCAGAAGAAAAGCAGAGGAAGAAGCTACATAAAAGAAAAAGAAAGGACTAAGGGATTTCATAGATAGAAAAATAGATCGACTAATAGAAGAACGAGAGGATAAGTCGAAGCAACAGAAGGCAAGAGAATTAGATTTCAAGGCTGAAAGAATGAAAGAAGGTTTGAAGGACCTATCCATTCAAGAAATAATAATACCCACACAGGAACTGATAAGAGAAGGGATATTAACTTTGAACCCTTTGAGAGCACATCAACAGTGCAAAGACACTATGCTAGGAGAAGATAAGAATAAGAATGGAAAGAGGATTCCAAAAATAGTTAGAGAGACTCAGATCACAAGAAAGAAGGCAAGGAAGCTCAGTAAAAATAAATCTTATATGGAAAAGCTACAGGAATCTACAGAGACCAGATTGAAGACTTCATAGACTGGAACCTCACAGGAGGCAGGTTCACAGAATTTGAACCTCGCCGGAATAGTAGGGCTACGAAGAATGGGAATTCCCACTGGCGAACATATATGACCTTTGGAGGCACCCTGACCATTAGAAAAATGCTACAGAATAACAAGAGAACACATTTATAGGCCTCAAACCGCTCCCTGGCACAACGCATCAAGGAAGCTTACGATGAAGTTGAAAAAGGAAAGTGAGGCTACAAGGTAGCCTCCATACAGGATGGTGCAGTGCGCCTCATTTTCCAACTCATAGTTGGAAAGATCGTAAGGAAGAACCGCCCCACATAGGTCTCCGGGTTCGTGGTGGACCTCGCAGGAAAATGTGTGGAGGGCATGCAAATGAATTGGTTGAGTTACCTCGTCAATGAACTGGAGAAATACTACTGTGAAGCTCAGGATTTGGGATACAAATTCCACTTCAATTGGCTGACCGTTTTGATCACATTTGTTTCTTAGCAAATGCCTAAAGGATACACCTTTTTGGAGATCAAACCATTAGAGATGTTGGCCGCTAGGTTTTCCACCTTGTGGTACACCAACGACATGACAAAGCAGTGGAATTCCAATGCTATGTTTCATGCATATTATCAGCAACTGAAGGTTTCCATCAAGTCATTTCCGTGCATGAGACGACACATCCTACACCAGTACAGACCAATAACAAAGTTCCACGTAGATCCACATTTCATCTATATCACTGTGCATAGAGATGAGAACAAGGAAGAGTTACAATTGTACTACAATATAACATATGAATACATGGAGAAGATCACCAAGGAATGGATGAAGGATTTCCTTGTACCCATTGCTAATGTATAAATCTCCGACACTGAAACCATAGGAAGCCCCATGGTCACCCGAGTTGAGCATGTCAGACAGTCCAGTGGGAAAAAGAGGAAGAATAAGCAAGAAAAATTCGAGGATATAGATACCAATGAGGAGGACAACGCCTCTGAAGAAAATGGATCTGGCTTGCTAGGAGGAGGAGGAAATGAAGTAGATGGACAAGGAGGAGGTGAATATACACCACCGATATATATATAATTTTATATAAAATTGACAATATAAAAACATATAATAAATATATAGATAATTACCATGGGACGATATTCATTCGATCCCCCATCAATGTGCCCATATTTCATACAATGTTTTTTAGTTGTTTCTATTAAAATTCTTACGGGACGTGTAGTGCAACATTTTTTACAAGGGAAATAACATCTACCATCACCCTTTTCACCCTCTTTACTTTTTTTCCCAGCTCTAATATTTTGTGACATTATTTCACACAAAAATACCCTTTCTGAACCATCGTTGTTATAGTAAGATTGTCACAACATCTCTAATTTGCAAAATATTTATATATATTTTTTTGTCGCAAGAGAGACGAATGTTGACCAAGTCAATGTTGACTTTGTCCAATAGTTGGGTGACTATTTGAACAGTGTAACAATCATCATTGGATCGTTTCTCTTGTGACAAATGTTGACCAAGTCAATGTTGACTTTTTCAAATAGTTGGGTGATTGTTTGAACAATGTAACGATCATCACTAGATCGTCGCTCTTTTGACGAGAACCAAAGGTCGTCGCAAGAGTGATGAGAGTCCACTATATTAACATTCATATCTCTTGAGACGTACAACGAGTTTCATCTCAAGAACGAAGAATGCAAGCGAGATTTATAAAAAAAATTAAAAATTCAACTCTTTATCTTGAATTTTGCGACGAAAGGGTACTTTCATCGCAAGTAGTCATCACAATTTTTTCAATATGTAGTAGTGTCGTAGCTTCCAAGAGGGTAGTACTATTATTTAATGGCATCCCTAAAGGAATCCCATGTAGAAACAACAAAAAATATTGCATATTCCTCTATGGCCCTTTTCTTAGAGTAAGTATCCCACTAGTCCTTAACAAGGGGGATGACATTGAGGAGTGAAAAAGTAATATTTTCTCTATCAAAAAAATTGTGGACCGAAAAATACCCTTTGAATAGATTCAACCATTTATATAAAACATTCACATCTATCAGTCCTTCAAATATTGTAATATCAAAATTTACTTGTACCTTGAAGGGGGTTGCATGGCCGCTTGATGAAGATGTGTCTCCTGTGGGCAACCGCCGAAGGATTTGTGCAAAGTTGTCCATCATTTCGTTCCTTTTTCATGCAAGGGCTTCCTCAAGCAATAGTTTAAAATGATCTCTTGCTCCATCATCTTTCTTATTGTTCCCCATGGGTTTTAATCGGGCTCGGTGTGACCGATCTTGCAAAGGATTAACTAGTTCGAGTCCTAACTTCTTGTACCCAGATCTTGTCGGGGACATGCACAAAGAAAAATAAATGGCGAGCAAACCGATCTGATACCATTGATACAGATTTATGAGAAGAAAAAAATGAATAATAGACTGAATACAATAACATAGAGATACATAGAACAAAACCAAATATCCAGTGAACAATAACTTCTATTGAATAAATAAAATAGGTTGAAACTATAAAACTAGAGAACTGAAAACAACTTGCTCGAATGGTGGTAGTTATCTATGAGAAGAGATGTGGCTGCTATGCACATCCTTATGAGAAGAATGATTAAAATGAGGATCCAGAGGAATTTTTAACATTACTCATGAATTCCAAAACCCTAGACATCCAAAAACCTAACCCTAGGAGATGAAACACCAAAAATTATGTGGGCTCCGATGGGTAAGTTGGTACCTCAACTTCCCAGGGTCATAAATTTTTCATACGAACTCCATTTTAGGCGGGTGATAGCCTATTGGAAATGTATTTTTAAGAATTACACATTATGCTGTCAAACTATAACTTTGTCTACAATTTGACTGTGGCAAGCCAAAAAACAATGTTTAGGGCCCCAAAACGACCCTGGAAATACAAAAAGATGTACTGACAAGAAAATTTCCAAAATAATCCAGTTGGAATAGGTGGGCAGACACCAATATCCACTTGGATGTTTTGTAGGGATTTAGGATAGCCTCGGAAGTGAAAAAACCACAATTACAAAGAAATTTCATCATTACAAAGAAACATGTTGAACTAAAAACTGTCAAGAGGAGCCAGTTGGAATAGGTGGGTGGCCACCAATATCCACCTGTATCACCAAGTCTTAGCTAAATCATTGTGGAATAAAGGAAGAATTCATTTTATATAATGGAAATATTTGTTTTTGTAAGATAAACTACTTATATATTAAGAATATATAGAAATTGGTACATTCAACACTGTCTAATGCTTGCCAAAATGAAAACTAGGCATTAGACGAACCTCAAACTTTAGAAAACATTTGTTTATAAGATTTTTTATTAACTTGAACATGCCTATAGACTACATACATATCATTCCTAAAATAGAATCATAACAAGACAAGAAAGAGCCTGAAAACAACTAGATACACAAGATTAACTGAGAGGTGGCTTGGATGGGCCTGCATAACTGGATATCTCATGCATCTTGGCCTTGCCTTTTATATCAGCCTCCATCTCTTCCTCGAGAATGATCATATTGGAGCTGGTTCTTGGGGAGCTCGAGGATCCTACTACCTCTACATAATCCTTCTCATTTTTAGAGCCCCAATTGGTGACCTTGAAGTTGATTCCAAAAGAAAATTTTCACAACATGGTGAATTTTTCTTCCAATCACCAAATCCTATCCAATGTTTCCTCCTTCTTGAATTTATTGATCTGAGCATCCTTCATTGATAGAGTAGTCATAGTTTTATCCATCCAATAAAACTCGATATCTCTAAAATCCTTTGGGTCTTTGGACCTAGAAAACCAATTTTAGAAACCCAATCATGGAATTCTTGCTTGACTTGGCATTTTTAGGTCTTAGCATAAATCTCCCTAGCCTCATTCACATACATAAAAAAATTGTTGCATTTTTTATGGGGTTCTCATGTGAAATAGATTTTTGGCATGTTTTGCAACCATTTCTACCCATGTTCCAAGGGATCTATGAGGTACCCACTAAGAGGGAGGAGGCTTGAAAGAGCCTCACTTTCTGTTTCCACACACACTGGACTCAAGGAAATATTGTGACATATCTATAACTATGGAGAAAAATCTAGGACAAAGAAATAGAACCAAAAAATTTAGGGTCAAAGGCAGGGATGGGATGGAGGCCCCTACTACTAAATGAATTTAGGTCTAGAGTAGACACAAGATAATGGATCCTACCACCCATTTCATAGTCCAGGGCCAAAAGGGACAAGAGGAAACTGAGAGAATAGTTAGGGTCTTACCATAATGTTAAGCCCTAATATTGGCCCATTACCCCTTAATTGGGGCATAATAGATTAGTAATGTTATTTTATTTATGTCAGCTTTAGGCCATTAGTTGTAATTATACCTCCTAGTCTCCTATATATACCAAGGAGACATTTTCATTTTGAATCATCTTGTACTTGAACATTTAAGTGGAATTGGAGGTTGCCCCCTCGAAGGAGCTTATTATCTGAAATTATCTCTTTTTCAAAGTAGTTGAGAGTACTTTCTGAGGCTTTTCTAATACTATATTGATGTTTGGTTCTTAACATATGGAATGACAGCTCAAGGTCTTAGGGTTTCAGCACTACATCTGAGACATTGTGGAATTTCGCTATAACTTGTTTTATATAGCGTTCAAAAGGAATAGCTTGGAGGGTATTTATCCGAGATGGATCAGGTACGTTGGGTTCAAATGTAGCTCCTGAGGTATAATTTGGAGATATAGCACATACAAAGATAGAGGTTGGAATCATCCTGAATGAGTCTTTGCATAATTTTTGCTATAAAATATTTCTGTAATGTTTGAGACCACAATCTGGAGGCCATTCTGAAATTAGTAATTTATCTATGGTAAAATTTCAGCTTATGGGTCATACTAAATGTGTAGATACACCTTATGTAAGAAAGGGTATCTGACTAATCCTATGGCCAAGTCTCAGAAGGTGTTCCAAAGTAAAACAATCCGTAACTTCTTCCCTAGAGTATCATTATTATGCTTGTGGGACTGGTTGCATTGGATTGTAGACGTTATGTGAAGTATTTTAGATGTGAGTTTCAGAATTTTTATCAATTATTTTGTGGGGGGAGCACTATACAAGTGAATCTCCTGGAAAGGACAAATCAACAAGTTGTGGGGAAGTTATAATAAATTCCACTTACTTTTATCCAATTTTGATCGGATCTGTGGCATTGAAGAGACATGTGCAGAGCAATACATAAGATAAGAGTTTCATACCAGAGGTCCAAAAATTGGGATATACAAGCGAGAGAAATATTGTCTAGCAGAACCACCTCAAATCAGTTTCAAAGTGATACTTGGCCAACATGCCACCCAAAGGGAACTTCTACACCAAATGAAGCCTCAGAAAATCCTACTTGGACTCTTGATGAAGGTGAATAAATCGCGTGGGGACATAAATGAACTACAAGCTAAGATGGATTCAATGGAATCAAGTTGGATACTAAGATGGATTCAATGGAAGCTAAGTTGGATACTAGTAGTTCAATGGAAGCTAAGATCATGGAGGTATTGAAAATTTACGTAGCGGAGAGACACTGAAGGGAGTGAGAATGCATCCCATGGAGAATTCATGATGTGGACACAAGGAAGGTGAATCAGAATGGAGAAACTCAAACTTTTGGGTTGAAGATCAAATACGTTCCTAAGATTGACATGAGAGGAAGTTTATTTACTTGAGGACCCAATCCATGAATTACTTGGATGGAGCAATTCTTTGATCTCCATAATGTGCCACATACACAAAGGTGCAAATTAGCTGCTTATATTTAGAACCTAATCAATTTGTTTGGTATCGATGGCTTTTGTTCATAATCGCATCACTTGGACAATTTTTCTGGAAGAAATGATAGCACACTAAAAGGATACAAGGAGCAATACCTTCTTTGTAAGTTGATAAAATCTCAAAACAAAGGGTTCGATTCACAGAGCACATTGAACTTCAAAGATTGAATATAAGGTAACCGATATTCGGATAGACACTTGATTGATGTATTCATAGAACTTTAAGGATAACATTCAACATGAGGTTATGCTGGGAACCCAAATAGTGGAGAATGCATTTAAGGTGGCAAGAAATGTTGAAAGTAAAAATATGGCTATGGCTACTAGAAGGGAACCTATCCTAACATCTATAGAGAACAATGCTCCTTCTCCTAAAACACCACCACCTACAACCTCTGAGGTTGACACCTCAACAATTGGAGGAAAGGAAAGAAAAGGTTTATACTTTTAATTGTGACAACAAAGTCTGATGGGACATAAGTGTGGTGAGAAGAAATTATTCTACATGGGTGTGAAGGGAAGAGAACAAAATTAAGAACCATCTCAAGATGAAAATGTAGAAACAATTTGGATTTGAAGAGTTAACTCCCATGATATGGTGTAATGCATTGGCTGGAGGTATCACTCCTCAAACCCTCAGGTCAGAAGGATACATCAAAAAGAAAAAGGTAATAGTCCTAATTGATTACATGCATTACTCATAATTTCATTCAACTGTCCATTAATAGGAATCTCAATTGCTTTGTATATCCAGCGCCCGAGTTTCAAGTAATGAAGTTTGTGATGGAGGAACTATCAATTGCCCAGGAAAATCTGATAAGATCAATCTTACTATGAGGGGAATATGTAATGAATATTCCAATGATTATTGTTATACACATGGGTGGTGCATATGTTGTGCTAGGAGTCAATGGTTACAATCATGAGGAACATTGGCTTTTTAATTTTCAAGAACTTTTCATGAAACATTCATTGGAAGGAAAATAATTAGGTTGAAGAGGTATCCTTGAGGCAGGTAGGTAATAAGCTCTAATGACATGATAATTATTGAAAAAAGGGCATCAAGGCATTATTGCAAAACTATACTCATTAGATGTTGAAGCATCTCTAGAAGCCAAATCATTCCTCAAGATCTCCAAGGATCATTGATAAACATTCCAAAGTATTTGAAGATATTCCCAAAGGTCTCCCACCCACTTTCGAAATCGCGATCATGCCAGAATTCACCTAATTCACGGGGTGTTCCTCTAACATCGGGGCCATACAGGATACCCTTATGCCCAGAAGAATTGAAATTGAGCATGGTTGAAAGGAAATGTTAGAGGTGGGATCATTAGACCTAATAAAGTTCTTACTAACACCGATTAGTGGTATTCAAGAAAGATAGCTCATGGTATGTGTCGATTATAGAGCTCAACAAGGTCACTATTAGAGATGGAACACCCCCACATTCCATTGATTGGTGGTGTTATATGGACATGGAACAATCTATTTCACAAAATTGGAAACTTATCTTTAATATTAACACAAATTTTCGAATGAAGGAAGAAGATATCCCAAAAACAACATTCCAAACTCATGAAGGCCATTATGAATTTTTTGTCATGCCTTTTGGCCTTACAATGCACCTTCCACATTCAAGGGTTGATGAATTCCATTTTCAAGCCTTCCTTGAAAATTTGTGTTAGTATTTTTGATGATATGCCAAATCTATAGCAAGTCTTGGGAGGATCATGCACTCAATTATGTTGACAAATGAGTACAACTACTAAAGGAGCAACAACTATGCCAAAACCATCAAATGTTTCTTTGCGGTAAAGGAGGTAGGTATTTGGGTCATGTGTATCTCAATAGAAGGTGTCAAGGTGAACCCTAACAAGATTAAGACCATGATGAGATGGTAGATTCCCAAAACATTAAAAATCTTAAAGGATTTTTAGGTTTGACAGGTAACTACCCATAGGATTTGTTGAACTATGGAAGAATAGCAACACCTTTATGACACTAACTAAGGATGCATTTTCATGGACTCGAGGCAGCTAAATCATTTGAACAACTTAAAGGGTGATGTGTAAAGCTCATGTCATGACCACTCGGACTTCACAAAAACCTTTGTGTGGAATGTGATGCATCGGAAATGGAATTGGTGCTATCTAATGTGAGAAGGAAGACCCCGGCTTTTGGTCGACCACTCAAGGGAAGAGACTTACACAAACCCACATTTATGAGAAAATGATGTAATACTACGTACATTGAAGGAAATGGCGTCCTTACCTAATAGGTAAGACACTTCAGGTCAAAGCAGGATCATGATAGTCTTAAATACTTCTTAGACGAAAATTATCTTCGGAAGAACAACAAAATGGGTAACCAAGATGCTGGGTTATGATTTTGAAATCGTCTATAAAGGGAAGCAAAATGTTGTGGGCGGTAGCATTCTCGAGGATGAAGATGTTGAGACCTCTATCTGTGCTATCTAGATCATCCAGCCTGATTGGATAATAGAAGAAGAAAGGGATGAATGTGAGAATAACGAAAAAGTGTGGATTCTCATTGAAAGGTTCTTGTGAGGATTACGGTTCATGGATACATTTACATGGAAAAATGATTCACTATGGTACAAAGATAAGCTTATATTTATGTAGAACTCCAACTCAAACCAAAAGGTGCTATTGGTGCACACCTCTCCGATGAGGGTACCGGGATTTTTGAAAACCTACATAGAGTCCCGAGAAGAGTTTTTTGGGATGGTAAAGGCTGATGTTCAAAGGTTTGTGGCGAGAATGTTTGGTTTGCCAACAAAATAAGGTGGAAACAATTAAAAGCCATTGGGTCTTTTTACAGCCATTATCCATCCAAGGTTATCCACAGGGTTACCAAGTCGAAGGAAAGAAATTAATCATCATGGTGGTGTTGATAGATTGACCAAATTTACACACTTTTTGCACTCTCTCATCCCTTCAAAGCTGAATGCAGTTTCCACCACATTCATGGAGGCAGTTCAAAGCTACATGGCAGCCAAAGATTATTGTAAGTGTGGAGAGATCCCGTCTTCATTGGACATTTTGGACATAATTATTTTCTTGTTTGGGTACTCAATTGGCTCATAGCTCATCTTATCATCCCTCGATCGATGGAAAAACGAGATAGTGAACAAATATGTGCGGAAGGATACCTTCGTTGCTTTGTCTCGATAAACAAAGCACAATGGTTCAAATGGATATGGCGAGAATGGTGGTATAACACTTCCTTTCACCTTGCAACAAAATGACACCATTTTATGGAACTTTATGGATACCGCCTCCTTCCATCACTTCTTCTCTAAAAGAAATCTAAGGTTCAGCGTTGGAATCACGTAGAATCGAAGCAACAAGTTCTCCAAATCTTAGGGACAATTTGACCATGAAAGCGCGATCATGGAAACAACAAATGATCAACATCGTGATGACCAGTTTTGAAGTAGAGTTAAGGTATTTTTAAGACTACAACCATACAAAGATGTCCGCAAACAAGCCAAGAAGGATAATAAATTATCACCAAAGTACTGCGCTGCAGCCTAAGGTGTTGCAAAGATTGGTACTATGGCGCTGAAGTGGGCTGCCTGTCTTCACGAGTACACGGAGTTTTCCATGTTTCATGCTTAAAGAAGTTATAGGCGACAGATCCCAGTTCAAACTATATTGCGAACTTGACGAGGAAGGAAAAATGATAGTTTGAACTGTGACCATCATGACACAGAATTATGGCCAGGGAATAGATCCTTTTTTAGAGTATCTCATTAAATGGAAACTACCATTTGAAAGATTCCACTTGGGAAGATGGTCTTTTATACAGAAGCATCCAGGAGTTTCAAGCGTTTGGGACAACACTTGTCTCAGGGGAGGGCATGGTAAGCCCTAATATTGGCCAGCCACTAATTGGGGCATAATAGATTAGTAATGTTATTTTATTTATGTGGAATCTTTGGGCCATTGGTTATCAATTATACCTCTAGTTTCCTATATATACCAAGGGAGACATTTTCATTTGAATCATCTTGTACTTGAACATTTTAAGAAGTGGGGTAAAGGAGGTTGCCCCCTGAAGAGACTTATTATCACATTTAAGTGGGGTAAAAGGAGGTTGCCCCCTCGAAGAGGCTTATTATCTGAAATTATCTCTTTTTCAAGGCATTGAGTACTTTTCCTGAGGATTTTCTATGCTATATTGATGTTTGGTTCTTAACACATAACCTCCCTACTTTGGGTGACACAATAGTTAGTTAGTTATTGTATTCGGCCATACTCCTTGAATAAGGCTAATACATAGTAATATTTAGTTATTCAATATAAAGAGGGTCCACTTTACATGGCACACTAGGTGGTTGGCACCCATTTATGACATGACCACAAGTAGTACTTAGGGTTTTTGATACGAAAAAACTATTTAAATATATATGAGTCAATAAAATGTCTTGTCTTGTGTCATGTAATTGGAGCTATACTTAGTGGAAGGTCATCCCACCTTAATGGGAAAGTGAGCATTGCATTCTTCTTTGTATTATTAATATTCAAGGGTCTCTGTGTAGTTTCTATCTTATTGTTTCCTGTTTTTGGTTAATTTTCAATTATATTCTTTGTATACCTGGTTGCAATTCATTATTCAAGGGTTAAAGAACACTACAAGTGGTATCAAAGATCTTTCTCGAGCCAACATTCCTTTGAATTTTAGTATATATATTTTTAAATGGTAGATGGTTCTAACTTCTTTAAATAACAAGTGATATGACATTAGGAGGGTCAAACCCTAAACCCTGCAAACCCTCACCTCTACAAAGAAATTCCTACCTCTTTGCACCCAAGGGGAATTTTGTCTTCTGTGGTCCCATGGTTCAAACTCACAATATGGCCCACTCTGAAAAACAATAACATGTCACACTAGATTAGGACCAATCCTTTTAGAGCACATTTCTAGAAGAAGTAGTGACCACCTTTGCAAACACAATTCGACAAGTGAAAGAAGTAGTGACTAAACAAATCAACCTCTTGACAGTTGTAGCAACACATGTGGGTCTTCATGTAAGCGATCCATAGATTGACCCAAATAAAGAGGCATTCATATCCCCATAAGTATAAGACACCCATGTTTCAGAACAATCACTATACCACATTCCAAGATCACAATTCATGAAACTATTTTCCAAAGGCGGAAATGAACAAATTTGATCGATCAAATCCCTTATGGTGGGTTACCAAAATGGAACACTATTTCTCTCTCCATGGAATTAATAATGACCTACACAAACTACATGTGGGGGTCTTATATTTGGATATTGAATGCTGGCAGTGGTGGAAATTGTATATGAAGGATTATAAAGGATAAATTGCATGGACCCAGTTTGTGAAAATAATTTTTGCTCATTCTAAATGTGACACTCACCATTTGAGACACCTAACAAAATTATGCCAAAAAATTACATTTATGGAATATATCATTTCATTTGAGCAATTGGCTATTCGCACAGAGGTCTATTTTGATTTATTTTTTAAGGAATGTTTCATTAGTGGTTTCAATGATGCAATTAAATCACATGTCATGATGCATTGCCCATAAACATGGTTGGAAGATTGTGATAGAGACAAAGAAGCTAAGATAGTGTTAATCCATAGAAAAATCTCCATGTTATGTATAAAACCCATTATTAAGCCCTAGATATTTAATTATTACATTCTTATTGTTATATTTGTATGTAGGATATAACCCTTCATTGCACCCTTTCATTACAATTGTACTCTTTGTCTCCTATATATATATATATATATATACGAGGGAGATCTAGTCTTAGGATCATCTTATCTTATCTTGTATATTGAATGTATTGAAAAAGGAGGTTTTCCCCTCAAATTGGACTAATATGCATTGAATTTTTATCATTCTCAAGGAGTTGGTTCATAACATTTGGTATCATAACATCGATCCTAGGGTTTTGTCACTTCAGGCAAGTCAACTTGGAATTTTCACTATAACTTTGTTTCTGGGATAATTCAGACAACTAAATTTGGTGGTTACTCAGGAGACATATCCAAGTACATCTAGTAAACATTTCAATATTTGGTTTTTTATACTTTTGGAGATATAATCTATGTAAGATAGGGATTTTGACTCATCCTAAAATCAACTCTAAAGAAATTATCTTGGTATTTTCGCTATAAATTATTTTATGAGAAGTTTCAGAAAGTGAAAGTTTTTGGAGACTGAGAAAACATAGCAAAGTAACTTTGGTCCAAATTCCAGGTTCTTGTTCGGTATATTTTCAGAGATATCTTCTATGGAAGTTGGGGTTTGTGACTAGTCCTGAAATTAGTCTCAAACAAGTCATTTTTATTTTTATTTTCACTATAGACGAATTTTAGTGAAGTTTCAGACTCTAAAATTTTCAGAATCCCGAGAAGACATAACGAATTACATGTGGAAAAAATTTCAGAAATTGGATCATTATACTTTGCGAGATATATCTTGTGGAAGTTGGGGATTTTTATTGATCCTGAAATTAGTCTCAAACAAGTCATTTTCATATGTGTGCTATAACCTTTTATTAGTGAAGGTTTAGACTATAAAAATTTTAGGAGTTTAAAAAGGCATATAAGAGTACTACAAGCTAAAATTTTAGAGTCAGAAGAGTTCAAAGTTCATAGATATATTAGGAAAAAGATCAACCATCCATACATACTCCAAATTAAGGGTTTGAAAGGTATGTAACTTACAATTGACATAAATTTTGATTGGAAGATCTATTTTTGACGATTCAAAATTTGTGATAAAGAGGGAAAAGAGGAAAATTATTATTTTCTCACATGGAAAAGGGTTCTACAAGAAATAATATTGGTACTCCTCATAAAAACTCAAACATGGCATTTGAAGAAAGTGAAGACTTAGAAAACAGGCTAACCCAATTAAAGAACTAAGTTGATGAAATGCGTCTTAGTATGTTGAAACCAATGGATTTATCACATTCTTAGGAATACCATAAAAAGGAAATGGAATATAATATGGATGAAAATAGGAAAGAGATGGAAAATAATATAGACAAAAATAGGAAAGAGATGGAAAATAAGATGGATAAGAAGATGGATAAAAATCAAGAGCATATGGAAAAAAATATGTTATAATTGAAAAATTCCATGTCTTCCATGATCTTACATGATCTAGATGAGAGACTCCATACAGGACATATCTAAATGTATGCCAATCATGAAATTGTAGAGGAAATAAATATTGAGTCCTAGAATCATGATTATTCATCACTTCAAGATCCACATCATCAAGGCTAAGTCAACACTAATGAACTACTTCATTCTAAAGATCAATATGAGGAAGTTTGATGGTAAAGATCCTATAACATGAATATTCCAGATGAATCAATACTTTGATCTACACTAAGTTCCAAGCTTACAAAATGTACCTATTGCATCCTTGTATTTAGAAAATGATCAATTTGTTTGGTATCAATGGATTTATGAAATATATATTTTTTAATTATCTCTTGGTCCATTTTTATGGATGAATTGATATCACATTATGGGGATATTAAGAGAAATACATTGTTTAGTTAATTGATAAATATTTGACAAAAAGGTCTAATTATGGAACACATTCAACAATTCTAAAATCTTAGTCTTGGGGTAAAGAACATTCTGGAGGATAATTTGTTAGATCTCTTTATGATAACTTTAAAGGAGAACGTTCAACATGCGGTGCATCTCTTTGAACCTAAATATCTAGAGAAAACTTTCAATATGGCAAGGAAAGTGGGAAAAAAAATATGGCTACTAGAAGGGTGGCCACTAACAACTATAGAGAGCACCATGTTCCCTCTACTAACTTCACTGAACCAACAAGGTCTACACTTTATAAAATGTATGAAACAAGAGCAAAGGGACCATGTTTCAATTGTGACAACAAGTACAGTAAGGGGCATAAATGCAATCAAAAGAAATTATTCTACATAGACTGTGAAGAGGAAGAATACCAAGAATTGAAACCATCACGTGATTTGGAACTAGAAGAGACTACTCCAATTATATCTTGTCATGCATTGGTCAGGATCAATACTCCACAAACCCTTAATATAAAAGGATACATAAAAAAGAAAAAAGGTAACAATGTTGATTGATTCTGGTAGTACCCATAACTTCATCAATTACAAATTAGCAAAATATCTTAATTGCTTTGTATTTTTGGCACCAAAGTTTCAAGTAATGATTGCAGATGGAGGTACCATAATCTTTTCTAGGAAGTGCCATAGTATTAATCTCAATATGGGGGAGTATTTATTGGATAGTCCCATGATTTCCATCAAAATGGGTGGTGTTGATGTTGTATTAGGGGTCCAATGGTTACAATCATTGGGAACAATAACCCTTAATTCGAAAGATATTTTCATGAGATTTTCCTTAGAAGGTAAGGAAATTGAGCTTAGAGGTACCAAAGGGAAACCATTTAAGGTGATAAGTTCTAATAGCATGACAAAATTACTCAAAAAGGGGCACCATGGTGTAATTGCACAATTGTGCTCACTATATTTTCAAACATCTATATCCTCTACTCTAGTGGATCTCCAAATAGTTATAGACAATCATTCCAAGGTATTTGGAGAGATACCTAAGGGTCTTCCACTCTCTCAAGATCATGACCATGCTATTATTTTGAAAATAGGATGTAACATACTACTCTATTGAGCACACTTTTATTGACTTATTCTTTGAGGACACTTGCATGCAAGTGATCCAGTTATGGTACATTGTGATTATGTTTTGATTATTGATTATACATGATGACGATGATGTGTTGTGACTTATTATTATTTGATATATATTTATTGGCAGATGTTATTGACAAGTTTTCCTGAGTGTGCATGACACAAGACAAATTATGGATGTTGATGGCATCAATGGACTTCCTTAGACTCTAGATTGAGTCAAGGAGTGAATTGTATTTTGATTGAGTATTTCATATACACACTTATGATATATGATTGATTACAATATGCTTTATGTATGTGGATGATTGAAATGAGTTTTATCAGTGGATGCAGGCTTGACGATGCTTTCTAATCCGACTCATATAAGGAGTAGAGGGGACATGCACACAAACCAGACATTGAGGGAGAGGTGTGGCAACACCCCTGTCATAGCCTACTAGCACTCCCGCTGTGGCTCGAATGGTAGGTTAACGATTACCTAGTTCGAGAGGTCCATGACGTCATGAGGGATGACTAAGACAATCACTCACAAATATTATAAGTAGCACACAATAAGGCAGAGTCCTTATTCCTTAGAAGCCCTTAGTCTCTCACAAGATCAACCGAGTGGAGTGTTGACTCCAAGGGTCAGAAAAACCTCAAAAAACAAGTCAAAAGAGAGTGGCACCCTTGGAGCAAGGAGGTGTGTCTTGAAGGGCACATCACGTAATTAAAAACTTGAGTCAATAAATCTAGGTGGCCTAGAAAACATTGAATTTATTAGACCTCGTCAGATTTAAAATAATTAATTAAACAATGAATCTATTAATTTTTAATCCAAATAAAAGTCTAGCCTAAGTCTAAGTCTAAGTCTAAGTCTAAATTTAATTAAAGGACTAAATGGATTATGACATGAGTTAAAATATTGGAGAATAATCAAACTCTAGGAAAAAGAGGAATACAATCTAAAGATTGGATAAATTGCACATGTGTGCATGAAATTAATAAAATGGAATTTTAAAAATAAAGAAATAAAATATGAGAGAATAGGTGTACGCATAGAATAGTATCTAGAGTCAAGCTACCACTAGTCTAACTAGAATACAACTCCTAATCAAACTCTAACTAAGATATAGTTAGGAGACACTCATTAAATGAGAATTTGGGGAACAAAGAGACAACTAAGAGAGAAAATAGGAACACATTGGGGAATGTGAGGGAAATTGGATTTTTAAATAAAATAAATTTGTAATTACTTGTGCAACTTGGGGAGAGTGTGTGAGTGAATAATCCTAATTAAATTAATCAAAAGTTAATTAATTGTGCATGGGGACATGTGTCAGTGAGGAAATTTCTATAAAACAAATGGTGTAGAAGAGAAAGGGGACTCACTTATTATTGGAAAGGTTATGCTGCCAAAATTATTGTGGACTGTGTTTTACTTGTGAGAGTTGGGATACCAATCTTGGAGAAAGAGTAGAAGCTCTTCCTTGCGAGGCCATCTTGGAGCTACTTTTTGGTTTCTTGTGTGTGGCCCCTTTGCGGCTCGGGGGGCTAAGGGGGAAGAAGAGTACCCCTAGAGTTGGCTGGAAGGTATTGGTGAAGTTGTTCGATTAGAAATATAAGGATGGGTGCAAGCTCGACGTTGAAGATCAAGATAAAAATTCCATCATCCATTGGTCATAATATTTTATATTTAGATGTTTTATTGTTCAATGATTTCATATTGTATAAGAGAAAATCCGAAAGGAAGACAAAATTGTCTCGATATACATATATATGTAGGATTATTGTTTGGACATTTATATAATATATTAACCTTCAATTCCATCATTCTGCAGTATTTATATTACTTATATTGCAATACACAAATATATTGATTAGAATTAAGAGGTTTAGAAATTGATGGTTAAAGCGTTTTATTTGAAGAAACTTTGAATGCTCTTTATTCCTTCTATTCACCAAAATATTTGTCTACGATTTGATTGTATGGTGCACTCTCATCTCCAAGCTTAAGTTTTCAGTGATCGCATCAATCTTAGATACCATGCCGAATCGATTATTCCATGAGTTAGATACGTGTGTCGTAAGCTTAGACCTCCAAAACTCCACTTATCCTTGTAGTAAATAAGCAAGAGGCGCGGTGCAGGGGGCTCTGCGGCTAGGTTTTCTAGCCGCATCCCTATTATACCTTAGAGATGGGCATGCGCGGGTGAGGGTGTGGGCCACTTTGAGGAGAGCGTGTCTGCGGGAGAGGGTGAAGGAGTGGGACTAGACAAGCGGGGGCGAGGGAAAGAGCATCAAGGGTGAGCAGACTTGTGGTGTGACGCGACGCGACAGATGTAGGGAGAAGTGGGTCCGATGGTGGTGGTGGAGGGGCATTTCCTGGTGGTGCTCTGTGGAAGGTGGAGTTTCGGAGCCAGTGGTGGATGTCCTATTTCGAGGACTAAATCTTCTCTACATTTACCATATGTTGTATCGATCTCGACCATTTCTCCTATTGTGCGGCGGTTTTCTTTGGAGCATTGATGGAGGCTTCCAGGGTTTGTTGTAATGGGGGTTTTGTCCTCTCTTTGGTTTTTTATGGTTTCTCTTAACCTCTTCCGCCTTGGCTAGAAGAGGTTTTGGACCAGAGATTTGAGGTCCACACAAGGGGCGTGTGGTTTATTGTTTAACACTTTGAGGTCCTTTGGGGGCGTGTGGTGTTAGATAATCACTTTGAGGTCCTTTGGGGGCATGCAACTTCTTGTTCAGTTTCTTTTCTGTGTTTTGTTTTGGGGTTTTTACCCCTATTTTCTTTCTCATGTTACAACTTGTGTGTTGGTATTGTAGTAGTATTTTTGAGCTTGGTCTATGAACTAGTTTTTTCTATGATCATCTGTAGTGGTCCTGAAGATGTAAACAAAATTATATTTTCAGTAACATAATTTGAGCTAATTTTCTATTGGAAAAATACGCAAAGGAATGTATAGAATGCACAAGTTTAAAAATTACTTTCACCTCTTAAGTGTTGGGATTTAGTTAGGAAGGTTATCCAGTTTTAAGTCTCAAAACAATGTTGCTTTATGAGAATATAATCATAAAATTTAGTTTCTTTTATCAGTGTCTCTTTATATGATTGGAGTGTGAAGGAGATATTTTAAATAGATTAATAATAATGTTACTATATGGTGATATAATTGTGTGAAGGATATATTTTGAATAGATTAATAATAATGGTACTATATGGTGATATAATTAGTTATAAACTTTAGTCACTTTATATGATTGGAGTGTGAATGAGATATTTTAAATAGATTAACAATAATGTTACAATATGGTAATATATTTAGTTATAAATTTTGATTTTTATCTTGGTCTCTCTATATGAATGGAGTGATAAGTAGATATTTCTAAAACATTAAGTAAATAATGCTAAATGGAAAAATCTTTTGCAAATAAAAATAATAAACAACTATAATAACAACATACTCTATGATCATTATAAATGAAGTTTGAGTTTGAAAGGAAGAAGAAAATTCTTGACGCAAATCATATTATTCTTGTAATAGAGTACTTTTGTTTTAATAGAATCATTTAGAGTTAGCGTTAGACCATCAAGAATTTATGGTGTTAGTGGGAATGTATTTTTGCATAGTTGATTTTTATTTTTCACCTTGGTAAATTTATTGAAAATTTTGCGTGAAATAAAAACTCTTGTATGACTATTTCATCAAATTTACATTTTGCAATTACTTACCTAATGTTGTTGAGTTATTGGTGGGTCGTCACATGATGAGTTTTATTGTTGTTTTAGTTTCAAAATTTGGAACCATTAGGTGGTTAAGGGAATTAGATATCTCCTTGTTCCTCAGAACAGTCTCTAGTCCTTAGACTTTAAATGGTCAAAACAATCGGATGTATCCTAGAATTGAGCGTTGATTATGTGTCTTGGAGGTCCTAACCTTGCAGGATAGGTGGAGCGGGTATATATCCTTTTTAATTTTTTGTGATATGGTTGATCTTGAAAATAGTGATGTTGTATCAAATTCTTTGTATGTAGTGATGAGATGTGATTGAATATGTAATTATTAATGTATGTTATTTTCACATGTTACTTGTTCTAACTAATGTTTTAAAAAGAAAAAAACAAATCCTCTATTGTACTCACTTTTGATGTCATAATGGAGGGGAAGTTACAAAGGAAATGTACCACCTAACATTAGTCCTTACATGTATCCACATCGATAGAAGAGTGAGATTGAGCGTATGACTCAATAAATGTTAGAGGTTGACATAATTCAACTTAGCCAAAGTTATTTCTCTTCACCAGTGGTGATGGTTAGGAAAAAGGAAAGATTTTGGCATATGTGTCCAGATTATAGATAGCTCAAAAAAATGAACATCAAAGATATGTTTCCTATTCCTATAATTGATGAATTATTAGATGAATTACATGGAGAATTTTTATTTACTAAGTTGGATCTTTGTTCGAGATATCATCAAATCATAATGAGGCAAGAAGACATTCCCAAATCAGTCTTTAGAACACATGAAGGTCATTATGAGTTTTTGGTTATGCCATTTCAACTTATTAATGCACCTTCAACATTTCAAAGATTGATGAATTCTATTTTCAAGCCCTTCCTTAGAAAATTTGTGTTAGTATTTTTTAATGACATACTAATATACAACAAATTTTGGGAAGAGAATGTACAACATGCTGACAAAGTATTACAACTATTGAAAGAGAAACAACTTTATACAAATCCTTCCAAGTGTGCCTTTGGGTTTCAAGAAGTGGAATATTTAGGTCGCATTGTATATCACGAAGTTGTAAAAGTGGATACTAACAAAATTAAATCTATGAGGGAATGATCAATTACCAAAGCCTTGAAGAAACTTAGAGGATTCTTAGGATTGACAGGTTATTACCAAATGCTTTTCAAGAACTATGGTCAAATAGTAGAACCTCTAACAACACTATTAAATAAGGAAACATTTTCTTGGACTCAGTCAACAACAAAATATTTTGAAAAACTTAAGGCGGTTGTGTGTACAACTCCTATCCTAGCCACACCCGACTTCACATGTTACTTGTTCTAAATGATGTTTTAAAAAGAAAAAGCAATTCCTCTACTGTACTCACTTTTGATGTCATAATGGAGGGGATGTTACAAAGGAAGTGTACCACCTAACATTAGGCCTTACATGTATCCACATGCATAGAAGAGTGATATTGAGTGTATGACTCAAGAAATGTTAGAGGTTGACATAATTCAACTTAGCCAAAGTTCTTTCTCTTCACCAGTGGTGATGGTTATGAAAAAGGACATTTTTTGGCATATGTGTCCAGATTATAGATAGCTCAACAAAATGACCATCAAAGATAAGTTTCCTATTCTTATCATTGATGAATTATTAGATGAATTACATGGAGAAATTTTCTTTACTAAGTTGGATCTTCATTCGAGATATCATCAAATCATAATGAGGCAAGAAGACATTCCCAAATAAGTATTTAGAACAAATGAAGGTCATTATGAGTTTTTGTTTATGCCATTTCGACTTATTAATGCACCTTCAACATTTCAAATATTGAGGAATTCTATTTTCAAGCCCTTCCTTAGAAAATTTTTGTTAGTATTTTTTGATGACATACTAATATACAACAAATTTTGGGAAGAGAATGTACAACATGTTGACAAAGTATTACAACTATTGAAAGAGAAACAACTTTATACAAATCCTTCCAAGTGTGCCTTTTGGGTTCAAGAAGTGGAATATTTAGGTCATATTGTATCTCACGAAGTTGTAAAAGTGGATCCTAACAAAATTAAAGCTATGAGGGAATGATCAATTCCCAAAACCTTGAAGAAACTTAGAGGATTATTAGGATTGCCAGGTTATTACCAATTTTTTTTCAAGAAATGTGGTCAAATAGTAGCACCTCTAACAACATTATTAAAGAAGGAAGAATTTTCTTGGACTCAAGCAACAACCAAATATTTTGAAAAACTTAAGGCAACTGTATGTACAACTCCTATCCTAGCCACACCTGACTTCACAAAAACATTTATTGTGGAGTGTGATGCCTCATGCCACGGAATTGGTGCAGTTTAAATGTAGAATAAAGGCCACTTAACTTTGAAAGCAACCAACTTAAAGGAAAAAACTTACTCAAACCCATTTATGAAAAGAAATGTTGGCCATACTACATGCATTTAAGAAATAGGAAGACACTTCAAAGTAAAAACAGATCGTGATGGTTTGAAATACTTCTTGGAGAAAAAATTATCTTCAGAAGAGAAATAAAAGTGGGTTACAAATATGATAGGTTATGAATTTGAAATTATCTACAAAAAAGGAAAACATAATGTTGTGGTAGATGCCCTTTCAAGGAAATAAGAAGAAATATAAGGTTCACTATGTGCTATTTCTATTCCACAATCTGATTCAGGGGAAGAAACAAGGATAGAATGGAAGTAATATCAAAAGGTATGCAAGATCATTAAGCAACTACAAGAGGATCCTAGTTCATTAGATACTTTTATATGGAAGAATGATTTTCTATGGTATCATGATAACCTATATTTTTGTAAGAATTCCCAACTCAAATAGAATGTCCTTTTGGAATTGCACACTTCTCCTATAGGAGGACATTCATGATTCTTGAAAACATACCACAAGATCAAGAAGGATTTTTTCTAGGAAGGTCTTAAAATTCGTGTTCAAAAGTTTGTGTTTGAATGTGTGGTTTGTCAACAGAATAAGGGAGAGACAATCAAGTTGCCAAGTCTCCTACAACCATTAGCTATACCAATTCAATATTGGGAATAAGTTTCATTGGATTTTATTATAGGTTTACACAACTATGAAGGAAACCCTATCATCATGGTAGTAGTGGATCGATTGACAAAGTATGCCCATTTTTTCTCTCTTTCTCATCCTTTTAAAGCAAGTATAATAGATACAACATTCAAAAAACAATTCAAAATCTACATGGAGTCCTTAATATTATTGTAAGTGATAGAGATCCAATTTTCACTGGAAAATTTTGGACTGAATTATTTTCTTGTTTGGGTACTCAATTGGCTCACAACTCATCTTACCATCCTCAATCCAATGGGAAAACTAATATTGTGAATAAATGTCCAGAATGATATCTTTGTTTCTTTTCATTTGATAAACATACACAATGGGTCCAGTGGCTTCCCTTGGTGGAATGGTGGTACAACACATCCTTCCATACTTCATAAAAAATGTCCCCATTTATGGCACTTTATGGATATCATCCTCCATCCATCACATCAAAATCGAAAGGGACTCAAAGGTTCAAGCAGTGGAGGAACACATAAGGCATCAACAAGAGGTTCTCAAACTATTGAAGGACAACTTGGTTATGGCACAAAATAGGATGAAATAACAAGCAAAGCAACATCATAGTGAAAGAGAATTTAAAGTGGGGGATTGGGTATTTCTGAGGCTACAAACATATAAACAAATGTCCCTCAAGAAACAAAAGAAGGAAAATAAATTAGAATCCAAATAAAATGGCCCCTATAAGGTTTTTCAAAGGATTGGAAGTATGGTTTACAAATTGGAGTTGCCTCCATCTTCACGTGTACATCCAATGTTCCATGTTTCTTGCTTAAAGAAGGTAATCAACAAAAATATCCCAATCCAAACAATTTTTCCATAGATTAATGAAGAAGGGAAAAACATACTAGAACTAGAAACAATCCTAGAAACAAGGATTAAGAAACTGAGAAATCGAGCAATTACTTAGTACCTCATCAAATGGAAGAATCTACCAGTGGAAGAGCCATCATGGTAAGATGAGTTCTTCATGAAAAAAAAACCCATGGTTAGTCAAGTGTTGAGGAAAACCCTTGTTTTAAGGGGAGGGGGATGTTAAGCCCTCGACAAAGCTCCTTGTTATGTATAAAACCCCTTATTAACCCCTAGATATTGAAACTCCACCCTTTGAAACTCAAAATCTTTCTTATTATTTGTTGTGAAGTGAAGCAAAGAATATGATATTACATGGTGAGTAATAAATTTGTTGAATACCTCCACTAGCACTTATTGAGACTCTTATATAAAAAATGTTTCAAACTTCTTACTCTAGAATATATGTGTAGCATCCTCACCCAAAAATCTTAGTCATGAGATGGGTAGCCATGATATAGATTTCCAAATTATGGTCTGCAAAGGTCATATCCTCACAATAATAACTAAATAAGCCTCTCAAAATGGACCGAAATTTAATAGAATGCATGTGCAAATGTGAATATTAAAATGTAGCAAAAATAACAAGCATAATCACACACATCATGCAAGATACATTGATTTTTCATAACAAAAATTAAACATAATTTTTTTATATTCATAAACAACAATAACAGTGTTGATTTCATGCTTACCTACAACCATCACTCTTTCATCATAATTTTGCAATTTTTCTCTTAAGAGTGTTGATTTGAGTCAATTTATAGATTTCTTTTCCATGGTAGCAATGGAGAACACAACACAAACAACCTATAGCATGAATGTGAGAGTGTTGGAATGAATGCTTGGTTTTAATAAGTCAAATGAGGTAGATGATTTCATTTAAGGCACATGTTCGAAAATAGATTAGTTTTAATTCACCACGAAAATCCTAACACATGGTCCATATATGTATATTTACATCATACATTCCTAGCCATTGGGCCTTGGCTTTGAGCTACACACTAGTAATCCATACTAGCATAATTACAAAATTTACATACTCTTATTGAATACATGCCAACAATCAAAATTAGGATATTACAAGGTGCTAAATTGTCAAACATATGTAATATGCACTAGCAAGATGATACAAATGTTTCCATTGGAAAATTGTTAATGTGTAAAAGGAATAATTGAACAAATATTTCAGATTTATGATTGATTGAAATTTTGGCTTCATTTTATGGTTGTTATGGTACTATTGTATTTTGTGGTTCATTTTTGTTATTAGGGAACTATGTATAGCCTTTCCTTGTCTTGGCCTACATTTCCTTGCTTTGAATTGCCTTGCCATGTCTAGCCTTGCCTTGCCTTTGCTTACCTTGCCTTGCCTAGTCTTGCCTTGCCTTGCCTTACCTTGCCTTTCATTGCATTGTATTGCCTTGCCTTGCATTTAATTGCCTTGTCTTACCTTGGCTTGTCTTTCCATGTCTTGTCTACCTTTCCTTGCCTTTCTTTGACTTTCCTTTCCATCTATAGACTTTCCTTTCCTTTGCTTATGTTTCTTTCCTAGCCTTGTCTTTCCTTTTCTTACCTTTCCTTGCCTTTCCTTATCTTGGATTGGCTTGGATCGACTTCACTTACCTTGCCTTTCCTTGCCTATCCTTTCCATGCCATGTCTATCCTTGCCTAGATTTACCTTAACTTTGCTTGACTTGCCTTGCCCACTTTTTCCATGCCTTTCCTAGACCTAGACCTAGACCACGACTATGCCTCAATGAGAAAAACCCTAGTTCAAGAGATCCTCCAACAAACATTTTTTTGGGCAATGAAATGATAGTTGAGGGGTACTCCTAGCTGTATCTCGGTGTTAGGAGTCCAATGCAACCGAAAATTCGTCCATATGAGGCCCGATTATAGTTTTATCGTGAGTTGAAACTGGCCTCCTCAAGCCTTTTGTGAAATCCCCAGTTTTAATCCCCGTGAATTAGAATGTAATTGTATAAATGTGATTTAGGATGGTGATCTAATGTGTTGGGGTGACGAGCTTGTATTGGTTTAATATGTTCGGGGGCCAAATGGTATATTATGTGCATTGAAATAATTAGTCAAAATAGTAATCATTAATTGTGATATGATAAGTGTGGAGAATGATGGGAGGCTATGGTTCCACAAGAGAGAGGGGTCCAAGGGAGGATTACTCATGACTTTTAATCCAACCCACATTCCTTAATTATTAGTATTATTATGTAAACCTTCTATTTGTTGTTGAGTGTTCCTAAAGCCAACCATTAAACTCATGTAAGAGGGTGGGTGTGAGGAGTCACATAGAATATTTATTGGAGAGCATGGGAATGAGTACAATCAACTTGGGGAAGAGTGTAATTCAAGTCAAGCAATCAAGCAAAGAGAGGAAATTCATATGGCCAAGGGGGGAATTTTTGGACAATCACATTTTTTCCATAGAGGGTAGTTTTTACTAGCAGATTTTGGACAACAAGAGAGGAGATGAGTGTTGGGAATTGAACCAACCATGTTGGGCTTGAAGGAAACCATTGTTTGGCCCTGTTTTATGTTGAGAAAGAGGCCCGTGTTCCTGTAAACTGGGTGTTAAGTCTATGAAGAGTTTTTGTGTTGATAAAATGACTCAAGAGCCTTGTGAGGGTTGTTATGAGAACTCCCAGAGTAGTTGGGAGGTTTTCTAGTCAACCATATGCATTGGATCCCTAGAGGGAAGTGGTAAAGCCTAAGGGACTCTGTGCAGTGAAGGGGGATCCCATTGCTTGGGTTGTGCAGGTTGTGGGAAACAGATTGGTGTTGGATTACTGAGAGGGGGGGTGAATCAATAATAGAGAAATTTAATCCCTTTTAACCATATAATCCAAGTGTTATATCAATGTAGCATTATCATCCAATAACTGCAGAGTAAATAAGCAATGAAAAAATGAACAATCATACACATACACAGTACACCACTTTTTTACGCGGAAACCCAAAGCGGGAGAAAACCACATAATGTTTTTTCTTATATGTCTTGAAGAATTACATTCATTGGAAGCACCAACTTCCTTTGTTTTCCAGCTGCAAATGGAAGGAGGCTCCAACCCCCTAGTTTCTCGGGCTACAACCTGAGAGAAGTTTCAACTCCCCAATTCTCTGGATACAACCAGAAGGAGGCTACAACCCCCTATGTTCTCCGTCTACAACCGGAAGATGGATACAACCACCTGTCCTTTCCCTTTCCAACCACCCTGAAGTATAAGTAGAATAATAGAACCACTGTCACACTATCACTGTGAGATATACTGCTGTAAACCTGTACCAAACAACCTGTACCAATAACCTGAACCATGCATCAACCTGTACCTCAACCTGTAATCAATCTGTACCATAAACAAGTGCATAAACCATGCATCAACCTGTACCTCAACCTGTAATCAACCCATACCATAAACAAGTGCATCAACCATGCACCAACCTGTACAAACCAACCTGTAATCAACATGTACCATAAATAAGTGCATCAACCATGCACCAACCTGTACCAACCAACCTATAATCAAGTAATCATAAACTGTGACTCATCAATATGTACCAACATCATCAACTATACACCTCATGTATGTGCCAACTCATCAACTGCTTGTCTCAACCATGTACCCGACATGTACCTCAACCAAATGCCCTCATCAATTTCATCATCCAAATCTGATTTTTAACTCTCTAATAGACCTGGTGTATATGATCACATTCCTGTAAACCTTCCTTAACTTTAACAACAAGAGACTATCATTTTCATCAAACTTTTCTTTAGTCTCACATGCCTAGAGTTGGATTAGTCAACAACCCTAACTTGAAATAATCATAACTTTGTACTTGTAATGAATAAAGATATGAAACTGATACACAATGTTATTCAGTGTGTTTTATGAAATATCTCCAAGTGTCACTACTTGGAACCTCTCAGAAAAAGAGTTATAGCAAAAATGACACACCTTGTTGAATTCTGGCTTATTCTAGAGAGCAACCTTGTAGAGTGTTCCCCGAACGGAATATTTATTGAATCGATATGAAATTGTTACAAAAAATACTACAGACTATACTATAACCAAATTTTTTTGTCTTACTCAATTTGGATATGTTATGAATAAGTTATTACGTTGTTACCCGAAACACCTATTTTAGACTAGTTTCAGGACTAGCCACAAACCCTATTTTCCACGGAGTGTAACTCCAAAAATAAAACGACCCACAAGATGAATTTTTTAACAAAGATACTTGGATAGGTTTCCTCAATGGAATACAAATTTCCTGGTATGAGTCATTCTAGAATTTTTTTTATTGAGAAAATGGTGAGATGACCTGTAAATAACATACCTTAGAAAGAATCATCAAAATAATTTATCCTTCCTTGAATTCCGGCCTTCTTTTCTTCACCTTCCCTCAGAAATTTGGCTAGATATCCTTTGGTTCCCTCAGACACCTATATATATTCAATATGATAAAGTGTGACATAAAATGAGAGAGCCTTGCCTCTTATTTATACTCTCCAAGTAGCTTCCTTAAAAACATCTTCTAGGTCACTTTGCCCACTTTCCTTATTTTAGGGTTAACCCACTTCTAATTTATCCATTAAATTTATTATTATTTTGTATTCACTTTGAATTATAATACACTCATCATTTCACTTTATTATTTACCTTTTAAAATCTCTTAAACCACTTTGACTACTTTGACCTTTTGGGGCTTCTAGATGACATATGAGGGTCCTCCAACTTCATAAGGCCATAACTCTCAAAATGTGAGGAGTTATGTGACATTCCACATACCACCAGAAATGGAATGACATGTACTATCCATATAGAATAGTATTACCTGAAAATATATCAAAACTCATACCGTTATCCATCAAACAAACTTGGGTCCATTACCCAAACCTTTGTGCTACTAGAATTCGCTACCATACTTTCTCCAAGGGTTGACATTGATCGCTAAGGGTTGAAATAAATCTACAATATCACTCTCCAATAGTTGACATCATTGACAACCAACAATCCATATCAACTATCCATCAAACTAAGCCAACTGTTTGACAATTGGAACCTAGGATTTGGGGTTGTTGTGTGGGGAGAGTGGATAGATAGAGGGATGGATATCCTTGTGGCCTCATAGCCTCATCTTGGGGCTGGCTTGCTATTGAAATACAAAAAACAACAATTCTTATGTCTGGTAGGTTCATCCTTCATATGCAACCAATTGGTTATCTATTAACAAATAAGTTCTCTATTGTTTTATTATGATATTCTGTTATGTAAATGGTTTATAAGGATAATATGTGTTTGATGTTTACTTGAGAAGTTGCATTCATGTTTTAATATATGTTGTTAGATGAATTTAGAACTGTGGTATCAATCAAATGGTTAAATTGTGTGTGATCTATAGTCGATAAACTACAAGAAATTAATAAGAAAAAAATGTTATGTTTTAATGTGTATTCCGCATGTAATGATGCTTAGCTAGAGGATGGGCACGTTACAATATGGTATCAGATCTCGTGGTTCAACACTGGACTTGTATGGTCCAAGAAGGGTGACTAGTTGTTGAAAGAAAACGAACAACAATGCCTATGGTTGGGAGGTTCATCCTTTGTATGCAACCAATTGGTTATCTATCAACATATAAGTTCTTTGTTGTGTTTATTATGATATTTTGTTGTGTAAATGGTTTATAAGAATGCTTTTCGTTTGTTGTTTTCTTGGGTTTCATTCATGTTTTAATATATGTTTTTAAATGCATTTAGAACTGTGGTATCATTCAAATGGTTAAATTGTGTGTGATATGTAGCTGATAAGCTACATGAAATTTGTAACATCCCCATCTCTGCTCCGGGCCACGTCACATAAAAATTTTGAATTCTGATACCACTTTGTAACGTATCCAACCTCCTAGCTGAGTCCTATTACCATATTATAAAGTCTCCACTACTGCAACTCATTAAATAAATCTCTGATATCAATTCTTTCTTCTGTGGAAGAAACTCATTGAAACCAACAACACACAACTGGCCTTATGCTACATGCAACTACGTTTTCCTAGTGCATGAAAATCGGTATTGTACTTTGTGCAACAAATGTGTCTTATAAATTCTATGCCCTCAATCATCATTGTGTTGATCGTGTCGAATATCCCTCATCATGCAGAACATTTCTAGCTTCATGCTAGAACCCATACAATTATTGTTGAAGTTACTTAACATATATTGACTATAACAGTGGAATGAACTCATAATACAACTATACATGCAACTGTTCCTATGCCGCACATGGGGTCTATCCCATTTGCGCACATGGACTGAGTTCCCTACGTGAACGATGATTTTGGCCTTGCCTCATAATTCCATGACTGTTACCACAAAATTATCTAACAAGAAACAATTAATAACTACCATGCTCTACATCTGCAACAATTATGAAGAATTAAAAATACATGCATAACCCAACATAATTATGTACCAATTACATAAACAAAAATAACATAATCATTCACATGTTAAAAAATATATAAACACATATAAAATGTCATGGCCCATGCCCTGCATATGCAAAAAACATGCAGTTCTACAACATATATAATCCACGCAAAAATATATATACAACTTTGACATAAATTATATTTAACATGTATAGGCACACTAATCAGAGAATAATACACATAAGAATGCACTTATATTTTGTTGTAATCCACCAACTACATGTAGACCTCAGACGTTCCTCCCAACCATAGACTCTACCACTCAGGAACTCTTAGCAGTAGGTCACCCCCGAGATGGCGCTTAAATTCCATCAAGGAAAATGATTCCTAAGCCAAGCTAAGGTCTATCAACAGTCAAAACACTCAAAAAAAAGGTGTCAATACCAACAAACATACTACAATCCCTCATTCCCCACATGCCTGTCCCACTCCAAAAAGTATGCCCCTTTTCTACTCAACAATCCTTCGGTTGCACCACTACCCTTCCAGGGCTTCAATAATAGGTCAAACATGAAGTCTCAGAGCCTTGTAGCTGCAACTCAACATCTTGGGAAATAAATTCTCAATAGTTCTCCCACATGGAGAGAATGATTACAGGCCTTGCAACCCACTTCTTCAACCACACATGGGCTTGACAACCCACCTATTCAATAGCACATGGGCCTGAAAACTTGCTTCTTAATTAGCACACATGCATTCCCAAGTACAAGGTTATGTGATGGAAACAAGTTACAACAATATACAGATGCCTAACAGAGGAAAGTTGGCTTGAATGATGAAAGAATGAGTGAATCCCCCTAGAAATACAATAAGGCCCAACAATATATTTAAATGACTAAAACTAGACACTTGTCACCTTAAGAACTAGCTTCGCTCCACTTGGTGACTTGTTCCCATCCCTTAGGAACTTAGGATAAATAAATATCCCAAAAATTATATTTTTGGAATTATTATTAAAATATTCCCTCTTCCTAACTATTAGCCCATTTTTCCTTTTCTAGTGGAGTTTAAGCCCCTCGTCTCTTTTTGTTTGATTGGTCTGTGCATGGTGATATGTTTTCATTAATTATTTGATTTCCATTACACTTTTACAAAGATAGGCTTGTTGAAATAATGTAACTGCAAAGTGTATTCTAATTATTATTGTGGTATTATTCATTAGATCAATCCCCTATTGCGGATTGATCATGTCGTCTATTGTAAAAGACCAAATCCCCTTTTGCGGATTGGTCAAAACATAATTGTAATAGGCAGAATAAAAAGTCGGCCGCAAAATATATTAAAGAGGCCCCAAAATATATTAAAGGTGGTTATAACCACCCAGAAGAAGAAGTCGGCCCTGCCAGTGAAGAGACACTTCCACACGTGCCAGAATTATATAAATAAGGAGGCTAGCGCCTCACTTAGACACACACTCACTTGTTCATTTGAGGAGCAAGTTTCAGAGCTGCAGTTGGAGAAGAGAGAGAGAGAGAGAGAGAGAGAGAGAGAGAGAGAGGCAAATTCTTGGGAGAGGAATTTCTATATTTGTTTGAGTTATCTCTTGGCATTATATTGGCTATCTATAATAAGGAAGTTTTGTTGGGTTTTCTCCCCGATGAGGGTTTCCCTGGATAAATGATGTGTCTCTTGTGATTGTGTATTTCTCAGTGATCCTATCTTATGATATTGTTATCTAGTGAAATGAAAATAACTCTAATAATAGCTTAAACCTTAACATGGTATCAGAGCTAAGCTAAAGAGACCATCTTTCACAAGAGAAAGTGAAAAATGTCACTGTTTCCGTACATGCAAATTAGGGTTTTTTGTTTGTGAATTATTTCATCCCTAAAACCGTCTAGAAAAGTGCACCCTTACTCAAGGATCACTTTGGCATCTTCAGCGAAAATTTTCAATGGCTAGATCTTCTTGAAAGTGAAACCCTAGTTTTCACAAAGTACCAGAAAACTAGAGTATTAGAAGTACCAGAAGTACCAGAGTACCAGAAAACCAAAAGCACTAGTCCAAAAATCTGTTGGTCAAGTTTGAGGGGGTAAAAATTGGATTTTCATAAATCTGACTGCACCAGCTTACTCGCCTCAACTCAACGCATCTATCTCCTGGATCAGAATTTCCAATCCCGAAGGAACCATGAGACATGTGAAGAGACCTAAGCCATTCTCCAGCTATATGGATTTGATGTGTGATCTCCTAGAAAAGGAGCCTACCTGCTTTGAAGAAACTATTCAGAAGAAAGAATGAGCAGATGCCATGACAAAAGAATACCAATCCATAATAAAGAACGATGTATGGCAATTAGTTCCTAGACCGAAGAGTAAGGATGTGGTATATTCCAAATGGCTCTTCAAAATAAAACATGCTGCTAATGGAAGTATTGAGAAGTATAAAGCAAGATTTGTTGCTCATGGGTTTTCTCAAAAGGAAGGCATTGACTATGAAGAGACATTCTCTCTTGTAGCTAGATACACTTCGATCAGAACCATCATAGCCCCTGCATCTAAGATGAAGTGAAAGTTACACTAGATGGACGTAAAGACAACTTTCCTAAATGGTGTCATCAAAGAAGAAGTGTATATAGAGAAACCTCAAGGATTTAAATTTGAAGATAGGAAGTCTCATGTCTACAAGTGGAAGAAGGCTCTGTACAAATTGAAGCAAGCTCCTAGAGCTTGGTATGGAATGATAGACAGTTTTCTGACGAGCTTGGGATTTACCAAGAGTAAAGCAGATTCTAACCTCTACTTTAAGGTTATGAACGATGAGCTAGTGATATTGTTGTTGTATGTGGATGACTTATTCTTAACTGGAGAAGAAAAGCTCATCACCGAATGTAAGAAGAATCTCACTTCAGAATTTGAGATGAAAGAACTTAGCCTAATGCATTGTTTCTTAGGTCTTGAGGTATGGTAGAGTCCAGAGAGGATCTTCCTTAACCAAGGGAAGTATGTAGTTGAAATCCTGAAGAGATTTGACATTTTGGAGTGCAAGTCCTTGAATACACCCATGGAAACGAAGTTGAAGCTACTGGTCGACACTTCATCAGAATTGATTGATGCCATGCTATATAGATAGATCATTGGATCACTAATGTACCTGAAAAACACCAGACTAGATATCTGTTTTTACGTGAACACTTTGAGTCAGTTTTTGGTAGAACCCAGACATGTTCACCTAGTTGCTGCAAAATATGTGATGAGGTACCTTAAAGGTACATTAGATTGTTGTCTCAGTTATGATGGCTATCATGATTTCACATGGAGTGGGTACACTAATTCAGATTGGGCTGGAAGTGTCTCTGACAGGAAAAGCACTTTAGGATGTTGTTTTAGTTTGGAATCAACCATGATCTCATGGCAGAGTAGGAATCAATCTATCATTGCTCTCAGTACAACAGAAGAAAAATACATTGTTGCGTGTTCTGCCAGCTGCGAAGCTATATGGCTTCGTAATTTATTGATTGGTCTATTCGACCTAGAGATGGAAGCAACCATGATCCTATGTGACAACCAGAGCTGCATAAATATGGCAGAGAATCCTGTATTTCATGACAAGTCAAAGCACACAGAGATCTGATATCATTACATCCGTGACATGGTGCAGAGAGGAGCCATAAAGCTCCAATATGTTAGCATGGATGAACAGGTTGCCGATGTGTTGACCAAGCCTCTATCTTGTGTAAAGTTTGAGCACTTTTGAGATAATCTTGGTATAGTCCAAAAGGACCTCCCTTGAAAGGGGGAGTAGTGTTGTGTTGAGATATGCCAGTCTAGCACTGTGCTTCCAGCTTAATTGTTGTGACGTAAGGCCAGTCTAGTACTGTGATTCTAGCTTAATCGTTGTAGTGAGATATACCTAGTACTGTGATTCCAACTTAATTGCTGAGACATAAATCCAATCTAGATTTTTGTGGTGAGATATGCCTAGTACTGTGCTTCCATCTTAATTGTTGAGACATAAAGCCAGTCTAGATTGTTGTGTTGAGATATGCCTAGTACTCTGCTTCCAACTTAATTGTTGTGACATAAAGCCAGTCTAGATTGTTGTGTTGAGATATGCCTAGTACTGTGCTTCCAACTTAATTGATGTGATGTAAAGCCAATCTAGATTGCTGTGTTGAGATATGCCTAATATTGTGCTTCTAGATTAATTGTTGTGAAGCAAAGCCAGTCTAGTACTGTGCTTCCAGCTTAATTGTTGTGACATAAAGACAACCTAGTATTGTGCTTCCAACTTAATTGTTGTGACGTAAAGCCAGTCTAGTATTTTGATTCCAACTTAATTGTTGTATAGTGTGCTAGCCTTGTGCTGTGATGATGAGCCAACCTCATGCTGTGATGATGAGACCAGCCTCGTGCTATGATGATGATGTATTAGTTTTATACTAATCCATATTGATGCAGATGATGATTTCATTCCACTCAGAATGGCGATGTTGCCGATGAGAAAAACTTATGATGATTTATAGATATGACAGTCAATGTTCCAAGATGATATTGATGATGTTGTCCTATCACCCACTTGCTGTTGTTGATGATGTTGTCCTCTCTCTCACCTGATGTTGTTGTAGAATACCCTTCTTGTTAAGGGGGAGTGTTGAAATAATGTAACTGCAAAGTGTATTCTAATTATTATTGTGGTATTATTCATTAGATCAATCCCCTATTGCAGATTGATCATGTCGGCTATTGTAAAATACCAAATCCCCTTTTGCGGATTGGTCAAAACATAATTGTAATAGGAAGAATAAGAAGTCAGCCCCAGAATATATTAAAGAGGACCCAAAATATATTAAAGGTGGTTATAACCACCCAGAAGAAGAAGTCGGCCCTGCCAATGAAGAGACACTTCCACACGTGCCAGAATTGTATAAATAAGGAGGCTAGCACCTCACTTAGACACACACTCACTTGTTCATTTGAGGAGCAATTTTTAGAGCTGCAGTTGGAGAAGAGAGAGAGAGAGAGGCACATTCTTGGGAGAGGACTTTCTGTATTTTTTTGAGTTATCTCTTGGCATTGTATTGGCTATCTATAATAAGGAAGTTTTTCTAGGTTTTCTCCCCCATGAGGGTTTCCCTGGATAAATGATGTGTCTCTTGTGATTGTATATTTCTCTATGATCCTATCTTATGCTATTATTATCTAGTGAAATGCAAAGAACTCTAATAATATCTTAAAACTTAATAAGGCTCGTTTGAATTTTAGCCTCATGACACACTTATTCAGGTGCATGTAAAGCTATGAAATGGGCACACACTCCACCTTTTGTGCATGCATACAAAAACAAAACCCAAAACTTAGTGGTTAAAACTCACCATCCTTTATGTACATTTACATTTACATTTACAATTGGGGTTCGGGCTAGGTTATTACATTCCCCTCCCCCTTATTTATGCACTATCCTCAGTGCATTATGTATAATCAAAACTTCAAAAGTCTTCTAAAAGATATGGGTAATTTGCACGCATAGCATCCTTGTGTTCCCAAGTTGCATCCCAAGGACCATAAGAGGTTTTCTATAACTTTACCAGTCCTATTGCTCGATTCTGGAGTATCTTGAATTTCCGGTCCAATATGCACATTGGTTGAACTCAGAAGTCACCTTCTCACCCCACATGAATCACATTACAATCAATTACATGATTAGCATCAGGCACATAATTTTTAAGAAAAGATACATGAAACACATTATGAATGCATATGGATGCAGGTAGTGCAAGCATGTATGCAACATAACCAATTCTCTCCAAGATTTCAAATGTCCCATAATAACGTATTACTAGATTTGAACAAATTCCCAACTTAAGTGAACTCTTTCTAGATTTCACTTTCAAAAACACGTGGTCACCCACTTTAAATTCTCTGTGAGTTTTGCATTTATTTGCATAACTTTTCTTCTTGTCTTGGGCAACCTTCAAGTTCTATTTAATTTTCACCATTTTCTCTTCCATTTCCCTTAGCAAATTTGGCCCAACCACTGCTCTGTCTGCTGAGTTGTCACAACTCATTGGTGTGTTTCACTTTCTACCATAAAGTTCCTCATATGGGATCATCTTTAGATATGCTTCATACCTATTTTTATATGCAAACTCAACCAAATGCAAATAATCTTCCCATTTTGATGGTTTATCCATTAACTACATCCTTAACATATCCTCAATTGCTTGGTTGACTCTCTCTGTTTTCCCATCTAACTTTGGATGATAGGCTGTGCTAAAGTTCATATTTGTCCCAAATCCTTTAAATAATCCCTTCCAAAAGTTTGATGTAAATTTGGGATCCCCGTCAGATACAATTGTCTTAGGTATACCATGAAGCCTGGAAATTTCCTTCATATAAATATCAACAATGTTTGTTTCCTTGTGAGTGAGATTTACTGGAATAAAGTGGGCACCTTTATTTATCTTATCCACCACTACCATGATGGAATCATGTTGCTTGGTTGTTCTTGTGATATTAGTGATGAAATCCACAGTTACAACTTTCCATTTCCATTGAAGGATGGACAATGGTTGTAGCAAACCAACTGGGTGTTTGTGCTCATCCTTTACTTTCTAACATTTCAAACACTTGGCAATAGAATCAATCACTTATTTCTTCATACCTGGACAATAGTATTATTTCTTGACAACTGCAGTTGTCGTTTGGTAGCATGGGTGCCCAACATAAGGAACATTGCACATTTCTTTTAATAACATATTTTTCAACTCCTGAGAATCTGGTACATAAACTCCGCCCATGTACATGAGGATTTCATCCTATTTTAACTCAAAATATTCAATTTTCTACTGCAAAATACCTTGTTGTAACTTTGTCTTTATTTTCACATAGTGTTGATCTAATTTTGCAGCCTCTAACATCCTATATTTCAAATATGATTTGTACATTCTAATGAATGTAACATGCATCTCATGCACTCTCCTGTTGAGTGCATCAACCACCTTGTTCTCTTTACCCTTGATACACTTTATATCAAAGTCATACTCACTGAGGAATTCTAACCACTTGCTTTTCCTAGCATTTAGAGTTGGTATGTCCTCAACTGTGGTATGCCCTCAACTCAAATATTCTTCCCATGAGTAAGTGCCTCCACATTTTCAAGGAACACACTATGATTGCCAATTCCAAATCACGAGTAGCATATTTTCTTTCATGCTCTTTTAATTTCCTTGATTCATAGCACACCACATGCCCATTCTGACTAAGGACTCCAACAAGCCCTTCCTTGCATGCATCAATGCACACAATGAAATCTTCATTAGGATCAACAATTCCCAAAATTGTCGCACATGTCAATTAACTCTTCAAGTGTTGGAAACTCCTTTTACAATCAGAAGTCCACTAAAATATCACACATTTATTTTACAAGGATGTGATTAAGTGTGCAATCTTTGAGAGGTCTTCAATAAACCTTCTGTAGTACCCTACAAGTCCCATGAAATATCTCACCTCTGCGACATTCCTTGGTATTGTCCATCCTTTAATGGATTTTATCTTCTCCGGGTCCACTTCTATCCCTTCCTCTAAAATGATATGACCAAAGTAATGAATCTGCCTCTAGTAGAATCAACACTTGCTTAACTTTGCATACAACTGATGTTCTGTCAATACTTGCAGCACCCATCCTCAAGTTTTGCTCATGTTCTTCTTTAGACTTTAGGTAAATAAGTATGTCATCCAAAATTAAAATGACAAACTTATCTAAGTATTATATGAAAATACCATTCATTAAACACATGAAGACAACTGAAGCATTTGACAACCCAAATGGCACTACTGTAAAGTCATAACGACCATACCTCGTCTTGAAGGTTGTCTTGCTGATGTCTTCCTATTTAATTCTTACTAGATGATATCTTGATATGAGGTCAAGTTTTGGTGTACTTTGCACATGACATTTTGGGGAACAACACAACAATCAAGGAAGACATTTAGAAAAGGGACCAGAAAAGGGACCAGAAAAGGAGTGTGCACCGGATAATAAGGAAAAACAACACGAGCAAGTAAGAAAGGAAGAAAGAAGAATGTAGATAAACCATGCATAGGAAGTTAGAAAGTGTACAAACCTAACTCACCTAGGGTTAGTGGGTTAGGGTTTTTGATCAATTTTCTAACGGGTTTTAACCCATTTTTGTAGTATAAATATGTATTGTAAGATCCAAGGATATCTAGTCAGTATTATAGTTGGTCATGTTAGCAATTATTGCTTGAGCTATATAGTTGTGGAACTAGTTTTGGATATTAGTCTATTGTAAGAGATATTGATTGTAAATGAGGGTAAGGTCACAAGCTATGGATCTTGGTGCAATCTTGTCAGCCTCACCATTATCACTATTTTGTATTCAGATGTAATGCACGCAACACAATAACTTGATGAAGATGAATAAAAGAGTGAATACCACCAGATCTTTGTGGACATAGCTCATGGGGGTGAACCATGATAAAACCTTGTGTCTTTGTGTGGAATTATTTATTTATTTCTATTAGTTATGCTGAATGAATGAATATGTAGTAGTAAAATGCAACACACACTAGAACAATTATGATATTTACTGCAAAATGAATTGTAATGAATGTGAATGGTTATAGAATGGTAGATATGAATGTAATGATGTGTTAGAATAAATATATATGACAAATGTTGAAGTAAAAATCATGTCTAACATCCCCAAAGAAACATCCCTTCCAAGGCTTTAGACGTCTGGGTCCTGTAGTCACCCATAAAGCCATCTTGGGTGAGACTTCATTGTGCACTCTGTGTGCAATGTTTCCTTCTGGTTCTACTTTAGGTTTCCAACAAAACCCTTGGAAACCATTGACCCTTCTGGAGACCAGAAGGCAACACTGCACACAAAGTGCACAATGAAGTCTAACCTGAGATGGATTTATGGGTGACTTCAAGACCCAGATGTCTACATCCTTGGAAGGGATGCTTCTCTGGGGATGTTAGACATTATTTTTACTTCAATATTCATCATATCTATTTATTATAACACATCATTACTTTCATAACTACCATTTTGTAACCATTCACATTCATTTCAGTTCATTGTGCAGTAAATATCATAAATGTTCTAGTGTGCACTGCATTTTACTACTACAGATTCATTCATTCAACATAACTAACAGAAATAAAGCAAACATTCCACATAGAGACACACGGTTTTACCTTGGATATGGATATTATGTTGTGTTAGAATAATAGATTTGGTATATGTTGAAGTAAAAATCATGTCTAACATCCCCAAAGAAACATCCCTTCCAAGGTTGTAGACATTTGGGTCCTACAGTCACCCATAAATCCATATTGGGTGAGACTTCATTGTGCACTCTGTGTGCAAACTTCATTAGAAGGGCCGATGGTTTGCAGGGTTTTGTTGGAAACCCAAAGTAGAACCCGAGTCAGCCCAAAATATCCAACAAATGGTGGATAGTTTGGGCTGACCCGGGTTCTACTTTAGGTTTCCAACAAAACCCCTGCAAACCATCGACCCTTCTAGAGACTAGAAGGCAACACTGTGTAGAATGAAGTCTGACCCGAGATGGCTTTATGGGTGACTGCAAGACCCAGATGTCTGCATCCTTGGAAGGGATGATGCTTTGGGGATGTTAGACATGCTTTTTACTTCAACATTCATCATATATATTTATTCTAAAACATCATTAAATTCATATCTACCATTCTGTAACCATTCACATTCATTTCAGTTCATTGTGCAGTAAATATCATAATTGTTCTAGTGCGCACTGCATTTTACTACTACAAATTCATTCATTCAGCATAACTAATAGAAATAAAGAAAACATTCCACACATAAACACAAGGTTTTATCGTGGTTCACCCCCTGGGCCATGTCCACAAAGATATGGTGTTATTCGCTCTTTTATTCATCTTCATCAAGTTATTGCGTTGCACACATTACATCTGAATAAAAAATAGTGACAATGGTGAGGCTGACAAGATCACACCAAGCTCCACAACATGCGACCTTACCCTCAGTTACAATGCATATCTCTCAAAAATAGACTCATCTCCAAAACTAGTTCCACAACTAGATAGCTCAAGCAATAACTACTAGCATGACCAACTCTAATACTAACTATATCTCCTCAGATCTTACAATACATATTTATACTACAAAAATGGGTTAAAACCCATTACAACAATGATTAAAAAACCTAACCCATTAAACCTAGGTGAGTTAGGTTTGTTCACTTTCTAACTTCCTGTGTGTGGTTGATCCATGTTGTTCTTTCTTCCTTTCCTGCTTTCTCGTTCTACTTTTCCTTATTATCTGGTGCATGCTCCTTTTCGGGTCCCTTTTTTCTAACTATCTTCCTTTATTACTGCGTTGTTCCCCAAAATGGACTATGCCAACATCATCCTATAAGGATTCTTGGATACTGGGGATGCTCTAGGCATTATATTTATAGAGAAATCGATATCTCTTTTGGGTGGCAACCTCAATATTTCTATAAATACATATTTAAATTCCCTTAGAACTTCAGAGTCTTCAATATTTGACACTTTATCCTTAGGTGCCTCCTCCATATGTGCTGCAAATAATTGACATCCTTTCCTGAAGCTTTTCTTCAGCTACAAGGTTGAAACTTCTCTAATAGTGACAACCCTTGGAATACCTTGTACTTTTTTCAAGTTCCCCTCTTCATTCAAGCAAGTAAAAACTTTATTATAACAGTCTAGGACAATATGATGCATGTCCAACCAATCCATACCAATTAGGAAATCATATGTTCCCAAAGGTATAATATTCAAATATGCTTTAGTGATTAGTCCATTCATGTCCATTGGACATGCCTTAACCATCTCATTGATTTTCCTTTTTTCCCACGTAGCTAGCTATACCAACCAAGGTTTCCCAAGCTTTCTTTTTGGCAATTGAAATCTTTCCACCATTTTAGGATCTAGATAACTATGAATAGATCTCAAATCAATTAGAATATGAATGGTTTGGTTGTTGATCTTACCTTCAACTTCAATCATATGTAACTAAAACTGAACTTGCTTGTTATCCAAGATTGCATAATAGATCCTAGGTACATTTCTGCCCATGTCCTCCACTGTATCAACTTGTTGTACATTGTGAACAATCCTCACTTTTTCACCTCTTTGAGGATAATCTCTATACATATGATCTCCCTCAAAACCCCAACACTTCATTGGTTGTTTCTTTGGTCTTTTACCCATTGCCTCCGTCATTTTGGGCTCCTTGGGAGTTGGTTGTCCCTAAAAATTATTTCTGAAGAATGGTGGCTTGGTCCCCTTCTTCCGTTGATCCATATTTCATTCCTTCTTGTCTTCCCAATCCTTTTGGTAAGTGGGTCTTCCTCTATGATGATCATAGAGACACTTGGATCTCCTTCTAGTTTCCTCCAATGCCTTGGGATCATCATACTGTATCTTATCATTGATAAATTATGGCATCCCACTCAAGTACCTATGAGTCTTAACTTTATCATCCTTGATGAAAGAAAAATACTTCAATAGCTCTAAAAATGTCCTCTCATACTCATCTATGGTCATACTTCCAAGCTCGAGTTCAAATAACTCCTTCATTTTCATATCATAGTAAAGTTTGGTTAAGTATTTCTTTTGAAAATACCTCTTTAACTCCCTCCTAGTAACCTTTCTCTCATCAATGTGTTGCACTTGCAAAAATAGGTCCCACCACATTGATGCTTTTCCTTTGATTTGGTAGATGGAAATTCTCCCTTCTTCCTTTGAAGAGTAATTATGTAACTGGAAGTACTTCCTCATTCCCATCAACTATTTCTCTGCATCCTCATCCTTCTTGTGCTCACCATCAAAAGTAGGAGGCTTAATCTTATTCATTTATCCTTGTAGCTCATTGTTGGCGCATAGTTTTAAGACCCTAGGTTCAAGTTATATAACCAACAAACCCTTCAGATACTGACCCTTTTAGCATCACTTGCATGCAAGTGAAGTATCACCCAATGAATTTATTGGGGCTACATGAATGAAGTTTCTGCAGGAATGAGGGGATGGAATGCGTTCGTCTTATTCATTCTTACTTATGTACTCTGTGCACATTATCCCGTGTCTATTATTCCTTGGTTACTTAGTAATTGATTTTATATAGTACCATTGAGATGCAGATTGCAACATCAACTACTCACCATAACATCCACAACTACTACACAATGATCATATAGTAACAAATCTAATTCTAGTTATGCATAAAGAGAATACTCATGATCAATCACATAAAACGACAAGCATACATAGTAATTAACATGGTTCACCCAACTTTGGGCTACATACACAACGAATGGATTCCTTATTATGCTTTTTGTAATCATTCCAGTCTTGCACACTGTGCTTATAAGGGATATATCATGACATACTCCTCCATTCTTCCTATCTTCTCTGCAGTGCAAGCCTCTCTATGCAACACATAAAATATCTCTCATCCTCATTCTATTCTCTTAACAAAAAAAACAACTTTAGCTGTAACCAACTCATCCAACCAACCAACCAACTCCTATTCTAACCTACCCATTACATATTTATACATGGAATATAGGGCTCAAAACCCTACTCGCTTATCCCCAAAACCCAATTACAATTCAATCTGACTCATTACAACTCATGTTGACTCGTTGTTCAGGTGTGCTTTTGCATTCTCGACTGTTGTTCTTCCTACTTTTGTGTGTCTTTCTTCTTTTTCATGCTAAATTTATGTCCTTCCTTTTCACCCACTTTATCTTCTTGCTTTATTCTCTTTCTTTCCACTTCCAAGTATGCCTTTACTACACACTTCAATCCTAAATGTTCCTTTACTGCACACTCCACTACTTCTTTCTCTTCTTTTTTATGTTGTTGTGCATCTTCTCCATACTTAGGATTTTCCTCAAAACTGTATCCAAAATGCCTATCCAACATGCCGCCAACACTCACTTATGGCTCGTCCTAAGCCACTCATGCCTATTGTGTCACACTCCTCCATTCCTCCATGAAATTTTGGAGGGTTTCCCTCGTTGCTGCAACTTTTTTTGTTACTTTTTCTTCTTTCCCCAAAATTTCATCTACGACCTGTGTAGTTAGGGTTGTAAGTTTCTCCTCAGTTTCCTGCACTGCTTGATTTGTTGTACCTTGTGCAGTGGCCAATTCCCCTATTATTCTAAGTGCTTCATTCTACAGAGGTTCCAATTTCTGTTCAATCTTCTGTTGATGGTCCTATCTTCAGCATATTCCCTGTGCCATTGTGTTTCCCATTGCCTTGTCCCTCGACTAATTCTTCCTCTTCATTATCTCATTCTTAGTCTTCATCAGGGTGCTCCATTTCTTCAGATGGGATATTCCATTCTTCATCCCAATCATTGGTGATCAAGCATACATTGTCCACTGTCAACTTGTAGCTTGTTGGCATCCACTGGCGTGCAGGGTCTCTTTTGGCTTGTATGTACATGTGGTGCATCCCTACTTTAAAGAACATAATATCTTGGTAAGTTTCTATAGTCTAGGCGGTGATGTGTGGTGTGTGTGATATTATGTGCTTGATAGTGTCAAATTACACATAAAAGGTGGCATTGTTATCTATTTGTCTCCTCTTGTTTGTCGTATGCCATAGGTTCTCATATCGCGCAACTGCATTACCTCTGCTTGTTGTTTTAAAAAATTGGCAATCTCCATGCTCCTTCTAGCTAACTAGTGTGATCAGTATGAGAATCCAGGAATAATGAAATTCCATGCCTTTCTCCTGGGATTCTATGCAATATATCAAAAAATGATTTACCATAAATGTGTCCCAGTTCATTTGGACTCCTTCTGTGCACTTTTCCACAACGACTATGAATGCGACTGACACCTCATCCTTGAAACATTTCCTCAATAATTTTTAGGCTAAGACTTGCATCACAAATCACACAACATCGTCATTTATGTTTGCGACATCCAACCCCTGCTTCCCTCTGAAGGTGTGGAACTTATCCTTCATAGTTTTCTATAGTGCTTTCTCCCCCACCTTGTTTCTGAATAATGTTTCCAGATCCTCTCCTTCTTTCAAAAACCCTGTTATCCACACAAGTAGTTGTGTATAAATATATATTGGTGGGTCTCGCAACAAATTTCCTCCGTGGATGCAACTCAGTAATGGTTTGACACAACTGTTTATTTCTAGACTTCAGCCAAAATGTGGGATCTCCAGCAGATTAAATATTCTTGATTTGTCTAGTCCTGCCGCCCAAACCTATGGTTAAAGAAGGATTGCACCTATCCATGGTACACTTTTGGCGCACAAACATTTCTTTCATGATAGATCATAAAACTTTTGTTCATTTTTTATGTCATGGTCTACAAACTTCAAATCAATTATATTTCCTAACATGTCCCCTTTGACAATTACACCAGGTGGTATTTTCGACGTGATAACCATGTAATTTCCATTTATGGGTACTCTAACATGTGGCACAATGTCCTTTCTTGGTGGTATATAATATTTTTGAAATCTTGGATGCGAGGCTGAAGCTCAAGGTGTTTCCATGAACATTGGCGCAACCATTGGTCTTTATTTTTACTTGCGTACTGCAGTTGCTGGTGCCCCAACTTTTGGTGGTGCCATTTTTCTCTGTGTCTGATTTATTTAACTACTCTATATCGGTTTAGGTTAAGCTCTGGTTCAGATTTGGTATGCTCAGTATGCTCATAGCTCTTATCAAATGTAAATAACCTCTCCCTTTCGGGCCCTTATGTGCTTTTATAACTCTTTGAAAGTTGTGTAATTTATTTCGCACCCAAAGTAAGTGTCAAATCCAATCATAGTCGGCAATCAATAGTTTCCTTACTATGGCATTAATGCCAAATCCTCCACCGAATTATTCCTTCGATTGTAATTTCCATGTTTCCCCCAGCTTGTAAATATGACTATAACCTGCTAAAAGACTATGGGAAAACTGATAACATGTGGATGTTGGAAATAATGAACCTTTTTTTTATAGAAGGTAATGTATATATTTCTGTTATTAAATAAAATGGAAAATGTTCCATAACTACTGAAGGGGTTGCCAAGGTATATCATTATGCATGAGAGAGATGGCGAGGGGAACTAATAATGGTTGAGATGACCCCTACCAAAGAAATACTCTGTTGGATTTAAATTGTTCACACCTAGAACAATCCTTTGACTCAGAGAAGTTAATTACCAGTCAGGCTGATAGTTGGGATGTCTTCCTCAAGAGTCAATGAGGAGATGGGTAGAGTACCCATCTATAAACTTTCTGATTTGACCCACAAAATTGGGAATTGGACCCACAAAATATTGTTGAGGAAGGAAGGAAAATCGTGGGAAGAGAAGAGGAGGCAAGAGGAATGGGTCTGATGACCATTTCCTGAAGAGGGATAGCATGTGCAACTCTCTAGTTCTGAAGATAATTGAAAAACAAATTTGTTTCTAGGTACAAGAATCGTTGGGCATTGTTTTCTAACCAAACTGATAAACATGGTTGCATAGAAGATGAGTGACTGAGGAAACACTCACTGCATACCCCCTTTCTTGGTGGAGAGAAAACCAATTTGCCAAGTTCATGCGGGATGAGGAGAGTAGCCTATGTCCCTGGTTATTGCTAAACATAAGGAAGAATCTCTCTTAGGGCATCATGATCTAGCTAAGGGTGGCCAGTGGTAAATATTTCCAGGAGTTGTTGTGCCTACGGTTGGGTGGGAAAGGGAACCCCTTTTTGCAGTTGCAACACTATCTGGTTTCTAGATAAGTATATTTTTCTAAATATCTATAGTGTTAAGTTTAAAAATAACTATAGATTGTGTTTTAGATAAATATGAGTTCAATTCTCTGTTAAAAGTTCCTTGTGAATTTAGGTGTGAATGTGAAATTTTTACAACTAAGTTTTATATTGGAAACAACTTCACCTTGTGACTTCCTGTGTCAAATTCTGGGAGTGAATGTTGTGGCTAATCGAGTTTTACAGTTTAATTCATGCATAGGCCATGATGAGTGAACAATTGAAGTCTTTACTAAGCATCAAGAGAGAGAGAGAGAGAGAGAGAGAGAGAGAGAGAGAGAGATTTATGCATACTATTGTTTTATTTTAGTCTGTCCTCAAATCTTATGCCAAAAAACTGAGAGGATATCAGATCCGTGTCGACTTTAGGAAATAATCCCAAATATGAAAAAACATTAAAATTCATTGTAAATGTGTATTAAGGAAAAATAATTAGGAAATAAACAATAATTTCCTAATTGAATTAAAATACAAGAGCTCTCAAAATTCTATTTGGGAATTAACAAACATTTAAGCTAAATTTGGGTTAAATCCCATACAAATTTGGGAAGAATCCCCTTAAATATGGTAGGTTGTAAATGTTGGTAGAAATGTAAAATTTACTGTGAAGGTAAATCTTTGTCTTAGGAACAATTTCCTTAAATTTAGTAAAAGTAGTAAAGAACAATAATAAGGAAACAAAATTTACTCATTTACCCACAAGAAGGGAGAGATTATAATTATATTTTAATTTCCAGAATGGGGAAATTTCCTTGGAGTAGAAATTTTATTAAATCACTTTATAAAGATTAGAAAATTATATTTTCCATTTTGTTATTTTTCCTTTAAGAGAAAATAATTTCATTTAAATTCTCCAGGTAATAAAACCGTGTAGGGATATGGAAATATATGTATATATGTCTATATGCATATTACTATTATCATAATTATAATTAATAATACTATTATTAAGATTATTATTATTATTCTGAAAATGGAGGTTAAAGTTCCTGGAGCGTAAAAGACTTGAGACCAAAAGAGAATATAATTTAATATTATTCTAATGTCCAAGCACACCAGAGAATAACCCATGACCAAATGCTTTAACCATCTCGTGTTCTTCGGGACTTCGGGGCTCCGAGGTGTTTTGGGGTGGTGGAACTCATGAGCGAAAGTCGACGAAGGCCCGAACCCTATCTTTCCCTATACAAGGTTGCATAGATAATAAATATAATTAATTGTATTATATTGTATTTAATGTGATCAATTAATGTAATTATTATAATACACCTTTATTATAATATATATTATATTATAATCCAAAATAATTCACTTTATTTAAATCAAAATATAATACAAGTGGGTCCCCTTCGAGACTCTAGAACTGTGGGACTCCAGGATATTTAAGAATGAAGAATGTGATATTTGAGAATGAAGAATGTGTGGAAGAGCCAAAGGAGTGGACCCATATATATTTTTCTTCATTCCAATATTAAATATTTATCATAATATTGGAGATTGTTTAAACTTGGGTGTAATTTTCAAGGGGTATAATATAATATTTTATATTATACTAAAATTCAATAAAATAGCCCAACTCCTTTCCTTTCTCTTTAAATATTAAATAATGTGGAATGTGTATAAATGAGGGCCACTTTGGGGCTTCAGAGCTCCAAGAGATTTGAGTATAAAGAATGTGTTGGAGACCAGAAGGAGTTGACTTAAAGAGCTCTCTCTCTCCCATTCCAATATTAAATATAATATTGGGGATTTTATAAACCTGGGCACTATTTTTCCAAAGAGGTGTAATATAATATATTATAAATGAGTTTATTCTGATATTTGTATGTGACGAAGTGCCAACACTTTTCCATTTCAAATTTAATATTTAATGCGTAATCACGTGTAAGTGTGGACCCTTCGGGCATTCGAGACTCCGAGAGTTCGAGACTTCAAAAATCCAAGAGTTCGGAGCTTCAAGACTCCAGGATGTTTGGGGTGATAGAGTGTACAAGCAAAAAGGGCTGAAGGCCCTAACCTTTCTTCCCCATTCCAATGGTTGCATAAATATTGATATGAACATTAAAGGTAATTATATTATATTATATTATAATCTAATATAATTAATTATATTTGCATCACTTTATACTATAAGTGGGACCCTCTCTGGAACTTCGACATTTGAGAGATTTGGGTATGTTCATAAAAGCACGATGAAGAATTTCATCGAAGTCCGAAGACTTAGGTGTTAATTGATATTAATAATTCCTAAGTGCTCCTTTGATATATTTAATTATATTATAATATAATTAAATATAATTAATAAAAGAACAAATTTGTAATATGATTAGATTATAAGTTTATGTGACTAGGTATTGATATAATAATTAACACTAAATTTACCTTGAAATGTGGGATTACCAAGGTGAAAGGGAAGTAATCCTTGGTTTAAATGGACCAGTAATTTAGGTCAAGTAAAAACATAATTTACGAGGTAAATAAATTTTAATGAAATTAATTATCCCTAATAGGGATTAAATAAATGGTTAAATTATTAGTAAAGAGTGGGATTTTATTGTGATAGGGATTAATCAATTTAATAGGCCTATAAGAGCTAGAAAAGAGTCAACCTTTGGGTGGGAGAGTCTCTGTATGCTATGATGATGTGGCGTGCCGGTTGATAGGGAGCATCGTGGATGCCACATGGCAGAGAGAGACTCTAGTTTATGAAGGATTAAATAACTTTGAAGGACCATAACTTGCGATCCAGAACTCAGATCTAGACAAATTTATAGTCATTGGAAAACCCTCGTTGAATCGAAGGCGATGTAATCCTAGTTACAGGAATTCGAGATGATTGAGACAAGCGAAAAAGTTATACCCCATCCCTAAAAAAGGTACTTAGGGGCTAGGTGTGTGATAGAGTGGTATCAGAGAAGGTTACAACACTTGGACTACTTGGGCCCATGAATGAATCGAATAAAATTTTATTAGAGAACTTTTAAGGGGTAACACCTATCTTACCTGATTCATAAGAAGCTTATTTAAACCCCTATTGAAGAGAGGAATGCAAGTTTCTTCTATTGTTATATGTTTTAAAAATATGAACTGTAGTGACCGTACTAAATTAAATTATAAAATTTAATACAATTTAAACATATAATTCTTTCTCATACATAAATAATTCATTCACCAGCATATAAGGAAAATATTTAGCAGAGATTAAAATTTAGCTACAACATGAAAATAACTCAACAATTCATAAATAAAAATACCTGCTTCTGATGCTAATTCCCCCGTTGATCTGGTTGTCCTTTGCTGAAGTTGAAACTATGTCAAACACTGCCCAAAACCGTGTTTTCCTCCCTGCCAGCTAGGAGAAGCCTGTCCGGCTCCCTAGCTCCAGGATACTGTAAGGATATCCTGGCCCCTGTGCCCAAAACCCCCAGCAAATCGGTGCCCCCTGCATCTGATTCACCAAAAACCTCCAAAGCCAAACTCCTCACACCATAGATCTCCACAGAAAATCTCCCACATAAATATATCCTCTCCTCAAAATGCTTCCTGCCTCCCCAAAAGAATGCCCTACCCATAAGACTCTTCCCCTTCATATCCTCCTTCACCGACTCTCCTCCCCTCATTAATTTCCTTATCTCCCCCTTTAATATCTTATCCCCTTCTTTAATGTCCTATCCCCTTCATTAATGTCGTATCCCCTTATTTAATGTTTCTCCCCCCCCCCATATACGTAAATCTTTAATACATTAAATTATTAACCCCCTTTAATTCTTTACTCAATTAATTAATGAGTCGATTAATAATTAATTAATCATTGACAAATATGAACAAATAATTAATAATAATTAATTAGTTAATATTATTTAAGAAATAATTATTGTTTAACTAACATATTAGGACAGTTAGATTATCAAATTAATTATAATTAATAATCCCTATACATCTATTTAAGCAGGGTTGTTACATACACCCACCCTTCAGGAAACTTCGTCCCAAAGTTAAGGTATCTCATGGTACAAAGGAAAATAAACATGGTTCACACATTCATAACAATTAACCGACATTATTAGTAAGTTAGTCAAGAAAACTCATACATACTAGTGTACATGTACAAGAACTGCATGTGTAGCTAGTACATACAAGTCTCGTGCATGTACTAATAATCAATAACTATCACTCTTTAGTAATTTAGGTATGCATCCAATCCAATCAACAAGACTATAAACCAATCAAATGTTTGAGAAATCCTTTAATTACAATTATCCGGTTCAACAATTTTATTTAGACAACTGTGGTTTAGTTATGAAATTATGAATATTCTTATATACACACTCTCTTTTTAGAAGGGAAAACATTTAAATTTCACCATCAGACAAATATCCATACTTTATCAACTATTTCTACTCATCCTTCCTCCCTAACTTACTTCCATATCCATTCCTATCCTTCCTCTCCTGGACTATCTTGGAGCATCAACTATATTGACCTAACTCCAAATAGAACTCGTAAGCGGAAGTGTCACTATCTCGACCAAGCTTCCCCAACGGGAAACTGACAGTCATCATCACATGTCTTGGGGAGCATGAGCTAACACCGTCCTCCCATGACTTCAGGTTTCAGAGGATACACAGTGGGAAATGCCTCCACCCCTCCTAATCATAACTAGGGTCCACACCCTACAATGGAATATACAGTGGCACCGTGTTGCTGGGGGTTTTGTCATCGTTTATTCAGTTTTGGGCAGTCTCATCACCTGAAATCCTGCACTAGTCCACATATCATAGCAATGCATCCAAACCAATATAATTTCACATACAAATATTCATACCATAATGTTTCTCGGCTAGTGGTCATGATATCCACTTTCATCATCCTTATCCCTTGGCTATTTCATAGTCCATAACTTGCAGATTAGTCTATAACACAAACTCATACATTTCTATGCATTATCATCATGTAATTGCATACCATCATCATTTCAATTCGGTATCCTTGTACCAACAACTTAACATCAACGTTTTCAAGTTAGAAATAGATCCCATAATATCCCATTATTCAATTTCGACACCCATTCATAAGATTATCATTTACCAAAATAGATTGCATCATATCCAACATCATTCTAATAGCATTTAAACATTCATAAAAAATTTCATTCTCACAATATGTCGCATCATATACATCATCATCAATAACATTTAATCATTCGTAAAATTTACATTCACATACTAGATCACATTATATACATCATCATCAATAACATTTAAACATTCATAAATGTTCATACATCTTAAAGTTTCACTGTGAATAGAAAATTAAGTATATAGGCCTCAAGTAATCCTATCTGTCTAAGTCAAAAGGTGGTGTTACATACACCCAACCTTCGAGAAACATATTCTCGAGGTGGTCAAAAAAATGAGGGATAGTCTCATTGTAGTGTCTTGGCATCTTCCCAAGTAGCAGATCCTGGACTATACTTGTCCCACTGGACCTTAACTTGGTCTACTAGACGGTTCCTGAACTGTCAGACTCTACGGTCCAATATGTGTAATGGTTCTACTATGAGAGTTCCCATGTCTGATACCTGCAATTCCTTCCAATTTAGTTTATGTGATTCATCAACAACATAATGACGTAAAATAGATACATGAAAAACATTATGAGTTTTATGCAAGTGGGGTGGCAGTACAAGATGATAGGAAATGGGTATAATTTTCTCTTGGATTCTGAACGGTCCTATAAATCGAGGTGACAACTTTGTCCCCTTCCCAAACCGTATGGTACTCTTATTAGGCCTGATAAGAATGAAAACCTAGTCTCCCACTTCATAACTTCCATCAGTCCTGTGTGCATCCACATAACTTTTCTACCTATCATGTGCTTCCTTTAGTCTCTGCCTAATCTAAATCACCTATTCCTCCATCTCTTGAATCAATTCTGGCCCAACTTTTACTCGGTCTTCTAATCTATCCCAACTCAACGACGTTCTGCATGGCCTTCCATACAGAGCTTCATAGGGTGGCATTTCGATGGAGCTATGAAAACTGTTATTGTAGGAAAACTCTACCAAAGGTAGGTACTTCTCCCACTGGGTTTGATTATCCATGACATACATCCTGAGCATGTCTTCCATGACTTGATTTACTCTCTCAGTTTGACCATCTGTTTAAGGATGATAAGCTGTGCTTAAGGTCAACTGAGTCCCCAATGTTGACTGCAAACTTGTCCAAAACCTAGAAGTGAATCGGGAGTCCCTATCTGAAATGATCTTCTTAGGTATCCCATGCAAATGGATAACCTCGCTTACAAACACACGTGCCACATCAGTGACATCATAAGTGTCTCTAACTAGAATAAAATGAGCACTCTTGGTTAACTTATCCACTATCACAAGAATGGCATTGTGTCTATGAGATGTGAGCAGCAACCCCACAACAAAATCCATAGAAATGACTTCCCACTTGGACATAGGAACATCATGTGGTTGTAGGAGGCCTACTGGGTGATGGTGATCGGCTTTCATTTGTTGACACTCTAGGCATTTGGCAACAAAATGGACTATATCATGCTTCATGCCTACCCAGAAGAAGAGCTTCCTCATGTCTGCGTACATCTTCTTCACACCTGGATGCGCACAATAAAGTGCTCTATGGGATTCCTTCAGTATGATGCTTCGAATATCCCCATCTTCAGGGATGTATATCCTTCCTCAATATCTTAACAGTCCGTCTGCTTCCAGACTATATCCTTCATACTTTGGATCTAATTGCCTCTCACTCTGGAGGTTTGAAGTAACTTTTAAATACCAACTTTCTCCTTGGAGTTGCGTCAACACACATTCCCTCAGATTGACCTTTAAGGGTACCAGGGAGAAGACACGTGGTCTCCTACTCAAGGCATCTGCGACCACATTTTCCTTCCCCTTGATGTACGAAATACCAAAATCGTACTCACTCATAAATTCACTCCATCGCCTTTGCCTGGCATTCATATCTCTTTGAGTGAAGAGATGTTTTAAACTTTGATGGTTTGTTTTGAGCTCAAAGTTTCGCCCTAGAAGATAGTGCCTCCAAATTTTCGGAGCTAGCATTACCGCTGCCAACTCTAAATCATGAGTCGCGTATAGCTCTTCATGTTTCTTCAACTTCCTTGACACATAAGCTATCACTCCTCCATCCTGCATTAGCACAACCCCCAACCCTTGCTTCGAGGCATCCATGCAGACTGTGAAGTCCTTTTCCATATCCGACACTCATAGAATTGGCACACTAGTTAGTAACCTCTTAAGCTCAATGAATGCACTATCACATTCTTCTGTCCATTCATACCTGACCCCCTTGCAATGCAAAGTGGTGATTGGTTTCGCTATTTTTGAGAATCCTTCCACAAATCTATGGTAATAACTTGCTAGCCCCATGAAGCTTCTCACCTCATGGGCATTTTTCGGCACTGGCCACTCCATAATGGCCTTTACCTTTTCTGGGTCTACAGAGATTCCTTCACCGGAAATGATATGACCTAAATAGTGGATCTCTTTCTGAAAGAACACTTCGACAACTTCCCATACAATTTTTTCTCTCTAAGGCAGGACAACACCACTCACAAGTGTTCCTCGTGTTCTCTTTCGTTCTTGGAATAGATGAGAATGTCATCTAGAAAGACTTGTACAAAACAATCTAAGTACTTCCGGAATATGCCGTTCATGAGGCTCATGAATACTACTGGCGCATTGGTCAATCTGAAAGGTACTACGACAAACTCGTAATGTCCAAACCGAGTTTGAAAGGCAGTTTTTGGGATATCACCTTCCGTAATCCTTAACTGATGATACCCTAATCGCAAATCAATCTTTTAGAATACCGCAACTCCTTTCATATGATCAAAGAGGTCATCTATTCATGGCATAGGGTACCTATTTTTCACTGTAGCATGGTTCAAGTCCCTGTAGTCTATACACAATCGTAAGGATCCATTCTTCTTATTTACAAAAATTACTGGTGCACCCCAAGGTGAAACACTGGGCCTTATTAGCCCTAAGTCCAGTAACTCTTTCAACTGCATTTGCAACTCACAAAGTTCTGACGCTGTCATCCGATACAGAGTTTTGGAAATTGGTTCTGCACTAGGTTTTAGCTCAATAGTAAAATCGAGCTCCCTCTCAGGAGGTAACCCTGGTAACTCATTCAAAAAAACATTCTTAAATTCTGACAATACCAGGTACTGATCTAATGAGGGTCCCTTCCTTTAATTCATTTCTTCCACTACATATAATCGACACCCTTGTCTCAAGCATCTCTTAACCTGCATAGTTCAGATAAAGCGTAATGACACTTTTATCCGTACACCCTGGATCTCTACTGGCCTTCCCTCATCATCGACACAAAGCACCCTCTTTGTAAAACAATCTACCAAAGCTCGGTGAGATGCTAACCAATCCATTCCAATGATTAGGTCATATGCCCCGAGAGTAGTGATGTATACCTTCAACCTAGTAGTACACACACCCAGGTCTACTATAAAATTATCAACACTAGGTCCTACTGCTTGTTTTTCTCCCGAATCCATCTCGAATTGTTTAAAGTCATCATGCTCGTAGGCTGCCAACCCACTCTTTTCTAATGCAGATGGTGAAATGAAACTTTCTATAGCACCAAAATCAAATAAAATCTTAACGTTGATATGATTTAGCATACCTGATGACTCCACCACCGTGGATTGATGTTCAGCCTGGCGATTATTAACCGTTGCGTAAATCTGGTGGCTGCTACTTGTTCTTCCCATCGGGGCCTTTCATTCTCTATGTGTGAATCCTAATTGTAACTCTGGGCAGTCACGCTGGTAATGGGGTCCTCCGCACCCCCAACAGGTAACATGATATTGAACCTGCGCACTGTTTTGTGACTATCTCTAAAATGAGTTCCTTCCCATAGAACCCCTGCCCCTACTAGTTGTTCCCTGAGATGCCTGTGGACCTGTCTGCGTCGTTGGTGATGAACGAGATTCTACACTCGTTTCCATTGAAATCCTTGTGGTTACTATCCTTGGTGCAACTTTGTTACCATATGGAGGTGGCCTTAAGCCTCCTCCCCTGGGAAATGTCCTCGGGGCCTTCCCTACGAATCCAGGATGATGCAAAAATGTCGGTCTTGTACCCTCGATTAAGTTCATGTGTTCCTCCGCATAACACGCATTTTCCACAGCTTCCACTACCGAAGACAGTTTCCACATCCGCACCATAGCTCTTATCTTAGGGTTCAATCCATAGACGAAGTGCTCTTCCTGTCGTTGGTCATTATCCATATACGAAACATATTTGACCAATTCCATAAATCTGATCTCATATTCTTCTACAATTCTGTTTCCCTGTACTAAGGCATGAAATTCCCCTACCTGTTGTTCCTCATAGTAAGCTAGCATATATTTCCTTCGGAACCTCTCCTCGAAAAGTTCCCAAGATACAATGTCTGGGGTAAGATGCAGTTGTCTTTCCAGGTTGCCCCACCAGTTCAAGGCACTGTCTCTTAATTGAAAAATTGCGATCTTCGCCTTTGAGTTGGACGCATAGTCCCTTAAGGCAAAACACCTTGTCATGCATTCCAACCATGCTTCTGCGCGTTCACTAGTGCGACCCCCAACAAACTCTAGAAGTTTGATCTTCTGCAATTCTCGAGTGATGTATTCGGGTGGAGGTCCTCCCCCTGAATCCCTTGACGCTTCTGGATTACTCGTTCCAGATGGTGGGAGTTCCACCTTGGTCCCTGCTGGTTGTCACCCCTTTAAAGTTTCATTTATGGCCTCCAACGAGCGCAGTATGAGAGCTAGTTCGGGCTATGGTGGTGGTGGAACTGGCGGTGTTGGCGTTGCCTGCGACGATGCTCCCCTGCCTCGATTCCCTCGAGTCCTTACCATCCTGTATGCTTTAACCTACATCAACCAAAGTTGTAAGGGTGAGTTCAAGGACATTTCAAATTGGTGCTACTCAAACTAGAAACAGGGTTAGGCGTAAGTTTTTCTTTACTTGTCTGTAAACAGACATTACTCTCTTTAGGGGATTGGCTAGGTTAGGGTTAAAGTGTCTAAGCTTGATTTCTTCACCTAAGAAAACTATTGACTCCCTTGCCCGGTAGCTATGCTAGCCTTGCGCCATACTCGCCAATTCCTCTAGCTTACTTTTCTAGTGTGTATGCCACCTCCTTCCCACTTGTCCTAGTCTAAGTCCTTTAAACGTTTCTCTTACAACTAAATATCCTTCGATGCTTGACTCGTGGGATTTCCTTGGCGCGTTGTACATACGCATTGAATTGCGTGTCTCAGTGGTTGCAGGTGCGAGTCTTTAAGGATTGTAGAGTGGCTTTCAAGCATTGGAGTTTAGCGCTTGGCTTTGACTGGTGGAATGGAATGAAAGGGCTCAACGATTGGCTCAATGAATTGTGTGTAAGGTCTCGTGAGCTTGACGCTTGGATAATCAAAGTTTATACTTTAGAATACACTTTGTTACCACTAATCTATTTAAGTATAAGAATTTATTTGTAAAGACTCATGAGGGCGCGTTGGCGTTAGTGCTCTTATTAAGGCACTTCGCTTGGTGGGTGGTCTTGGGTTCAAAACCCATGGACCCTCTAACATTTTAATTAAATTTTAATGTAGTTTAACTTTACACTAAATACACAATTAATTTAATTAAAATTTTAATTTTTTTAAAGATAATTAACTTTAAATTAATTTAATTAAATTAACCTAAATTAACTTTAAATTAATTTGAACTAAATTAACCTAAATTAACTTTACATTAAAATAAAATTTAAACGAACACACACACAATTTATAAAAAGTTTTTTTTTTTTTAAATAATAGACGAAAATCAAAATAATTTAAAAACAAGTGCGGGCATGCATGGATTCCACGTGCTCGCCTTGCTTCCTCCAACGCCTTCCTTTCTAAACCCTAACTCTCCATTTCCCGTCATTTTCTTTTGGCTATGCGGTCGGCCGCCATGGTCGTTCCCTCTGCATATTTTCTTTCTGGTGGTTCTCTCGCTGAACTGGTACGCAATCAGTTCTTCCCGAGTCTCCTTCCTTGTTTGTCAGGTGATGGCTTGTATTGTGTGTGTTCCAGGGTTTTTTTTTTGGTTTATTTTGTTTATTAATAAAAATAAAATTGTTTTGTTTCCTTTGTGCAGCGCACGGCTCCTCCTCCTCGACAGCTTGGGCATTTGGGGCATTGGATTTGTGTTAACCCACGCTGTAAAAATAGTTTTGTTTGGTTGGTCGGAGCTTTGCATGCGCTAGGTTTTTTTTTTGGTTTATTTTGTTTATTAATAATTTTTTTTGTTTTGTTTCCTTTGTGCAGCACGTGACTCCTCCTCCATGCAGTTTCGATGCTTAGAGCGTTTGGGTGATTATAGGTAGCTCACGGATGCATTGGGCAATGTAAAACCCCTGGTGATAACCATATCCTAGATTCCCTTGCAAGTGAACAGTAGCGTTGCATGATAGGTCCATCTAAGGTATCTGCTATGCTGAGACTCTCCCCATCCTTAGAATTGAAAAAAAAGGAGTTCTCTGGCAAGCTGAGAAATTTTACTCCTCCTGCTGCTGCCTCCTGCACCAGTCGAGAACAAGTTTGAAAATTGGCATTGAGGTCATTGGTAGAAGTCATCTGTGCAGCTCCTACTTTCACTCGCCCCGCCATGGAGAATTTAGTAGTGCAGAGAGTAGTGCACTGAATATTTCTATGCACACTTCTCGATCCGCCTCAGAAGCTCACACCTCCTTCTATACCCATGAATGTTGATAATGCCATCCGAAGCATCACTCCTTGCGTTGGGGCCACACTGTATTATGGTCGGTGCTTGATACTGTGTCGTTGGCTATCCTCTGTTGTAATCGAGATGGTGCTCTCTAAGCGTGGAAGATGGTTGCAACTATTCTTATCATCATTATTATTAGGCGATCTCTATCTCTGGCGGAGACCGTCTTGACTGCTGTCCATTTCTGAGGTCGATTGAGGCATCACATAAATACGCTGGGAAATCTTAAGGTGTTTGAAATTATTTTAAGTGACAAGTAGATTTTTGCACTCGAATCCCACGTCTGCACCATGCAATCTTCATGCATATGCATGTCATGTGGAGAGGAAGTGAATTCCTATATGCTTGAATGATTGGATCCAATTCTCCCCAACACAAAATCTCAATCGCTACTTCCCTCCATCAATGGATGCAGGGATAGCTCAGTTGGGAGAGCGTCAGACTGAAGATCTAAAGGTTGTGTGTTCGATAAAAAGTTACGCCCCATTTTTTTTGTGTTTATGTCTCAAGGAGAGGGAATCTTTTTGTTTTTGTTTTTAAGCTTCCAATATTACCCGTTGAAGAGCCCCCAACCGCAAACCGATATGAGGTTCCATTTGAAATCGTGGTTCGAGTGGATCCAGTTGAAGGAAATGTGGTCGCATGGAGTCTCAGGTATCTATTTTCCAGGTTCATTACTCGGAGATTGTATGATAGATTCCTGCTTAAGACAATATAAAATTTGAAATCTGGCCATCGTCTTGCTCATGGCCGTAGTCATTCTCTTGCTCACGAGTGGCACAAGAGAAGATTGTTCCAATTGGAGTTGCCATGTCATGGTTCTCTTCAACAAGATTTTTTTTTTTCTTTTAGTCCCATAAAAATGGTAGAATTAACGCAGAAGAAACTCACATGGAAATATGCAGAATTTCCTTTTTGGGTAGTGACGCCATTGCATTCTAACGGTGTCTTTGGTTCTGAATAGCTTTTGGACTCCAACTATACTAAAGGAGATTGTGGATCTGGTCTTTATTGCAGTACATGTTAGGCTGTTGGAAAAAACTAACCAGTTTGTGTTAGAGGACAAACCCCAATAATCACTTCCATAGTAAGTTCATATATGACAAGTTACATGCTTTCTTTATAGCTAGAAATGGGCAGAAACAATCGATTTCATTGGGTTTTCGATAATTAAATCTCATGGTGATCACACTGAGCCTAATACGCTACTAGGGGAATTTATAGTTAGTGAATAGGCTGGGACTCGGAAATCGTTTGGCAGTTAATTTGGAACATAATTCTGGCTATTACAGTGCTTTGCTTTTGCAAGGTTAATTTTTGAGTGTTTTTGGGTTAAGAGCTTGTTTTTCTTGAGCTCTTAGTGTTACAGTATTTTTTTTTTTTTAGAGGCTTAGGATTAAGAATTGTTTTTCTACAGAACTCTACAATAGAGATTTGACTATTATATTATTCTGGTTTTGCAAGGATAACTATTCAATATTTGGAATTAAGTGTAACAACCCAAATTAGCACAAAGACAAAATTATGTTGTAGGTGGTCAAGCCCAGGTTTCAGTTTTGAAACCGGGCTCTGATACTATGTGTAGTGACCGTACTAAATTAAATTATAAAATTTAATACAATTTAAACATATAATTCTTTCTCATACATAAATAATTCATTCACCAACATATAAGCAAAATATTCAGCAGAGATTAAAATTTAGCTACAACATTAAAATAAATCAACAATTCATAAATACAAATACCTACTTCTGATGCTAATTCCCCTGTTGATATGGATGTCCTTTGCTGAAGTTGAAACTATGTCAAACACTGCCCAAAATCATCTTTTCCTCCTTGCCAGCTAGGAGCAGCCTGTCCGACTCCCTATCTCCAGGATACCATAAGGATATCCTAGCCCCTGTGCCCAAAACCTCCAACAAACTGGTGCCCCCTGCTTCTGATTCACCAAAAAACCCCAAAGCCAAACTCCTCACACCATAGATCTCCACAGAAAATCTCCCAAATAAATATATCCTCTCCTCAAAATGCTTCCTGCCTCCCCAAAAGAATGCCCTACCCGTAAGACTCTTCCCCTTCATATCCTCCTTCACCGACTCTCCTCTCCTCATTAATTTCCTTATCTCCCCTTTTAATATCTTATCCCCTTCTTTAATGTCTTATCCCCTTCATTAATGCATTATCCTCTTATTTAATGTCTCTTCCCCCCCCGTATATGTAAATCTTTAATACATTAAATTATTAACCCCCTTTAATTCTTTACTCAATTAATTAATGAGTCAATTAATAATTAATTAATCATTGACAGATATGAACAAATAATTAATAATAATTAATTAGTTAATATTATTTAAGAAATAATTATTGTTTAACTAACATATTAGGACAGTCAGATTATCAAATTAATTATAATTAATAATCCCTATACATCTATTTAAGAAGGGTCGTTACATGAACTCTGTGTTGCTAATGTTTCCAAATAATGAAGTTGATTTCACCTTACAAATTACATGTGATGTTCATAAACTAGTAGATAATTCACTAACATAAAATATTTTATTGGCAGTCAAATAGTCAACTGACAACAAGAAAACTACAACGTGAATAATGGTGACACACCATGAATTGGGGGAAGCTCCCAAAATAGAGAAGAATAATATGATGAGAGGAGGGTAGTGGAAACCACTCCAGATTTGTCTGAAATTGTAAGAAGCCTCATGGAATAATTACAGAGTTGTAAGGATGACAATGAAAGGATGATAAAAGAATAGGAAAAAAAATTGAAATTAATGCAGTCCTACAACAAAACCTATAAGATATACAAAGGAAGTTGCAACATGGGCCATCAACCAGTAATGTGGATAGACAGTATAATAAGAAAATCCAAATTCCACATGAGATACAAAATCATGGTCCTGAAAGTAGCCACACAAGGAGAAGCACCTCAAAGAAGGACTAACATGGAGCCAAGAGGCATGTTAACACCAAGGATTCGACTGAAGAATCCTCTAGTGAGGAAAATGGAAATGCCAAGGATTTGTCTAGTAATGAGACTAGTTTAATTCTCAAATGAGAAGAAATAAGAGGAAACATTCCAAAAGCCATGACCCTGAGGAGTTTAAGAAAGCCAAACCAACCACTTTCGATGGAGAAATTAAAAAGGGGGAAGAAGCAAAAGTTTGGTTACTTGGCTTGAAGAAGTACTTCAGAGTCCATGACTACTCTAAAAACGTAAAGGCCTGAATAACCATTTTCAACTTGAATGGAAATTCCTCCATTTGGTGGGAGGACCTTAGGAATGCGAAAGGAATCCATCAGAAGGACTTGTCATGGAAACAACTTGAGAAATACTTTAAGAAGAAGTACTGGTCTGAGAAATACTATGATGGGAAGACCAAGGATTTCTATGAACTCAAGCTAGGACAACTCACAATAGATGAATATATCAACACATTTCTTGAGTTGATGAGGTATGTGCCCTACATAAAGGATGAAAAGGTAAATATGCAATGATTTATTAGTAGAATGGCTCAGTTCTTCCAGTAGATAATTTGAGTTTGATGAACCTAAGACTTTAGAAGACACTATTCAAAAGTAAAGGTACTGCTGTGAGCAACTCAAGAATAAGGCAGAACCTCATAATGATTGGAAGAAGAAAAGTAATTTGGGATTCAAGAAGAAGGGGTTTAAATCCTCAAGATTTAAGAATCACAGGAAAATATCTAATATGAGCCTTCCTACTAAAAGTGTGTGTGTATCAAAAATTTTTTCCTTCTCGGAGTGGTAATAAACCCTTTAGATCAGCCCCAGGAAAGACTGATAATACAAAGAGAGAACCCTTGAAATGTTGGGTTTGTGGAGAAGATAACCTGTTAAGGGACTTCCCACATAGGCAACAAGACAATAAGAGGGTCTACAACATCCAAGAGGCTACCATAGTCAATGATGTGGCTAGGAGCATGCCACAAATTTATGCAACCCTGGATAATAGACAAGTTGACCACCAAGCTTCAATGGTGGAGATGGAAGAAAGTAAACATGCTAAATCATGGTTGGTACAACTAGCCATTGGAACAAAAAGAAAGGTGACATAGGTCATACTAGTATGCCAATTTGTTTTGAATGGATTGTCAACCCAAGTGACGCTAAACATGCTCCCTTTAGGTTCTTATGAACTACTGATTGGCATGGACTGGTTGGCTACCCATAAAGATAAGTTGGACTATTATAATAAAACTTTGGAGTGTGAATATCAGGAAGGGAGGAAAACAACCCTACAAGGAATTCAAAATCATGTCTCAGTGAGACAAATATCAACTCTTCAAGTGAAGAAGTATTGTATAAAATGATGTCTTTTGTATGCAATACAAGTGTTGAACTCCATTGAGGACAATAAACCAAGCCTAGAGGACCATCCTATATTAAGAGAGTATAAATATATGTTTCTATAAGAGATACCAGGTCTACCTGCAAGAAGAGATATTGATTTTTCAATAGAACTTGTACCCGGAGCGGTGCCAATGTCTAGAACACCCTATAGAATGAGTACAACAGAGCTAGTTGAGCTCAAACTACAACTAAAGGAGATGTTGGACAAAGGTTACATTCAGCCTAGTGTGTGTCCTTGGGGAGCAACAACTTTGTTTTTGAAGATGAAGGATGGCACACTTAGGTTGTGCATAGACTATATACAACTCAACAAGATGACCATTAAGAATAAGTATCTGTTGCTGAGAATTGATGACTTGTTTGACCAATTAAGGGGTGCTACAATTTTCTCCAAGATTGACTTGAGGTTTGGATACCATCAAGTCTGTACCAAGGATGAAGACATCCACAAAACAACCTTTAGGACGAGGTATGGGCACTATGAATTTGTGGTGGTGCCATTTGGGCTGACCAATGCACCGACCACCTTTATGTGCTTAATGAATAATGTACTCAGCAAGTTCTTGGATAAATTTGTGTTGGTTTTCATTGATGATATCCTAATATATTCTAAGATTAGGGAAGAGCATGAAGAACAACTCAAGTTAGTTCTTCAAGGGATGAGATAGTAACATCTCTATGCGAAGTTTAGTAAGTGTGACTTATTCCAAAAACAAGTCCATTACTTAGGCCATGTTATCTCTGAAGAAGGAGTGGCAGTTGATCTTGACAATATAAAATCCATTATGGATTGGCCTACCCCAAAATATGTCCCTGATATCATATCCTTTATGGGCCTAGCAAGATACTATAGGAGGTTCATAAAGGGGTTTTCCATGATGGGTTATCTAATCACCTCCTTTCAAAAAAAGGGAGTTAGATTCATTTGGACAATAGAATGTGAAGAGATTTTTCAGCGGATGAAACACCTTTTAACGAATGCATCTGTGTTGAATATTGTATACCCAAGCAAGGATTTCATTGTGTGTACAAATTCCTGCAAGGAAGGACTCAGAGGAGTCCTTATACAAGAAGGGCATGTGATTTTCTATGAATCCAAAAAATTGAATGAGCATGAAATAAATTATGTGACCCATGATTTGGATTTGGTTTCCATAGTACATGATTTAAAAATGTGGAGGTATTACCTCCTAGGAAGAAGATTCGTACTTATGACAGACCATAGTGGGTTGAGATATTTGTTCGACCAACCCAAGCTCAATGCTAGACGAGCTAGGTGGATGGTTCTCCTTAGTGAGTTTGATTTTGAAATCAAACATATTAAAGGAAAAGAAAATAGGGTGGTTGATGCCCTTAGTAGGAGTATGAAAGTGATTCACTTGGCAACTGTAAGAAATTGTGAATCAAACATCAAGGAGAGAGTCAAAAGTGCACACAAAACATATACCTTTTTCAATACTGTGAAATCATACCTAGAGCAAGAGCCCACAGGGTTGAAGTATGAGGGATATCAATTGTTGAATGATGGCCTGCTAACTTACAAAGGTAGGTTGTATATTCCAAATTGTGACAACTTGAAGAGGTTCATAATGGATGAAATACATAAAATACCATATATTGGTCATCCTGGTTATCGAAAAATGATCACAACTACTAAGAAACTATTTTATTGGCCCGTATTGAAAATGGAAATAGCTGATTACTTAGCTAAATGTCTATAATGTCAACAGGTTAAGGTAGAGAACATACATCTAGTAGGGTTATTTCATCCCCTACCAATTCCATAATGGAAATAGGAAACCATCTCCATGGATTTCATAAGAGGGTTACGTAAATCAACCAAGCAGAATGATGCCACTATGGTAGAGTTGAGGGGTCTGAAATCCATTTGACTCAACAGTTGGAACCAAACCCACTTAATAGGCCCAATTATAATCGTAAGTGTTTATTAGGTGGTATGGTTCTCCAGATATGTGATCTAAATGGATTTATCAATGGGACTTAATCGTGACCGATAGGTATGTCTTTTTGTGAAACCTTTCCTCAGGCTATGCAGTTCTCTTTTTGTTCTTTTCTAACATTTGTGGGAATAAAAGGTGGGGCTTCAACTAATGACAAAGGTAAGTTATGATATATTGGAGAAAGATGGGTTTTGGGATAACCTTTAATCCTCAGCATGCAGATGATGATGTTCGAGCCTACTTAAAGCTAGCAATAATACCATTGACTTGTAGACATTCAACATCGTCTGAGATGACTGTTATAGAAAGAAAATACGTACGTAATAGAAAATGGGTGCAAAAAAATGTAATTTTTAATACTCTACTATCAATCACATATTAACACAATCGATTTATTTTCATCAATTAGAATAAAATAACTACCGCAGTATTAAAAGATAACTTAAACAACGGATACAACAACAAACATTGAATTTGAAGACGAAGATAATCCCCCTCGATCGAGTCACATTCATGCTTTAGATGAAATAAGTTTCTTTGGTTCTAAAAAAACACTCTAAATTAAAAAAAGTTGCAAATAAACAATTCTCTTACAATATTCAAGAAAAAGTCTTTCTCTCCAAAACCATCGACCTTTAAAGCAAGGTTGATTCTCTTATTCATAAAAATAACTAAACTAAAAATATCTACTAAATTTGTGTTAAGTGGAGAAAACAACGCGTCGTAAAATTTATCTATATGTTCTTTTTCGTATTCTTTAGATCATCTCATAATTTTACTGAAGTGGATTGTTCCTCTCATATTTTGACCATTTGCAGAAGAGATATTTGCATGTATTTGCATAAGGAAACTTGTGTTGATCCATCGGAGTGAAGAGGATATACCTTTGATTTCTTGGTTGATTTTTTCCCAACTTTTCACACACTCTTCCCATATTTCCTGCATTTTTCGTTGGGGTTCCTGGACCATGTATACCCAGTTCTCAAATTCCTTTTGTATTCAGGTGATGCTGCTATCCATAAGCACTCATATGCCACTTTCTTTTGTATCTCATCCCTTCTGCACTTTTCTAATGTAGTCGATCCGTTCCAGGGCTTGATGTGCCTTCTCATACAACCATTGCATGCATTTGTAGGTTACTAGCCCCATAAGGGTATCTTCTTGAAAATCATCTATTCAGGTGGTGAAGAGGTCTCTCTCCCTTTTGAATTGTGCATACAACTCTTAGAACTCACTTTTCAAGAGTACCACCGCCTGGGTTGAATTTTGGTAATATTTATCTTGATGTCACAGGTGGTCTAACTCTTTCCTCATGGTAGTTGCCTCCATTTCATCCCTTTTTTCCCTGTCTAATGTCACATTGGTTATGGACATCCCTACTCTGGTTAGCTCAATCATCCTGGTACTTTTTGTGTCAAATAATGTCTCTTCCATGGTTATGAATAGGGTGCTATCGAGTGTAATTTTCCTTTTCCTACCATAAGAAATAACCTGTATATCAACGACTTCGTTTACTGGTTTAGGAATCTCCTGATCTCCCTAGGATAGAGTATTTCCTTGCATTCTCACCGTATAGAGGTGTTCCATGGTAGGTTCTCTATCTCTTCCAAGGGTGGGCACCTAACCTCCTTCTTCCTCAGTTAGTGGTTTCTATTGAAATATTTGTGTCATCACTTGTTATGTTCAATGTCTTGGTTTGCTCAGCTCCCTAGCAGGGGAGCTTCTTGTGTGTCCTAGTGATTTGGCCTTCTATTGGTCCTTGTCAATTGATGGAGTCTTTGTATTATATGGAGAAGTGGAGGGAGGATCGATATTGGTTGAGAATTCGGTCGTCGAGATACTAATTTTTGGTTGCCCCGTTCCTTCTTCTTGTTCTCCTACATCCATGTCATTCTTAGAGATGTCATCATGAGGCTATCTTTACCTCAATGCCTATTTTTCCAATTGATTTAGAAATATAGTGTCAAGAGTGGTCCTAGCTTCCAGGTTGCCTTCTTGGGGATTTCAGACTAAATCATCAGAGGCTGGAGCATATGTCTCCCCTGGTTCTTCCTCCTATTTGATTAACACTGGGGTTATGTGCGAAGCTTATGATCCTTCCTCGTCATCGTATATGGTGATTAAATCTATGAGGACGGTAGGCATAGCTATCCCAATTGATTCCTTCACTGAGATGTAGTTGTCACCGATGATACTTCTTGATATGATATGGGGATAGTGTTTTCTTGATCGAAAGTCTCTTCTGGTGGAACTATTTTTGAAACATTTAGTTATTCCTCCTCGCTGTTTGTATTGGCCAGGGTAATTCTCAAGGGTATTTCCGGTAACAATTTCCCCCTTTTGCATGCTTTTGTTGCTTCTATTGCTTTGAATTCTTCTATTATCCTGATGGCTTCTTGAGCAGTGCGCTCTCTCATCTCAACTTGTTCATCCATGGTCATTGCTTTAAACTTGGTCAAACTAGGGTTATCCCTTCTTTGGAGCACCTCCTCCCAATATTGGGTGACATCGATGAAGATATAATATTCGAAACTGTCATGAGCATATGGCTAATATGAGGATACTTGCCTCGCGTGTTGGGGTAACAAGCCTTTTGGTTTATGCTTGTGAAAATGACCTATGGGGAACCAATACTCTAGCTTAATCAATCCTTCTTGTTTTTCTTGCGCAATGTCTTTAACCATATAAAACCCAATATAAAATCCATAAGGTATGAAGGAACTCTTCTTATCCTTCACCAAAGAAGCGTTATAGCCTTATAAGATGGTCTGGTAAAAGATATCTCCCAATATCAGACGGTCTGGGACATGAGCGGGGAGTAAGTGTGGTGCACCAGTGGTGACGACAACCCCCTTCTCTCCTATCAAAGAGGGGCCATCACAACCTCCCAATATAGGATCGTTCAAGTCATCGAACCATATGGTTCATCGGGCTCTTGATGGAACCGATTTCAACTTGACACATGCCCCTTTTACTTCCTTAGCACCCGCTATGTGGCATTGGCAGAACCTCTCCTTTTGATTTTAAATCTTACACCAATGGCCTTAGCTCTCGATACTAAGCTCCTCCCTTGATGTGACCATATACTACGACCGTGGACTAGCTCCCTTCACGACCCCTCACTTCAGGACTTTTGTGAGCTGCTTCCTCCTTTTCTCAATTTCTGAATCGCCGAATACTCCGAGACCAGATCTATGGTCCACGCCCCTCTTGCGATTAACAACTGCGATCACTTCATGAGTTCAAACTTTGTGAGTCCTCTCATCTCCCGACTCCACTTTTCCCATTTTGCGAATCAGCGATACACCGATCCAACTCCATGTGTCCTCCTCAATGGACGGATAATATTCCTCTAGCTCTCAGCTCTTTGAAAGCTCCTCTCGAATTTTCTACGAAGGGTTCCTCCTTTGAAATACATGACTCTCTTCCACATGCCTTCCATATCTAATTACCTGGATTTGAAATGCTCTTCCTGACTTCACGAAGATCCTTCTTTTCTCTCGACAAACCTTTTGAAGCTCCTTCTCTTGAACTTCTTGATATTCTACCCCCTGTCTTCTCCTCGACGATGGATGATTTCTGAATCTTTGGGACTTTGGAAAGTCCTCGAATCATTTTCACACTTAGCAAGAATTCTCCCTTCGAGACTTGGACTGTTATCAAACCCTTTCTGCACTCCTTACAAAAATCTATGCAACTCTCCTGCGACTTTGATCGTCTTGAAAACCTATAAGGTTCCAAGTTCCTTTGTGATTTTCTCGTGCCCTCCTGTCAGCTTCTCTCCTTTCCTCCTGAGATTATAATATGAACTCACAAAACCTTAGGTGCACTTCTTGCGTTGCGCTCAGTTCTTCGATGGATTCTCCCTTAGCCTTATGGAAGGTCTAAGGCATATCCTTTCCTTTGTTGACACACTTCTTGCAAAGCCTTCCTTCAACAAAATGTTCAACAATTCTAGGATTCTCCAACACCTTCAACCGTGTTTCTCCTGTGTATGCTCACACTATCTCGATGCCCTCCTGGCAGAGTATTCCAGAGTGTTTAGTAACTCTGGACTATGTTTCTCCCCACACAATCTTTCTTTTCAAGGAACTTAACTACCTTGAAGTTTCTACCTGAGTCAGTAAATTAAACTGGTGTGCCCTCCTGACAACTTCTCTTCTGATTCCATTGAGTTCAGGTACGCACTCCTTGCGTCGACTTACAGAGTTTCCAATATTTGTCGCACACTCCTTGCACTTAGCCTAGAGAACCAGACTTAACTTAACAGACTCATGGATATAAAGTTGTATCTCTATCCCTGTAGATGATTTCTAACATTCATCTACAATTCACAAACATGTAAAAGACATTCATAACACAACAACCATTACAAAGAAATATGGAACAGGAAAAACTGTCATTTTCTATTAATGGTGGAATGCCAAATTACAATGGTGGAGTCCTAACTACGATTGAGTCTCGAATCTCATCAACCTCCATCCTACCTACCCTCTGCTGCCTAACCTCTACTTTGCTTACAATAGAAATATTTATACAAGAGGGGCTCTATGAGCTTCCCTCGCAAGGTACCTTAGTAGTTTCAAATCACCATTCAAAATGCCTATCGAAAGGGAAAATTAAAATGATGGAAATCTTATCCAAATAAAATGCAGAGGGAAGCCTATTAATGGCAAACTTATATCTAGCTTGTGCGAAAGCATAATTTGGATTTTCCATCTTGTCTTCCATTAATGCCTGGATCACATCTTGGATTCTTGAATCAAAAATGAGAGGGAGACACCTCTCCTTCCTTGAATGTGCACCATGCGTGTAAATGAACTGGCACATGCTGAGGTGGAGTGATGCTCATGAATCATACTCCACAACTATGAAAATCATGAGCTCCTTCTCATGAGATTTCCAATGTGGCTGAAATCCACCTAGATCCCAAAATTTCTCTTGGAGCTGTCTCTCAGCTCCTCTACTCCGTTTCTTCTACTGCATCTTCCCTGCTGCTCATGCTAATAAATTCTTCTGCTGAATCCACCATCAAATTCCTTATCTCTTCGATCACCTTGTCCAACTACTCTATTGGTTGGTTCTTCTATTGTAGACTAGCTCATTTCACTCCCTCCTTGTCAATGGGAAAATCACACTAGCTTACCAAGACATCTTCTTCCTTTGCAACCTTATCTTTCCACCTTGCTACAGTATCTACTTCTGCAAGCTCCTCATCACTGAACCACTGCTTATCTACCACTTCTCCTGACATACTTTCTCCTACCAGTCCTTTGGTTGTTCCTATTCCAGCTTCCTCCAGTTGCTCCTCGTGCTGGTGTAATCCTTAATCTGCTTCCAACTTAGCTTGTTGGATGTGCATGCCTTGCATTTCCACTCTCCTCTCAAGAGATTCTAATTCTTCACACAGACTAGCAAATTCTACGTTGTTTGCCTCTTCTTTTGTTGCAGGCTGCAGTGCTACAGTCATCTCCTGTTCAGCTTCCTGGCTGAAAACGTTGAGAAATTCTGTTGAATTCTCTTCTCCTTCTATCAGGACAAACCTCAGTATTTTTTCCTTCTCATCCATGACATTCTCTGTTGGTTGTCTCTCTATCGCACCTGCAACATATGCGATAGTCTCTCCTTTGTCTCTTGGTTAGAATATCTCAACTCCTCCAATAATCAGAAAGCTCCTCTAATCCTTCTCCTTAATGACAAAAGTTTTTAACTTCTCATCATCTTCATTCATGTGGTTCGTAGCTCCGCGTGAATCTCCATTTGAGTGAGGTCCTTCGTCTTCTACCTCCTCTTCATTTATCAACCCTCTTAGATGTTGGAAGATTGATTGTTTTCATTGATGTCAACCCTAGTCATGGGTTTTGGACCGCAAGATTGATAAAGGTATCTGGACATAAAGGAAAATGAACATGCATATACAACACCTGTGAATGGATAGTATACATCATGATATTTTCGGTGGTATGTGGCACGTCAAATGGATCCTCATGGTTGAGGAGAAATGAATTTTTGAATATGACAAAGTGAATTGAAAAAGGAAGTACATGTAGGCCCTGAAAATAATTAAAGAAAATAATTACAAAATAAGAA